>CM060955.1:152001265-152446265 GCA_030765055.1 Mantis religiosa | reverse complement strand
ATAGTAACTTCAAAAACACAGAAGTTGTAGATTTGTTTTTATAATTTACATTACCAAACTTACAGTCCTAAACAAAGGCTTTCAAAATGTATACTTATTTTTGGGGAACTCGTAGACACGAACGTTATAAAGTACTTGCACAGAATTTTTTTCTATCATTCCTGAACATTTCAAAGTCATCTTTTAGTTATTACACATAAACGCCCTTCTAGTGATTATAAAAAAGCGACACTCTGCCTTTCATTTGAAAAGGCTGAAAGCATTATGTCAGTATCCGAAACAGATCGATAAACATTATTTTTCACTATAAAAACAAAGTATCTGGTATTACATGCACAAAGCTCCTTAGGTTTAGTGTATTTTATGTACAAATAGTTTGTACTACTCCAGGTTAAACAGAAGGCTTCATAGTAAAACAATATGCTTTATAAAAAGGTCAAATATACAGTTAAAACATGTCATACTTCACTCTGTTTGATATCAAAGTATTGATTTTTTTAAGCTATTCAGAAATCGTAGCTATCTTACTAAACCAGTAGCACGATGTTAAAGCATTCATAAACAAAAGAAAACTGTTCGCTACTTTCAAGCCTGCATAAAGCATTTCAGGTTTCAAATCTTCCAAATGTGTGGTCTGTGGCAAGTTTACCTCTGCAAATTATGTAATTGCATTAAAATATTCAACTTCAATCTCCGGAGTTCTTTTGTAAGATCCCTTATCTCATCTTTTGTATTCTGAGTCACAGTCTTCTGTTTAGAATAAACACGATTCACCTGTTTTCAATTATTAATTCTACTTTTCTCTTAAATGTTTTCATATTATCTTTTCTGTATAAACAGGTTTCAGAAGAGTACAAATTGAAAATCAAAATCTTTCACATTTTTCAATGTTAGCATTGTGTTCACTGTGTTAATCTTTTGGCACAAAGGGGCCGCGCCGTGGCTCAGTGGTTAGACCGCTTGGCTCTCACCAAGGCGGCCCGAGTTCGATCCCAGGCGACCGCAAAGTGAGATTTGTGATGGACAACACGGCGCTGGAGCGGGTTTTCTCCGGGACCTCCGGTTTCCCCAGCCATCTCATTCCACCGGTGCTCTATCTTCATCTCATGTATCATCAGTGTCACCGCCTGCGGTGCCGTATGTAGTAAAAGCGGGCGTTAAACACTACACATTTCATTTCATTTCATTTTGGCACAAAAGTTTCGAAATGTATGCATACTAATATAGTGCGATCCATATAAACCTGAACCATTTCAATAAGCCATAAGTTTTGAACCAATAATAGAACACATGTACAACTTTGGGAGAATACACCTTTTCTCTGAGATGTAAATAGTGTAATGTAATCCCCCAATTGTTTATTATATTCTCCCAAAGTTGTACATGTGTTCTATTATTGGTTCCAAAGTTCCTAATTAATTCAAATTCTAATTAAATGTGGTGACTCTAAGAAAAAGAGAAAAATAATGGGGAACTAATAAACGTTGTAAAATTCTTAGCTGTTTCAATTGCAATCATTTATCTAGCTACTTAGTTTTCTTTCATATTTATTCTTAAAAGTATTCGTAAAAGGAACTAGTTTTTCTGACCTCGTTAATAAAAAGTAATAATTCATAGAATTGTTTACGTTTTCTGCAGCTAAATAAAAGCAAGTATAATAATAGTATGACTTTAATCTATGAAAATGTTCTTAAATATTCTATCTGCGGAAATAGTGAGCTTCAGATATTATTTAAAGTTTCCAATATATGACTGTATCTTGGAAATAGCTGTCCAGAGAGAAACTACCCTGAAGCAACTTTATTTTGTGATGAAGATCGCACGTGTTATTTGTGGTGCAGAACGCGAAGTCTAAGTGGATTTTATCTATGTACTCCGGTTTTCCCCGTCATTCATTCAACCAGTTTCTCCACCATCATCTTTTCTTTCATCTGTTCAAATGCCATCTCCTTGCTGTGTTCCTCCGTGGCCTAGGGGTAATGTGCTAGCCTGTAGTTACCGAGGTTAGGGGTTCTAACCCGGCAGTGGATTTTATTTGCCTAAAAGTCCGTAGCATGGGAAGTAAAGCCGGTGGCCTTGTGTCGTACATTCCGTGTACATAAAGGAACCTTAAGCCTGGTAAAAGGCCTCTGAAAAAATTAAGTAATAATTCATGCCCATAGAAACCAAACCAGTTTAAGAGTGCCCTTTAATTTAAAAATAAAATAAACTTTTTTTCTCCTTCCTCACTTTTATACCACACTGATCAAGTAAACAGAGAAAGAAGATGAAATAGCGAAAGTTCATATCCTTTATGAAATATGAACTCGTAAACTTTTATATAAAACAAGAAACAATCAGCTGCCTTTTTCCCAATGACCTTTTGGGAAAGGTCCGCTTGCTTCCTTTCTCTCACATTTATAAAGCGACGTTTTGTTAATACTTCGTGCACCATGCAGGCAAACGGGAGGAAAGAGATTAAACGAGGCGTTTAATGAAGTGAACCGTCAAAACGCATTTCAAAGCCTTTGTATGAAAACGCGTCAATCAGTTGTTGGATTGGCTATTGAGTCGTTTGTCAATTATTGACAAATGGTTCCGTGCGGCATATCCCCAGAGTTTTAAAAGGAAAACCGTTTTACGGATTCCACGTCCCTGAATTAGTTTAAACAAACCTCGTAGTTTAGGTATTTGTGATAATATGTTATATATATTTGGCAGAGAAAAAATTAAAAATTATATTCCTATTATTTTCTTCAGTCATTATCGCTTGTTTCTATGTATTATTTACAAATCCTTCTTATGAAAGCTTCACAGCTGTTCAAGACAAAGGTTTCATTATGTTTTCCTTACAAGTGGGATTAGAAGTGATAGTAAAGCATTTAAAAATGGGGTCACTGCATGTTACTGAACTTTACTTACCCATAACTTACGAGAACCACATGAATGGTGAATAAGCGCTTCACTATTCCAACTATAATTCCAACTATTGACCAAAAATATCTCAATTCCAATACAAACATGGGTTATAACGAGATGTATATTTGGATTTCTAAGATTGTAAGTTTACGAGTTATATATATAATATATTATGCAAAATGAATTCGAAATTAACAGGGCAATTCGTTGAACACTTTAATGCCCGATTTCACCAACAGATTTTAAAACTTAACACGAGCTTAGCAATAGCTTAAACAAAAATTGTGTTTCACCAAGTGTAAGCTCAACACTCGTGTTAAATCTCTTGTTAAACTACCAAGCCAAATTTCTATTGTTAAGTCCTTAACAACCCACCTCAGTATCGTAGATGGTAGCATGTCTGCCTCACGTTCAAGAGGTCCCGAGTTCGAATCTCGCTCAGGGTGAGTTACCTGGATAAGGTTTTATCCGAAGTTTTCCCTTATCCTTCAAGACCAATGTCGGGTAACTCTAAGCTCCATGGACTCTGGACTCATTTGAGCATCATTTCACCCAATTCATTCACCGTCCGATATAACTTAATGTTGGGGTGGACGTAAATTTAAAAAAAAAAAAAAGTCCTTAACAATTGTAAATAGTTAAGATGGCGGGCGTGAGCGCAGCTTCTGATTTCGATTTGTTATATTCAAGACCGTCTAAATGGCATTCGGAATAGGAGAATGATTTTGAGGAGCTATCAGAAGAAAATTTTCTACAGAGGTATAGACTGTCGAAACAAGTTGCTCTGAAGGTTACTGTGGAAGTACAAGAGAGGTTAGAAGATGCATAGAAAGTAATATGCCGATCTCGCCTTTGCTTCAAGAATTAATAACTTGGGTATTTTATAATTCACTGAATTATGTGGATAATACACTGTCCACCTCCCATTTGAAACGTCGTCACTTGTACTTCTTCGCATCTCGTTTTAAATTTACGTAATACTGACGAATTGCTTAGTGCTTGTAGTAGTGACACATGCATTTGAATTAAATTCGTTTCCAATTTTTTCCCACTTCACATCGTTCTCTTTTCCATTCACCACATCCGTCCTCTTATTTTCTACGATATCCTTATACTTCGTCACCAATTCCATTAACAATTCTTTCTCCATCAATGAGAAATTTGTCTCCCGGCTTTTGTTTACGATCTTGTTCACCCGCTATTTTTTCAGCTGTATGCAGACGAAAATGAAAACAAAAGCACATCGCAGTACGTTCAGAAAAATCATACGATTCATCCATAGCCTTCTATAGCTGTAATATTTACAAGTTTCTTGGCGATAACACGGGTTTGTTAACATTTTCAGAAAACAGGTTGGTGAACTGCAAGATATTTTACAGCTTTGTTAGCGCTGTGACAATTGTTACGTAACATTTTTTAACGTCGATTTTATCATCTGTTGGTGTAATCGGGCTTAAGTATCACTCAAACGTCTAAAATTATTTTAATAAAGTTATTTAATTAAAATAAAAATGACGTAAATCTTTCCATATAATGGGTGATTTGGAGTGTTCGTATGTTCTTGTGTGGAATCTATGGAAAATACTAAACTTAGGTGTAAGTTTAATATTTATCCAATTTTTTTTTATTTTTGAGTTATCAGTTCATGCACACGAACACCGAAATTCATATTCTTTTTCCTTGAGGGCCTCTGGAGTTTTACATCGAAACGAAAGTAGAATCCAGGTCTTTCGCCTCCCTTAACGCGAGAAAGGGCTAGAAAAAGTAAAAAGCAAACTTAACGGAGTGCTTTCTTCTTCTTCTATACTTTCCCTAGCACTTAGACATAACTTGAGATATAGAAAGTACTGCATATAACGCAGAAGTTCGATATCAAATTCCACCGCAAGTACGTACAGAGGCTGACAGAAGTATTCGAATAATATAACATGTAACATTGCACGTAAATAATGTAATATTTATTTGGCAGCGTTGAATTGTTAAACATGTAAACATTAACCTTCTGTGTCTCGAAAATAGTATTTAAAATATATTTTTCATGCATTTATTACACAATCTGTGCTGTATTTATTCTATTGTCCCGCTTATTGGAGGACATAATTATTGGAACGTATCCAATCGAACAAAGAGAAAGGAGGTTGGACGTAACCCTACACGTCTCTACCACATAGTAGTTGTGTTTATGCTATGCCTCGAGACAGTGTGCTCAAAGTTATTCAGCCAATTGTGAACTCACAAGTAATATAGGACGTAAAGGTAATAAGGTAATAGTGGCAGAGAGGAATATCGTAATAAATATGTACAAACAAAACAAATCTCTCTCTGAATTTGCCAAAATCATTAACAGAAGCAAAGCTACAGTGTTCTGCATAATTCGACGCTTCAAACAGACAAATACTGTTGTAAATAAACCTAGAAATGGCACTCCTTTTAAACTCACCACCAGATAAGGAGGCAAATAATAGAAATAGTGAAGTAGAGTCCGAGAGTCACTGCATCTGAAATTAGAGGATGCCTTGAGCAATATTCTGGCACTGTGGTTCACACCAGAACAGTTGAACGGGTTTTAAATAGTACTGGGTACAATGCCCGCGTTCCTAGAAAGAAACCATATGTTAATAAGGTGAATAAGAAAAAGCGTATAGAACTTCTAAACAGTATGTGGTGAAGCCAACAGAATTCTGGGATAAGGTTCTCTGGTCGGACGAGAGCAAATTCTGCTTATACAAGAGTGATGGACGTCTTAAAGTTTGGAGATTGCCAAATACAGAATGGGAACCTAAGGACGTGGTAGCCACAGTGAAATATGGTGGCAGCAGTGTGATGGTATGGGACTGTATAGATTCATCTAGCTTTGGGGAATTGGTGTTCATAGATGGGATCATGGACAAATTTGAATACAAGAGGATTCTTGAAAGCAATCTTAAAAAGAGTGCAGAGAAGCTGGGATTAGGGCATTATTATTACTTCCAGCAGGACAATGATCCGAAACATACTGCTGAAATTGTAAGGCTTTGAATCGTGTACAACCCTCCTCACACCGCCCTAGTCTCCAGATTTAAATCCTATAGAAAACATCTGGAAGGAACTCGAAGAGCGTGTGAGGAAGCATCACATCAGAAGCAAGGATCATCTGAAAGAACTTCTTCAAACAGAGTGGAGACATATGGACTCTGTAGTCACTAAACAACACATACAGACTCCAACCAAGATAATTCCTCATCTTCCCCAGAGTCTGGAAGTATGAATGAGAGTACGAATTGTGGGTGATCTAATTACTAAAACCCAATGAATACGAGTTAACACCTTTGATATGTTCCAAAGGAGAACGGCCGCCGGTATAACCATTGCAGTTAAAGGCGGAGTATAGCTGTAACAAACAAACGTGGAAAAACAAATATAGACAATGCCCAAACGATTATTATCAGCAGTAATTCAAAGAAAGATGACGATAAGCAAATACTATATGTTCTCTCTTCGAATATTTATGTACAGATGTAAAGTAACCGTTTTATTTTTTCTTCTAGTGAAAATTAGTTTCAGTTGCTATTTATGAGTTTATATGTTTAATGGAAGACTCAAGTTCATTCTGTACCAGTTGTATTTACGTATGCTTACTCTCGTAGCTTTAAAATAATATAAGTAATAAATGTGTATACGTTCGAATACTTATGTCGGCCTCTGTATTTTAAGCTTCTCACAATACAAAAGAAGCTATTTTTGGAAACTGCATCTGAATGCACGTGCCTTCCTGTCTTTCTCTCTTGTATCTGAACAATATAATTCAAAAGTAAGTTTAATGTTTAAAAAAGCATGGCTAATACTTTAGCTAAACTTTTCCATTCCAAACAATATTTTACGTGAAAACATGTTCATTATATTTTATTTCCTAAAAACAAAAAATAAATGTTTTTACTAAAATAAATTTGGGATATTTAAATGAATAATAAATTGTACAAGTATTCTTGAAGTTTCTGTAAATATCCTACCTTACGTTAGTTATTTAAATAGTTAAACGTTAAGCAATATAAAAGAGCTTGCTGCATCTCATTAATATTCGACCATTCTGGAAGTGTTCGCTAATATTCATTGAATTTTACAATAGTTTAAGCTGAATACTTTGAAATGTTGCATTTATTTGCTTGTTCCTTTCATGGTCTAATACTAATAGTGTATGAAAACCTCACAGCGGTTTTAAAACCTGATACTTAAAAAACTCAGTGTTGTATTTGTCTAAATAAATGAGTGAATTACTGTGCATATTCCAAAATTTTACAATTTACAACTTTTGGCTACATTTATTTGTCTTTACCTTGTTGCTACTTTGGCTTACATGACACTCTGGTCTTTGGTCTGCCAGGTAGCTCTTAACCTCCATGCCTCCGTGTTACTTAATTAGCCCCTTTCTTCCTCTTCCTCTTCCTTTCTTATACTCTTTACAGTTCAGACCAAATTTTCTTTTACTTTCTATAATAACTCACCAATACTTCTTACCTTCTTTTCCTCCTTTCCTGTTAACATTTTTATAACTACTATCTTCTTCTCTACTTTCTCCCATTTATCCTTCCAAACCTTTTTTCTCCACATTGCAACCTTTTCGTATTCTGTTACATAGTATTTTATACTTTCTTTTCCCCCACACAATTCACAAATTCGCTTTTCCCTACCTCTTATCCCTCTTAGAAATATTGTTCCTGTTCTCATCCAAGCTAACCCTTCTCTCTCTTACCTATTGCAGTTATCTACATATGCTTCTCGTCCCCAATTTCTTTTTATTTGTTTGTAAAATTGTAATGCTTTCATATTTTCTAGACTTTCTATGTCTTCTGTTCTGCATTTTACCAATTTACCCACATCGCTTGTATTTCTTTGCTCTAATCTCCTTATATCTCCCATTCCTATTTTGTTTATAATTCCTTCTATCTCTACCCACAAACTATTTGAGATCTCTAATCTTTTTGGCGGTCTCATGCATAATAATATTTGTTAATAACAATTTCAGCTATTTGTGAAATTAGTGAAAATGACGAGTAGTGCATCTAATCGCAATAACAATTGACAATTCATAAACATAACCTTGTGACCCTTACACGCATCAATATTCTACAATGTTGAAACAGAGAGGAAAGATTGAATGTCATAAATTAATAGTTCTAAACGCTAATAGTCAAATATTAGTATCAGACTTGCCAAAAATAGGAAAATATTTCAGCTTTAATTACAGATTTCTATATCTCACCTGGATGCAATTTACGCAGATTCCACCTCTGAAATCTTTAATGTAATTCCAATGATAATTTATGAAGTTGCATTAAATATGAAGCAGTAAGAGTGATAGAGGCTTCGCATGCTTCATTTTATGCTATAATCTATAAAACTTCCATCAACACATATTTTTACCTTATTACTGGTCGTCCCAATAATGTCCTTATTTTTTACCTAAGATAAGCATTTATAAAAAGTTTTGATAGTCCCTGAATGACCTGCTGTGATTTATTTTGTCGTAAGCACAGCATATCTCAATGTTTTAGTTACTTCTTATGTTTTGTTATATTTAACGTCGTGTGAACTGCCTTTATTATAAGGAAATTAATTTCTGAGTTCTCAGGATTTTTTTCATTACCATAATTACATGATAATGCATCTATCATCGCTCAGTATTTTTCTGACTTATCCTTTAGTGTATCATATACCACTTGACATTTTCACGATGCAACATTTGAATATGTTTTGTTACTAGCAAGCATTAATTTCATACCCTGTATACATTTGTTCTAAGGGTTGTTCATGAAGTTAAAATTCTATTCCGCTGGATTTTTCCCTGAATACCATTCTTTTCTCAGATTTTTCTATATTTTCAAATGATAAAGTTTTTGTCAAAAGAATCATCATTAATAGTAGGAATCCATACATCATCACCACGCAACTATTTCTCCTGTTGTGGTGCAGAGTTTTCGAATCTAGGAGCCCGTATTTTGAGTGCTGCAAGAACCCAATACTGCGATATGCAAGGACGATACTTGCAAAGTGTAACATCCGAATATCGACCCTGAGCTTGGCTCTGTTACAAGATATGTGGCCTAATTACACATGGTGGGATGGACGCCCAGCTGCTCAGCTAATGCAGAAGCGTTGCACAAACATTAGGGGTTTAAATTAAAAAAAGAAGAGACGCTTTTGTGTACCCCTGCTGTATTTCTTTTCTGAATGTTGCAACACTCAATATGTTACGTAACAGAAATGTCATATGCTAGTATCGTGTAGTGATATCAAGCATGGGGCGTGTACGTCACGTTAATTTTGTATTTTTAAATACCCTGCCTTACATAATAGTCTGTTTTGTTTTCCATGGTACATTTTCCCATAAGTACTTCTGTTCTTCCACTGTGTTCTTCCTTAATAACATTTTAAGCGAAACACATTCATAATAATGTTAATGAGAAAACAATTTAAAGACAATTCCCAAGAATTCAAAACTGATATATTACACCAAACTGATGTATTACCAACATTACAATAAATAATTGAATATATTGAAACACAATAATTAAGGGCTAATATTAATAACAAAAGATCTTTGAAATTGTATAAAACATTGTAAAATGATTGAGGTAGAGAAAAGTATATTGACATCTGTTATAAGTAGGAACAGAAGGGATGACATGGTTTAGAACAGCAGTAATATATTTAGGGGGTATAAGGAATGGATATATTAAGGGAAGATGTTGAATGTGTGAAAAAGAAGCTGTTCAATAAAGAATGATCACAATTTGTTTGACAACGTACCTTTACTCATCCTCATAATTTTGATGGTCCTTAAAATAGTCTCTCCTGAATGTGATACACTTGTCTCGGTGTTTCTGCCAGTCTTCAAAGACATGCTAGAAACCATTTTTGAAAGATCCTTCAAAATCGCCTCCACAGCCTTCATCATTGCTTCTGATGATGGATAATGCCTCCCACGAAGGCGTTTCTTCAAGTTAGTGAATAGAAAAGAAATCCCATGGGGCTAAATCCGGACAATAGGGAGGGTGAGAGATGCACTTTGACTTTGACTTTTGCAAGATATTCAGCAACAATATTGGCAATATGCGGCCGCACATTGTCGTGGTGCAGCATCCAGCCCGCTTTACGGAAATGTGGTCTTTTGCGCCTGATATGGACTTGCAATGTTTTCAGGACATCCCTGTAGTATTGTCCAGTTACTGATGTGTGTGCAGATACAACATGCTGATAAACCATTCCATGAATATCAAATAATGAGATGACCATAACTTTCCCAACAGAAGCAACCACTTTTGCTTTTGGGGGGGTTGGTGATGAAGGAGATTTCCACACTGAGCTTTGCTGTTTGCTCTCAGGATCAAAATGATGCAGCCAACTTTCATCAGCAGTGATTACGTTTGAAATAAACTTCGGATCTTCCTCTAACATCAACTTTAACTGCATGTTACTTCCATTGCAGCGGTAGGCGGAAACCAGGAGTACCAACAATGAAACTACTACAGCGTGTTTGTTTCACATTAAGCTAACAGAATATAATAAGATTGAATTTTAGAGCGAAAAATTATGACCGTAACAAATTATGATCATACTTTATTGAACAGCCCTCGTATTTGGCATCATATTTTTTACTGTCAAAAGCAAAGTATTGGAGAGATGAATTTCTTTTGCATAAGTGGTAAAACATACCAAATGAAATAAGAGGCAAAAGAATCTTGAATCTAAAATCAGAAGAAAACATAATAAAACTGGGAAAATGTATTGGCAATGTAAGACAAAAATAGCTTTGGAAATCAGGAAAGACTAATGAGAACAACTAAGAAAAGTAGTATAAGGTATAAAGGGGAACAAAAATACAGATCCAAAGTTTCAAAATGCTCCATTATATATACAACCTGGGTTAACTACAGCTGGCTATTAGCTTTCTTATATGTATTTTTCTATCAGCTCGCCTTCGCGTGTCAATTTTTTCATCTGCGCGAAATTCTTCAATTTTTCTTCCATACAGCACTTGTGGATTTTGCTACACACTCCTAAAATCCTTTTAAAAATATAACTTATAATTTTTTTCACAAGGAGTTGGGAAAAGAGAGGAGTTAATGCCCAAAATTGCCTTCTATTATGTGTTTCAAATGGGAAGAGTTCTCGCTGTAGCCAATCAGATGCGTTAGAGCCGTCAGCGTGGCCAGCTCGTTATCCCCACTCCTTTTATATTTCCCCCTCTCTCTTACACTTGCGAGTGTTCGTGGCGCTAGGCGTAAGGGAACGTAAACTGAATTTTCCAAAGTTTTATAATAATGCAGTTGTTGAAATCACAATTGCAACATGAATATTCGTATATTACACAAATGTTTTGAATATTTAGTTTAAAGTTTATTATAGTTAATGAATTACTTATTCTCTAATCCAACGAAAATACCAGCGGTGCATCCGTATAGCTGTGAATGTTGCTTACGTTAAGAGATAATTCGTCATTTTTACTGTCTTCAGTGTATGAGTACTGCAAATTTATGATGCTAGGTTCCAAAATCTCGTTACGTGCTATTTCTTTCCAAAAGTCGTCTTCTTGTAATTCATCGAATATTTCATGCAGTTTTCCCAGTCTTGTTGTGTTCCTTGTCAATTTCTTCGTGAATAAGACGTTCAACGTCAGTCAGTTTAAAATATTATTTCGGTTTGCAACATAATCTGAGCCCACATTAACTCTATTGGATTGTTCTGGCAGTAGTAAGGGGAGGTATCGCGTCTCATTGATCCAGCGGATACACTTTTTTCATGAAAGAGTAACTGAATAATACTGCTTTGAACTCTCTAGAGTAAATAGAGATTACGAACCATTCATAAAGAAAGATATAATGTGATCAGACACGTTCTACCAGACTAGCAAGAACTGTATCGTTTCCTCTCATTGAATTTAACAAACACCTTGGCTTATTCAAAGTACATATTTCTTTACCACGTCATGTCAAATGTTTACGTTTCAGTTCTGAGTAATTACAAATATACGTTCACGCATACATGCCAACCAATAATGATATTCATACAGTGCTTGCGTCGCAATGCATTGTTATAATATAATGGTATCTACTTTATTTATTTGTATTAGGAAAACTATTTGAGCTAAAAATAATAGATTTTTACGGTTATATCAAATTAATTACTCTCCTTCCTCATGGATCAGTTTTTGCAAAATCTGAATTTTTGTCTTAGCGCGGATAGTGTTTATTAGAGATTGATTAGTTTGCCGCTCATCACACACCACTTAGGGGGAATGCAATGCAACAACAATGCAGGACTCCGATTGGTTGCTCACCTAGCAGTGCTCAAGGACAAACACCTTCCCATTTGAAACACATAATAGCAAACATTCTTTAACCCCCTTCCCTTGGAGGTGTATTGTTATTGTCCAAAAGAATATGTATACCAAATTTGGTGGAAATTGGTACAAAAGTGCCTATAAAGAGACACACACATGCACACACAAGGACTCAACTTTTGTGTCATTCATACATTATGAATGTTATAAGTTAAATTTTTTAGTATTCAAAATATCTGTGGAACTTAAAAACCCTTTCTAATAGTGATAGAATTTATTAGTAACACATATAAAATGCATTCGTAGCAGTTTTCATGAAAAAATTGACATTTTAATGGTGTAAATCTTAAATAATAAGAATAAAAGCTATCTTTACTTGTGTAATTAATATTTGTGGGTAGTACTGAAGGATTTCTATAAAATAAAAGCTGCACATTTGTATATTAAAGGTACTGCAATTGCAAAAATGCACCTCAATACAGTTAGACTGCCTTAAATGTACTTTGTGCTCCTCAGAATAGCTATTAGTCTCCGATGATTTGATGGAACAGCTTGTTATGTGACTGAAGCCTTCTAAAGGCGATTACACAACGAGTTTCTATTCCAAGAACAAACAAGCGCGAGAAAAAAGAAACAATTGATGGTTAAATGCTAGCGTGAGAACTCTTTCCATTGTCTGTGGAGAGCAGCGTTTATCGATTCTTAAGTCTACAAATTTTAGCGAAGAAGTGTTTCTACTCTCTGTCAAGAGAGCCTAAGTGGGAAACTGTGTACCCAAATGGGTGGAAACAAGTGGTTTCGTGAGCACCAGCATTAATGTTTCAGTTTGGTACTCCTACAAGAAAGATGGTCGAGAAGTCTGGGTAATATGTTGAGGTTAGATTCTCGTTCGTCATATTTATTGCTGTGTTTTGTTGATTCATGGGCCTAAGGAAGAATATCTGACATTCAGAAAAGTAGCTTATGAATTTTTTACTTCTATGGTGCTGTTTATCTTCCACTTCGGATAGGTTAACGCAATGTAAAGCATCCTAGCTTTAAAATATAAAACTATATTACACGACTTTAATATACTTTCTATAAAACAGAATATTTTACTTGTACTCGGCTCCAAAATGAGCTTTTTATATTCTTAATAATAAATGTGGGCCTTTTGACAGCTCACTACAGTGTTAAAAGCAGAAAATTCTTTTCCTTAGTACTCAAAAGCTTTTAACACGCCCCCTTTGGTTTCTTGTGGGATGTGACAATCACCTCATTCAAGAAGGTCGTGAATCTACTTGTACGATAGTGGTCTGAAAAGTTTCCTACCTAATAAAGATACAAGACATGTCTGCAGACTTTTTTTTTATTTTTCAACATAGTCTCCTTATAACTCTACACACTTCTCCCAGCGATGCTCGCATCTCTGTAGCCCGTCCAAATAGTACTCGGTGTTTTTCAACATAGTCTCCTTGTAACTCTACACACTTCTCCCAGCGATGCTCCCATCTCTGTAACCCGTCCAAATAGTACTCGGCGTTTTTCAACATAGGCTCCTTGTAACTCTACACACTTCTCCCAGCGATGCTCCCATCTCTGTAACCCGTCCAAGTAGTACTCGGCGTTTTTCAACATAGTCTCCTTGTAACTCTACACACTTCTCCCAGCGATGCTCCCATCTCTGTAAACCGTCCAAATAGTACTCGGCGCTTTTCAACATAGTCTCCTTGTAACTCTACACACTTCTCCCAGCGATGCTCCCATCTCTGTAAACCGTCCAAATAGTACTCGGTGTTTTTCAACATAGTCTCCTTGTAACTCTACACACTTCTCCCAGCGATGCTCCCATCTCTGTAAACCGTCCAAATAGTACTCGGCGTTTTTCAACATAGTCTCCTTGTAACTCTACACACTTCTCCCAGCGATGCTCCCATCTCTGTAAACCGTCCAAATAGTACTCGGCGTTTTTCAACATAGTCTCCTTGTAACTGTACACACTTCTCCCGGCGACGCTCCCATCTCTGTAACCCGTCCAAGTAGTACTCGGCGTTTTTCTCTGCAAAATAATTGTTCACAAAGGTGATTGCCTCTTCATTTGAGGAAAATCTCTGTCCTCCGAGTGCAATTTTCAGATTAGGAAACAAAATGAAGTCGCTTGCGCCTAGATCTGAGGAGTAAGACCGATGGTCAAGCAGATCAAACCGTAATTCACCATTTTCGCCATTGCAACCGCTGAGGTGTGAGACGGTGAGTTGTCTTGCTGAAACAGGATTTTCTTTTTCTGTAAATGTGGCCGTTTTCTGCAAGTTCTGCCTTCAGCTTGTCAAGGTATGATGTGTAATATGCTCCTGTGATGGCTTTTCCTTTTGAAGATAATCGATTAAAATAACTCCATGATTATCCCAAAAAGCAGTCGCCATCACCTTCCCAGCCAAAACAAGAACAGTTTTTGCTTTTTTGTAGGCGGTTCCCAATTTGCAGTTTCTGTTTGGACTGTATTTTTGTTTCGGGCGTATAATGGTGTGTGCAAGTTTTATCTACAGTAATTAATCGGTGCCAAAACTAGGATTTATTGCGCGTAAAATGCGCAAACGGAGCATTGGAAATGTTCATTCGAACACGTTTTTGGTCAACGTGAGCAGACGCGGCACCCAATGGGCAGACACTGTCACAGTTTAGTGTATTGCTTAAGATCAGCGCAATCTCGCATTCGCTTTAACATTAGAGGTTCATTGGGCAAAGTTTCATCTTGATTCTTCAAATAAAGCATAAAGTTATCTATGTTTGCTACTGCTTGTGCATGGGTCATAGCTACAGCTGGTTCATCAACACTGTCTGAATCTGAATACTCTTCATTTTAATTTTCAGTAACACTGAATGCAATAATGCCTTCCTCTAATTGGTTTACTACTTGTCAATGTTTTCTTCTCAACATCGGAACACCCATCGATATTTTTAAATATGTATATAAAATCTTCCACACCTACCTTTTTCTTCTTCAATCTTTTTTTCTGGCAAGACACATACCAGGGTAGAACTTTTTCCATGACTTTATCAAAGTTTCTCTTCCAACCTGGTCCTAAGCAGGTGGGCTGAGTCCAATGAATTCGCCCACTGGCAAGAGAATTCGAGTAATTTACCTACCAAGAATAGCAAATTCTCGTCTATTTACTATGCTAATCAACATATTTTTTTTTCAAACTGGTCCAGGTTAAAGACACCCAAATTAACGCGTTTTTATGTAGTTCTATTTTCCTACCTTTCTTGTTAGCCACTTTACTATGGTAAACCTGCAATTGGCGTATCATTTGCCAAGTCTGTTCAAATTAAATATTTTTGTGTTGCATTCCAAGAATTTCAGTCTCAAAGAGTTACTTAAATCTTGTTAATGGTGGCTATTATGCCCAAAATTCTATATCATCTGAGCTCAAAGTATTGCTTCACATACCAACCTTCAAAGGAAAGGTTTGGTTGCATGTCTCAGGTAGCTTTTCACCTTTATTTCGTGTCGTAATGGAAGGTTGAGTTACCTAATAGACTAGAGTGTGGAAACACATGTATGATTCAGTGCTATTGATCCGAAGTCTCAGTCTAAATAAGCGCTGAATTCTCTGGTACCTTTGTCTTATGTTATACCCATGAATTTCTGTGCAAAGAATATAAACATGAAGAAAAAAGCTTTGTAAATACATTGGTACAATAAAAGCTACTAATGATGAATTATCAACAATACAAAAACACAGTTACGAATTTTCATCTTTGTAGTTTAAAAATTATAAACCCTCATGTACTAAATTTCTACCGGATAACCAGAGCTAATTCTGCGATAAACGTCCTGGAACATTTAACGAACGTTATAAAATGCAAGAGATGCATTATATAATGTAATAAAAGTGGAGTTATCTTTTATCTGCTCTTAGCTGTCTCATCCAAGTTCTATCAGATAAGAACCTTCCTCTGGAGTAAAGAGTAAAGTAAAATGCGAGTAAACTATTGAAGATCGAATTAAAGAGGAAGTGACGTCTAATCCGGACTTAATTACTACAACATAGAAGTATAGTGCTTAAGGCGTAGATAAAAGTTCTAAATCATCACTTTCTATCCGATAATGCGACGTTTACGGATTATTTTCATAAAACTCCCATTCACTCAAAATTATTTGAAATATATAACTCAAGTATAACGCTTAGTAATGCGTATCTATGTCACTTAAATTTAGATAAATGTTCGCAGAAGGTTTTATTACACTTTATTAATGGGTACAAAATGGATAAATCCATAATTAAAAAGCGAGTCATTGCTACCTTTGAAACCTATACATTTTGATAATATGAGAGAAACAAAATAATAAAGCCTTTGCACTTAAAAGATTTTATGTTATGGTATTGAAACAACTAACGAATATTTTGAAAATACTTAATGACACAAATAGATGTGTTTTGGCGGAATATACAGAATGTTACCGAATTGTTGTTTACTGCTAAGTAAACATGCATGACGCGCCGGTAAGGTTGGTTGCATGTCTCAGGAGTTTAAGGGGTATACAAAATATAGTGTACTTAGGGTAGTAGCTCTTTCAGTGCACTATAAAAATAGATAGGGATGATTCCTAAAATGATCTTTCGTCCACTTCAATTAATGTAGTGCAAAAGACTTATTACACCATGAAAATTCAAGGTGGGTTGATCCATCGCTATGAATTGTTCATAATTGTACATCCTGTATTTTACTGTTGAAAGATGCCCTGATACGTAATAACCAGAGCTTTTATACCCAAAACGAACTTTATGGAAAAGTATTCGTCAAGAATAACAAAAATCTTAATTAACACAGTAGCATATATTACAGACGTAAAAATCTGCAGACGGACGTGGGACCCGAACTTCGTCAGAAAACTTTCACCTTAATCATTGTACACAAAGCACAGTTGTAGATATATAGGTTAAAGGACCTAAATCATTTCAAAAGGCAGTAACTTTTGAAAGAATAATAGAACACACGCGCAACTTTGGGATAATATAATACACAATTGGTAGATTACATCATACTATTTACATATCAGAGAAATTGTTGGAAGTGTCCTACACCAGCATCTGTACATGTTTACACTCGTCTCGCCATATTCTGTGAAGTTTTACGGAGAGTATCCTTGTCAATGTTACTTATTTCGCTTCGAATTGATTCCTTGAAAACGTCAATTGTCCGTGGCCTATTCTTGTACGCTCTATTGTTAGATACCCCCACAAGAAAAAATATATTGAGGTTAGGTTAGGGGTTCTGGGGGACGACAGACCTTTTGAGATTATTTGATTATCAAAGAAACTGGTTACAAGTTCCATGGTGTCATAAGATGTATGGTACGTTGCTCCATCTTGCTGGAAATAACCTTGTCTCAGCTGCTCCATAGAAAATAGAGTGCACAAGAATAGGCCACGGACAATTGATGTTCTCAAGGAACCTATAAGTAACATTAGCGAGGATGCTCTCCGTAAAACTTCAGAGAATATGGTGAGACGAGTATAAACACGTATAGATGCTGTTGGAGGACACTTCCAACATTTTCTCTGAGATATAAATAGTGTAATGTAATCTCCCAATTGTGTATTATATTCTACTAAAGTTGCACGTGTGTATTATTATTTGTTCAAAAAAGTTATGGCCTATTGAAATGTTCAGGTTTTTTATTATTATTATTATTATTATTATTATTATTATTATTATTATTATTATTATTATTATTATTATTATTATCATCATCATTATTATTATTAGCATTATCGTCAGCATTATTGTACATACAGTATCATACATTAATAGATACATTATCTATATCAGTTAACAATCGAAGGTAAATCTTGCTAAACCAAATACTTGCCTCATACGTGGTGACGGTTAGGAATATGAAATCTTGTATATAAAATAACTGAACAGAAGCAGCTAGATCTACTTTCTTTTAAATTAACGTCCTCCAAAATTTTCATATCGGACGATGAGTGAAATGATGCTCAAATGACTACAAGGTACATAGAGCTTAGAGTTACCAGACATTCATGTTTCAGTATAAGATAAAACCTCCAACGTTAAGTCATATCGGACGATGAATGAAATGATGTTCAAATGAGTACAGGGTACATAGAGCTTAGAGTTACCAGACATTCATCTTTCAGGATAAGGGAAAACCTCTAACGTTAAGTCATATCGGACGATGAATGAAATGATGTTCAAATGAGTACAGGGTACATAGAGCTTAGAGTTACCAGACATTCATCTTTCAGGATAAAGGAAAACCTCCAACGTTAAGTCATATCGGACGATGAATGAAATGATGTTCAAATCAGTACAGGGTACATAGAGCTTAGAGTTACCAGACATTCATCTTTCAGGATAAGGGAAAACCTTCAATGTTAAGTCATATCGGACGATGAATGAAATGATGTTCAAATGAGTGCAGGCTAAATAGAGCTTAGAGTTACCAGACATTGATCTTTCAGAATAAGGGAAAACCTCCAACGTTAAGTTATATCGGACGATGAATGAAATTATGTTCAAATGAGTACAGGGTACATAGAACTTAGAGTTATCAGACATTCATCTATCAGGATAAGGACAAACCGTATCCTGGTAAGGCAATCTGACGGAGATTGGAACTCGGGACCTCTTAACGTGAGGCAGACACTAACATTACACCACAGAGGCGGGTGCCTTACCTTCTATACCATACCTCGTATTGTCATGTGGAACAAAGTGGATCGATTCGAAAATTCTCTGTGGTGTATGTTTTATTTGTGGTTAAAATATGTTAACATTGTATGCTTCAATCAAACACATACACATAGACACACAAGCACCATCGCATTCTTGAACTCTTTTCCAAATGGCATACATACAGGAGAAATTAGGTATCGAATTTATTACGCCTTTCCAGGAGATGAATATGTTGCCCGCAAAACACTCACGCGAAATAAGTTGCTGCCGTAGACAGGCGCCTTTCTTATATCGTATGTGGGTAAGTACTCTCCATAATACAGGCAGAGTTTTACATCTCGCCTTGGTGTAAGAAGGAATCGGTTATTTAAAATTCTAATACATCTTATATACTGCATTCACGTAACTTCCTCTGCTAGCATTGTTTATTCCATATTTCTTATCAAACTACTCGCAGTAAATTTTATCTCCATACTTAAAAGTAGCTTCCAATTGTATTAAAAATTTTGATAAGAGGTTCTTTTAGTTTGTAGATAGTTCCTATTTTATTTAGTGCTGATGCCAGGAAGCGCTCTTGGATGTTTCAGTGATCATCACATGTGTAAGCAATGGTGCCACTAATTGAAAGCGAGAAGGAAATGTATTTACATAAAATTAAGAGCAGTTCAGTAACATTCACAGAAATATTGCAGCAGGTCAAAAACATTCACTGAAATAGTGGCTTATGTCAGCTGAAATTATAAACTAAGTGGAATTTTATTTACAAAAATGGAGAATAGACTAAATGGAAATTGCAGAATGTCAACAACCTCCATTGCAATAAAAACCTTCAGTGAGAAATGTCAGGTAAAACAATGTATTGAATGAAAGAAGATTAAAAGAAAATAACTCAATATCCACTAAGAGAGAAATGATGAATTAAACAGTAGCAGACCAACAGCATTCACTGAATGACAGCTCAAGTGAAGGCAGTCGAACAACGCTCTCTATTGCTAAAATTATAACGACTTGCAGAACTTCATTCACAAATGTGTACGATCAGACAGCGCGACGGTACAATACTGCCAAATCAATCCTGAAGGGAAAAGAACAATGAACATCTACAAAGGAAGTAAATGAACTATAACCGTATTGGATATGCAAATAAGACATGCTTTGTCAGACTACAGAGGGATTGATGATTTTATAAACCTTTCCAGAACCGACTCATACAATAGGACAAATCAAGATAACAGCTTTTTAAAGAAATGTCGACTAACCAATCCCTTTTTCCAGCATAACCTCACTTCCATAAAATGAATGATACGATTTATATTGCCTGAACTTCAAGGCATAGTATCCTATAGGCATACAATAAAATTCTGCCCTTTCCGTCCTTAAGGACACTGGGAGGTTATTTTTACCCAGACAAGGCTAATTTTTACAATATTAAAATTTGAATATATAGAAAACTAAACATTATCAGAAATTGAAATTCGGTATGATTACTGTATAAGGATGTGTGCATTTAACTACTGTATAATATTTAAATTACGTTCACATAGGTCCATGAGAAAGGGGCATAAATCACACCGTGTGTCCTGAAAAAAATATTGCACCCTATATTTCAAGTGCACTTTACCTGTAGACATTTAAAGCTACATTCACCAAGTTTTATACTAAATAACCTAAGATACAGTTTTATAGTATCGGTTAAATGAAAATTACATATAGTTTATACTATGCACATGAAAAATTAATTAGTGTTGAGCAAAAAAAGATAATATTTTCAAGGACTGAATATTTGTTTTCATCCATTTTATAAATCACATGAATATAAATGTTATCAGAATGTGTTAAAGAAACATTGACAAATAACCACTACAAATTTTGTGTCAATATCTTTTATAGTCTTTGAGAAACATGCACCTAAAGTATGAAAATCAAGGTTTTGGGAAAGCACGATCAAAGATTAAACACCATTCTCAGGAAGTGGGCGTATCATTACACCGCCATCTTTAAATTGACGAATTAAAGAGCTTTAATACCAGCTGACAACCTATGTTATATATATCATTTTAAAACTGAATAATTATATAATTTTTAACATTAAAAACAAAAAATGGATTTTTTTGAAACCTTTGGACCTCCCAGTGCCCTAAAATGATGAAACAGCCATCTTACTTAGGTAGTAAAATTCTCGTAACTTAATTTGGAAATGAGCTGCCAGTTAATGAATGACAGTTCAGATTTTCTAGCCTTATATTAAATAAAATGGTAAACTTAATTTTACCCAGTGAAAACTAAATTCCATCATCTGTTATGTTATATTAATTTATCCTATCTTCTATTATCAAAACCCCAAAATCTGTTTCTATTGCAACAACCTAATCAGTCGTGTAAACCTACGTACTACGTGTCTTCCTTTTTATCTTAAAATATATTTTAAAATCTTCCTAAACATTTTTCGGTTACGAAAGAAACAGAGCCCTAAATAATATACAGCATAAAATGAAAAAATCATAAAATATTAACAATAGTTGACAAAAGCGATACCTACTAATAAGAAAATATTGCAAAATTAATAAAAATTATAAGAATAACAGAAACGATATCTGCGACAAAGGATAACAATAACAAAAAGTAATAACAGTAGCTAACAAAATAATAACAAAAGCATCAAAGATAACAGAAGAGAGCTGAATCAAAAATACGTGATATCATGGTCCGTAAGCATGAAATTAAAATGGAGTCTTGAATTGCTTAGAGTTACAAAATAATATCCATCAAAATAAACACGACAAAAAATAATTAATATTTATTTTAGATTGAAACAGCTGTTTACCTTCATTCTTTTAGTCAGCGAAATATATCTGATTTAATAAATGATAGGCATGGAGAGATATAATGCTTCTCATTTTAAGCCTTTTTATAAGGAACTGCATATATGTTTGTATTTGGACTCTGAAAGTTTACATTTTTGAAACTTGCTTTCAGTATTAGAAACCCTTATTGCAACAATCACATATATATGCAATTCAATTTTTACAATACCGACTTTCAAATAAATGTTAAAGTATAGATTGATAACACTACAAATAATACGTTTTTTTAATTTACCTCCTCCAAAGTTAAGTCGTATCGGGGAATGAAATGATGTTTAAATGAGTTCAGAATACATAGAGCTTAGACTTACCAGACATCCATCTTTCAGGATAAGGGAAAGCCTCCAACGTTTAAGTCATATCGGACGGTGAATGAAATGATGTTGAAATAAGTACAGGGTCCATAGAGCTTAGAGGTACCCAACATTCATCTTTCAGGATAAGGGAAAACCTCCAACGTTAAGTCATATCGGGCGATGAATGAAATGATGTTGAAATAAGTACAGGGTCCATAGAGCTTAGAGGTACCCAAGCCTCCAACGTTAAGTCATATCGAACTATTAATAAAATGATGTATAAATGAGTACAGGGTACATAGAGCTTAGAGATACCCAACATTCATCTTTCAGGATAACAGAAAACATCCAACGTTTAAGTCCTATCGGGCGATGAATGAAATGATGTTCAAATGAGTACAGGGTACATAGAGCTTAGAGATACCCAACATTCATCTTTCAGGATAACAGAAAACATCCAACGTTTAAGTCCTATCGGGCGATGAATGAAATGATGTTCAAATGAGTACAGGGTACATAGAATTTAGAGTTACCAGACATTTATCTTACAGGATAAGGGAAAAGCTCCAACGTTAAGTCGTATCGAACGATGAATAGAGCTTAAGAGTTACCTGACATTCATGTTCTAGAATAAGGAAAAACCCCCAACGTTAAGTGATATCGAACGATGAAATAAATAATGTTCAAATGAATCCAGGGTTCATAGAGCTTAGAGTTACCAAAAATTTATCTTATGATGAGGGAAAACCGCCAACGTTAAGTCATGTCTGACGATGAGTGAAATGATGCTCAAATGATTCTAGGGTTCACAGACCTTAGAGTTACCAGATATTTATCTTCTAAGATAAGGGAAAACTCCAACGTTAAGTCGTGTCGACGATGAATGATATGATGCTCAAATGTGTCTAGGGTCCATATAGCTTAGAGTTACCAGACATTCATTTTTCATGATAAGTAAAACCCCGGAAGAAACTAATACAGATATCTAACCCTAATCAAGATTCGAACTCGGGGTCTTACAGATCAACTTTTAAGCAAAAACAGCCTATTATAAATCATTAATAACTATTTCACCTACTTGGCATGTTCTTTAAAGAATTTGATATAATCAGGAATAAAATTAGTACTCCAAAAATTTGTAGGACTTCTCCTTTAACTGTTCTTTATTAAAGATTCTTTAAATCAGACGGTATATTAAACCAAAATATTGTACACCGTTTGTTTACACAAATTATATATCAAAAATAAACATAATAATATTCTGGTTCAGATTAGTTTATCAATTTTCGTTTATTTTCATTTATGTTCTACTAATCATTCTTACGAAAGGTTACTGTTAATCTACTTAATTTTAATCTGTAATTCATTTAGAGATATATTTCTATTATACTCTCGTTACCTGTACAAGAAGGATAAATGAAACTAAATTGATATTTTAAAGTGAATAGCCTTGAAATTCTATTCTATTCTTTTAGAAAAAGACCGTGTGTGTATGTGGTGTGTAACCAGAATAACTCAAAATCCACTGAAGATGAAAGCAACCAAAAAAATCCCAAGGGAACTTGTTCCAGCTGTTCTCCAGCACGTCTTGTTGCAGAGCCTGGTGATAATCGATATCTCCCTCGTGCCGAGGTTTAATGGCTGAAGATGCGCGCACACACAAACAAGAAAAGAACGCACATTGTGGCATGTGAATCTCTGAACATCACAGGAAACATCTTAGTATTTGAAACATAAAACTACATTTTATAGCAAGACTTTACTTTGATGTGTTCCTAGCTAACATAAACAAAACGTTTCTGAAGCCCCATTCACAAGGCGAACACTAAAGAGAGGGGAAAAAACACTATCGGAGTTGGACAGAACAGAAGAGATATGGAGTCTTAGACGTGACATTTATTATTTATTCCATAATCATCGTTGTCTTTATGACAAAAAGCATAAATCCTACAAACATAATTTGCTGAAAGAAAATATTTGGCAGCAAATTGCAAATGAACCGAAATGTGATCGAAGTCGTGAGATATCTATACTGTTTACTAAGATATCTGTCAAATTTGTGAGAAACTTTAGGCTAGGTAAGCAATAATCTATTATGCATTCTTTATATATGGAAAAACCATAACATAATAATTATTAATTATTATTAGCTTATTATTTGCATCAACTGTCATTGTGCGAGGTCTGATCAAGAAAGACTGAGACTCATTTTTTTTCACGGGTGTTTATTATTGTAATTCAATGTTTACATGATCTTTTCAAAAGTAGTCCCCTCCTGCTTTAATGTACTTTTTATAGCATCTCTGCCAGTCCTTGAACACGTGCTGCAGACCATTCATTGTCAGGTCCTTCAGAATCGCCTCACTTTTCTTGAGCACTGCTTCAGAGTTCTCAAATCGAATATCCCTAAGCTTTGCCTTTAGTGATGGGAATAAAAAGGTCACGGGGTTTGTTTGAGTCCAGAGGTTCTACTCCCATTAGTCCTGGACCCGTAGGACCAAGACCCGGGTCTCTTACATCCAGGGAGTTATCCGAGCTGTCCCAAAGGGCGCTCGGCGTCCTCCGTGGGGCTTTCCATAGGACAAGACCTTGGTTACAAACAAGCCCCCCCCCATCTGGTCCAAGGACACAAGACGGGATGGAAGTGGATACGCCACTTACTCGCGCCAACACCAAAGGTCAAGGCTACCGATATGACCTCGGTGGGGCCGCCTGGTGATCTAGCACACCTTCTACTAGCTTTGCAGGCTAGTACCCGGGAGAATTAATGTCTTCCCTCAACCCCGTCCGAAGACGTACTCGATTCCCACGGGTATCGGGAACACACTGCCCTCTCGAGACCATCCCAATCCGAACAACTCCCGAAGGAGGGATGTTCGGCCCAAGGATCCTCTAGTAACGTCAGAGGTACCACGAGTGCTAAGGGTCCGGAGCGCCCGCACCACGGCAGCTGAAGGGGACGGATCCCCTCCCCTACGGGTCACGGGGTGCAAGATCGGGGCTATAAGGTGGATGTGATACACAGGTAATGTTGAATCGAGCCAGAAACTGCATGACTTGATCTGCGACGTGAGGCCGTGCATTGTTATGATAAAGTTGCCACCCAGTCCAAGAAAGCTCTGGTCGTTTCTTTGCAATGTGCTTCCTCAGTGTAGCCAATAGTGACATGTAGTATGCTGCTGTAACAGTGGTGTGAGGGGGAATCGCATGCTGGTAAATCATTCCATTACAGTCGAAAAATGTGATCACCATCACTTTCCCTGCAGGTGGAACAACTTTTGCCGTTTTTTGTGTTGGAGAACCTGGCGATTTCCACACTGTGCTGGCTTGTTTTCCTTCAGGATCATAATCTTGTATGCGAACTTCACGTAGGGTCTACAAAATAGAGCATTACTACCAACCTACCAATACGAGACTGCTGCCGCCTACCGACATTATATATAAAAACCTGCTCTTTCAAATATTATGTTACGGACACGAAACTATCACGGAAGCTGATGGAAAAAATCAGTGTGTCTTTGTTGATCAACACTCGTATATTGTTTATTATGGTATCTGTCGAATTTGTAAGAAACTTAAGGTTAGGTAAGCCATAAACTGTCATTGTAGTTGGGAAATTATTGTATACTATGAATATTTTTAAGTGTTAAATTATTCTGAAGTTTTCAAAAAGAGTAGTTTCGCGAAATATTAATAGTGTAGCACAAATTTAATTCTAAAGCATCCCATTTCTCTTCTATTCATACCTTTCTCTACTTAGATTGATGTAACCGCCATTCGTGGTGCCCAATTTTAAATGGTTATAAAAAAACTCAAATAATATTCTGCTGCCCAGCCTTCAGTCAACGTACCAACATAACATCAAAATATAAAACGTAATGGACATCGCATCCATTAAGCAATAGTAATTTTCTACTGTTATGTGTTATGACACGTGGAGTCACCATAGCCATTTATTTCCTATTGCCCATCAAAGCGTAAACCGGGGGATTAGAAAGAAGAGACTCTGTACTCTTCATGATTATATCTAGATTGTTGATTTATAGGTAGTACACTAATTCCCGATTTCACAAAGAGATGTTAAGACTTAACACGAGTTTATCAATAGTTACAACAAAAATTGCATTTCACCAACAAGTGTTAGTTTAACACCTGTGAGCCCACCTCGGTAACGTGGTGGTAGCATGTCTGCCTCACGTTCAAGAGGTTCCGAGTTCGAATCTCGGAATAGGGTTTTTTCTTTTATCCTATCCCAACTACAATGACAGTTTATGGCTTACCTAACCTTAAGTTTCTTACAAATTCGACAGATACCATAATAAACAACATACGAGTGCTGATCAACAAAGACTGATTTATTCCTGCAGCTTCCGTGATAGTTTCGTGTCTGTAACATAAATATTTGAAAAGAGCGGGTTTTTATGTATAATGTCGGTAGGCGGCAGCACTCTCGTATTGGTAGGTTGGTAGTAATGCTCTATTTTGTAGACCCTACGTGCATTTCGCATAGCAGACAGTGGAGATGACGCGACAGGAGCAGTACAGCGTAATCAATTCTGTTTTTGTTTAAACCATACAGCCACCGAAACTTATGAAAAGCTGAAGCAAGCATATAGTGAAGAGGCACTACCTCGTGCAACAGTGTTTAGGTGGTTCAAGGACTTCAGAGAAGGCTGACTTGTCAGTGTTAAGCAAGGTGGGCCTGGTGTGTCGGCCTCTGCTGTGACTGAAGTCAACATCAACACAGCTGCTGTGATTGTCCGAGAGGATCGGCGAATAGCATTAGATAACCTCAGTGAAGTGTTGAGCATTTCATATGGCAGTGTGTTTACAATTATGCACGACCATCTCCATATGACCCGAGTTTGTGCTCGTTGGATGCCACGTCTGTTGACTCCCGAACAAAAGACTGTGCGAATGGAGACAAGCACAAGCCGTGAGGTGCTGCACCATTATGATCCTGAAGGAAAACAAGCCAGCACAGTGTGGAGATCGCCAGGTTCTCCAACACCAAAAACGGCAAAAGCTGTTCCATCTGCAGGTAAAGTGATGGTGATCACATATTTTGACTGTAATGTAATGATTTACCAGCAGGCAGTTTCCCCTCACACTACTGTTACAGGAGCATACTACACGTCAGTATTGACTACACTGAGGAAGCACATTGCAAAGAAACGACCTGAGGTTTCTCGGACTGGGTGACGACTTCATCGTGACAATGCATGGCCTCACGTCGCAAATCAAATCATGCAGTTTCTGGCTCGATTCAACATTATCTGTATACCACATTCACCTTATAGCCCCAATCTTGCACCCTGTGGCCTTTTTTATTCCCATCACTAAAGCCAAAGTTTAGGAGTATTCGATTTGAGAACTCTGAAGCAGTGCTCAAGTAAAGTGAGGCGATTCTCAAGGACCTGACAAAGAATGGTCTGCAGCTCGTGTTCAAGGACTGGCAGAGACGCTATAAAAAGTGCATTAAAGCAGGAGGGGACTACTTTTAAAAAGATCGTGTAAACACTGAATTACAGTAATAAACACCCGTGAAAAAATCAGTTTCAGTCTTTCTTGTTAAGCCCTCATACAATGACAGTTGATGCAAATAATAAGCTCTTAATAATTAATAATTATGTTATGGTTTTTCCATATATAAAGAATGCATGCCCGCCTCAGTAGCGTAGATGGTAGCATGTCTGCCTCACGTTCAAGAGGTCCCGAGTTCGAATCTCGGTCATGGTGAGTTGATACGGTTTTACCCGGGGTTTTCCCTTATCCCTCATGACGAATGTCGCTAACTCTAAGCTCTATGGACCCCGGGATCATTTGAGCAACATTTCACTCATTCCATTCATCGTCAGATATGACTTAACGTTGGAGGACGTAAATTACAAGAAAAAAAAATAATACTCGTGTTAAATCTCTTGTTAAACTAACAGGCCATATTTCTTTTGTTAAGTCCTTAGCAACTGTAAATAGTCAAGATGACTGGCGTGAACACAGTTTTGATGTCGATTTGCTATATTTAAGACCGTTAAATGGCATTCGTAATAGAGTACGGCCTATGAGGGAAAATTATTTTGAGGAGCTATCATACAGAGGTATAGACTGTCAAAAAAAGTTGCTATGAAGGTTACTGCGAAAGTACAAGAGAGGTTAGAACATGCATCGAAAGGAATATGCCGATCTTGCCTTTGCTTCAAGTATTAATAACTTTGATATTTTATAATTCACTGAATTATGTGGATAATACACTGTCCACCTGCCGTCTTGTAACGTTTAAGTCACTCGTCACTTGTCACTTCTGTCCGCACCTTGCTTTAAATTTGCATAATAATGACGAAGTTGTTTCGTGCTTCTAGTAGTGCACATGCATTTGAATTAAATTCGTTTCCAATTTTTTTCCACGTGACATCTTCCTCTTTTACATTCACCGCATCTGTCCTCTCATTTTCTACGATATGCTTACACTTCGTCACCAATTCAAATAACAATTCTTTCTCCATCGATGAGAAATTTGTCTCACGGCGTTTGTTTACGATTATGTTTACCCGCCATTTTTTCAGCTTTGTGCAGACGAAAATGAAAACAAAAGCGCATCGCAGTACGTTCAGAAAATAATACAACTCACCCATAGCCTTCTATAGCTGTAATACTTACAAGTCTCTTGCCGTTAACACTTGTTAGTTAACATTTTCAGAAGACAGGTTGGTAAAATGCATGAAATTTAACAACTTCGTTAGCGCTGTGACAATTGTTAACGTCGATTTTAACATCTGTTGGTGAAATCGGGCATTAGAGAATGCAAACGTACAAAATAGTTTTACTTACAATCTTTCATTGCTTGGTTCAGATGCATCTCTATAATGCTTAGATGTTTCTGCGCATCGTAAATCTACGACATGGGGTTTACTTTCCTTTCGAAGGAAGCTATGCTAGGGATTATACACCCTCGGCCGGAGTTGAACCCGAAACCTCGGGAAGCTGAGGCTAGTATGTTACCTTTAGAACACACAGACATGAAAAACGTAGATGGCCTTAGTTGTGTAATTGCCTTTGTGTGCATCTCCTAAAATTGTGACATAATAACCCTTCCGTAGGATCTGTTTTATTTCTGCTCGTTTTAATTATGTTTTTAATCTAAAGTCACAACAATAAAACATCAAATCCAGTTTTACCACTATTAAGGGAAACCACGGAATGAAAAAAGAAGTGTCTGGTTGGGGATATATGGAATCTGAATTTTCATAAGAGTTACTCACGCCTATGTCAATGCTATATCAATCACAGTGATCAATTTATTTGCATTTTAATACCGCATGACGTAAAATTTCCATCTGTATACAAAGTTATGGGCGGGGTGAAACGAACAGTATGGTATCCGGTAAAATACGTCACAGACATCTGAATTACTTTTTGTGTTGATGAATACGATTACATGCAATGAAATATCTCATGTGCTGCATTCACAACATATCATCACATGCCTCACTCAACTGGCGATGAATTTCAATAGGTGTCACAGCACGAAAATGGAGGAAACGAATGATTACACGCTGTTCTTGCAATGTAAACGTCGCCATTTTAAGTATTAAAAACAGTCCTAACTCTCGTCGCTGCCACTAGAGTTCTCAGCACTGTACAATGCTGTCATCTCTGTCACACAATCACAAAGAGTCCACGTGTATTTAAAAAAAAAACAGTAGTTCCTATCTGGTCCCATCCTGAAAAAATAGATGTTAGAACCTCGTATATTCCCTGAACATCATAAGCCCGCCTCGGTAGCGTAGATGGTAGCTTGTCTGCCTCACGTTCAAGAGGTCCCAAGTTCGAATCTCGGTCAGGGTGAGTTACCTGGATAAGGTTTTCTTCGGGGTTTTCCCTTATCCTTAAAGACGAATGTCAGGTAGCTCTAAGCTCCATGGACTCCGGATTCATTTGATCATCATTTCACCCATTCCATCCATCGTCCGATATGACTTAACGTTGGAGGACGTAAATTACCCAAAAAAATAATAATAAAATAAACGTGATATATTTTGTTGTAATTGAAATAAACAGTTCTTGAAGTGGTTTTATTACGTTTTCTTGTAGGTACAATGTAAATGCTGGAATACTGCACACCAGGGGCGGCCGGTGAAGTATTGTATTGATGGTGCCATAAATAAATAAGGGTTGTTAAAATATAAATATGTGCACCAATTACGAACGATTTAGGTAATCTTATCAATAATCCAAGCTATTCTATAATATACTGTACCATACAAAACGTACAGGGAAACGGAAATAGATATTTATTACATCCGTACTCTTGTTACGGTCATCTCGAATTAAGGGTTCGATTTCTTTCAGAATACACTCCGAGATAGACTGAGCATTCTGACCTTCTGGATTAACAAAATTCCAAAATCTTTCAACGGGGTTCCTTAAACGATGTATCGCGAAACAATAACCAACTGAAATTCGCAAGACACATCAGTGGTTTCATCCGCGATTATTGCAACATAATCCGCACGCTTTATTTCTTTGCGAACTTCCTCGTGATACACTACCAACATTCACTGCAGGAGTTCGTTTTGAACAGTCTTAGAAATGCCTCTGAATACTAATGTCTGACTGAGATGCACTTGAAGTTCTTTATCCAACTCCGCACTAAACTGAATGAGCTCACGAAAAACCTCCTTATTTTGAGAGGCGTCAGATTCGTCGTGTCCCCTAAGAGCCAGCTCCAAAGCACCACAGAACCGAATACAGTTTATAATTACGTTCAATATATACCTGTTCTTGTCTACTTCTTTATTATGGCTGTTGTTTTAAAAATCCGTACTCACGATGAACTACAGCATTACAGGAGCACATGCAGAACTACTCTACCATTGCTTTGAAAACATGTGTCCAACGCGCGGGTTTTATGTTCTACCAACAAAACTGCTGCTGTGAAATATGCACATGTTGAAATACTGTCTCTAAATTTTAAAATCTAATACTATATTCACATTGAAACCCAATTAATTTTATTTATAAGGATATCTATGTGTTGTGTTTCTGCAACTGATTTCATTAAGCATTAATTTGCGTTTTGAAGTTCCTCAGAATTAACTTGCAGTAGATGGTGACACTGCATTAAAGGAAGGTTTAGCGCGAAATGTATTCTTACCATTGTCTTTCGCTAGGTGGCAGGATCGTGGTTCTCTGAAGTCCCGTGTTTTACTGCACTCTAACGGGCAAAGCGTAAGTTATGCGCCAGAGAAATCCCGGCACTACCTTTTTTGACCTTCTTCCATAAGAAGCCGTGTATAAGCAGACATCTTAGCCCCCTAGCCCTAACACAGGCGTTTATGAGCGTAGACGGTGCCGTTCTGGAATCGGCACCAAGCTACGGAAAACAACCAAGAGAGAGCGCTGGCGTTCAACGCGCCTATTCAAACGAGGCAGCAACTATTCATAAACAATTCCTTTTGCGCAATTCTTATACACTTCTCTTTCTTTCGCTTTCATACAGATGGTGCCATGGCACAGCGGCACTACCTCAGAAGCCGCCCCTGTTGCACACTGAAGCGATGGTCAAATCTTTAAGACTTGGTCGTTATGTGATGGCTTTGAATTTCTGAATAACGACTTCCCATTTGAGAAACATGTGCTGGAAAATACAAATCAATAAGGAACATATTCGGAAATGGTTAGCTTTACAAAGAAAAATGAATGTAACGTAAGGTGCGTGCCTTAGCGAGATCTGCAATTTTGATAAGATTTTATATCTTATAATAATAACAATAACAATGATAACAACAATAACAATAACAATAATTAGTACTCCCATATCTTACAATCTCAATTACAAGTTTTACAATTCTAATCTAGGTCAAATATGTCAGCTGCTTATATTACAGGCTGATAGTGGTGTTGGCTCCCTGGTCGTTCACCTCCATCCTAGCCTTTGACCTTGACCTAATGTTCTGATGGTGTCTTCCATTTCTCTACCTCTTACTTCCTTGCCCTTCTCAACCATTTCTCTTTGATTTTGTCAGCAAATTTCCCCACCTCCCTTATTCTTTTCTCTCCTTTCACTGTAGGCTTATTGATTGTTACTACGTAAGCCCCTTTATTATCCCAGTTCTTATCCCATATTAATTTCCTCCAGTTTTCAATTTCTTTACACTCCACTACATAATGTTCTAAACTTATTTTCTTTCCACATAGAATGCACTCCTTTGGTGAACCCCCTCTCAATACGGCTGCTGTCCTTAACCAAGCTAAACCCTCCCTCTCATATCTATCACATATGTCTATATATGTTTCCCTTCCCCACTCTGTCTTTATTTTCAGGTATACATTTAGAGATGTCTTACTTATCAGATTTCCCCATGTCCTCTATCCTATTTAATAATTATCCAAAAACCTTTAACATTTCTTTCTCTCGCATGCCCCCCAAATATCCCCCATCCTTATTTTAACCAGCATTCTCTCTAACTCTGCCCACCAGCTGTCCTTACATGTTGAATTCTACTGTTGTTCTAGACAGATCTGTAATGTATTATTATCATCCTCCTTTTTATACAACTATACGATTATTTTATACATCTCTCTATAGTTACTAAGTTCCACTCTAGCTACTCCATTTGGCGTTGACTTATTCAAACCTAGCATCTCTTTACAGAACTGTTCATGTGTGTGTTCAACATGATTTCTTATCTCATTTGCCCCTCACAACTCCACACCATGTCATTTTTTATTCAATTATAGCTTCACAGATTCTTTCATGCTACTTTACTGACATATCTGGTAATTTATATTTACAGCTTCTTACCCCAGACATCGCTATCTTCCCTTTCACTCTTATAGCCCGCCTCGGTAGCGTAGTGGTAGCACATCCGCCTCACGTTCAAGAGGTCCCGAGTTGGAATCTCGATCAGGGTGAGAACACAGTTACAAATGGCTAATAGGGGGCGTGGCACACTGTGCAGCCTTTTCAAAATTAGTCTATTTAGGACTTTTGAAACTATGGGACAGGAAAATAAATATCGTTATTCGCTTCTACAAATATCAGCGAAGATTATTTTGGTAATAATTCATTTTGTGAAATTTCACCCCATATTGCCATTCTGGCTCCCCTTAACACACGAAGGGATATCTGCTTACGTGAAAGATGGAGCAGTTGGGCCACCTAGTATATTCAACATCGCGGTCCAACTTGGGGAAAATTAATATAATATGTAACAAGTAATATTTCTAAAGTGTCTAATTCTTCCTGAAGTAAAGCTTTGTTATATCTTATGCTATCTGAAATCACATAATATCAAATGACAATCAAGAAGTCTTCAGAGGATCTGTGCGGAAAATTCTAGGTATACATTCTGTTCCCCATGTATATATCTTAAAAGGTACTCTTTATTCAAAATCATATAACTAGTTTTGATATAATAGTGGAAAAAAGAAAATGAAGTTTATGTATGAGAAATCTTCACCCTTGATGAATAACTGTCTCATTCATTAACCATAGATCAAAGAGATGCTCGAACGAGCATTTGTCAAGTGTTCATAAATCCATTGGTGTTTAAATTCATTTCAGTGCGTTTCTCTAATCTCTCATAACAGTAAATAAAACAAGAATTCATTTACTTCAAAGATGAAAGAGCAATTCAAGTATAAGTGAAAGTGCATCAAAGACGGCTCGATTTACAGGCAAAGGCAGGTCTATGATTTTCTGGAATTCTTCTGTTTGATATTCTTATACTAACCCCATAACAGCAAAACCATCACTTAATTTGAGTCCCAACGATTACTTCTTTGTCCCAAACAAGAATAAACTGCTGAGAACACGAAATTCCATATAAAATAATGAAGCTAAACCTGAGAGGACGCTTATTTTTCACAACTGGACAAATCTTAGTGGCCCGGGTTCTATCACAGGCGACCGCAAAGTTATATTTGTGGTGGACAACACGGCGCTGGGGCGAGTTTTCTTCGATTTCTCCCGCCACCTCATTCCACCGGTGCTCCATCTCCATCTCATGTATCATCAGTGTCACCGCCCGCGGTACCGATGTAGTAAAAGTGGGCATTATACACTACACACAGAAGTCATTGTACTAACAGTATTGATTACAAGGTGACTGTGATAAGAAAAACAATCTACGCTCCTTTCATGTCTGAATGAGTACGTTTAAGGTGAACACGTGGCATAAAATCAATGAACAACGGTTTGTTTCCTACTTCTGTATAAAAATAATAATAAAAGGTTAGTTGTTGGGAAATTCTTTAATGAACTCAGAGGGAAAGTTAAATTTTGGACGTCATGCATTTCGTGTCGTGGTGATAAACATGGCAAATGGGGTAGCGTGCATCACGAGTGCAACTAAGTTTCTATTTTTAGCAAGCGTAGGCGCTAAAAGTTCATGCATTGGCATCAGTATCTTTGTGGTCGGGGTCTATAAAAGCATTGCGATTTTGTGTTACTATATGATAGCGCATAATCACGCAAAGTCTGATTTCTCTAATGCTAATCAAAGAAACTATGTGCTTCTGATCGTATTCCTTCTACACAGGGCTACATGGAGTCGTTCAAAGAATAATGAAACGTCCCAGCGATTTCACTTTCAGACCACCGGGACCGGTCGGTGATAAATCCCCCTACCATGTGTTTCAAATTAGAAGAGTTCTCGCCTGTAGCGAATCAGATGCGTTAGAGCCTTCAGCGTTGCCACCTCGTTATCCTCACTCTTTTTATATTTCCCTCTCTCTCGCATACTTGCGAGTGTTCGTGGCGCTAGACATAAGGGAACGCAAACTGAATTTTCCAAAGTTTTATAATAATGCAGTTGAAATCACAATTGCAACAATAATATTGCTATATTACGCAAATGTTCTAAATATTTGGCTTAAAGTTAATCATAGTTTATGAATTACTTATTTTTCTAATCCAATGAAAATACCAGCGGTACATCCGTATAGCTGTGAATGTTACGTTAAGAGATAATTCGTCATTGTCATTGTCTTCAACGTCTGAGTACTGCAAATTTATGATGATAGGTTCCAAAATCTCGTTACGTGCTATTTCATCCTAAAAGTCGTCTTCTTGTAGTTTATCTGATGTCTCACGTAGTTTTCCCAGTCTTGTTGTGTTCCTTGTCAATTTCTTTGTGAACAAGTCGTTCAACGTCAGTCAGTTTAAAAACAATATTTCTTTTTGCAACATAATTTGAGCCCACATTAACTCAATTGGATTGTTCTAGCAGTAGTAAGGGGGGGGGGGGGGATTGGATCACGTCTCATTGACCCAGCTGACACACTTTTTCATGGAAGAGTAACTTAATAATGCTGCTTTGAAATCTAGAGTAAAATGGAGATTACGAACCATTCATAAACAAAGATATGTGACCAGACACGTTCTGCCAGACCATCAGGAAGTGTGTTGTTTCCTCTCATTGAGTTTAACAAACACCTTGGCTTATTCAAAGTACATATTTCTTTTACATATTTCATGTCAAATGTTTACGTCTCAGTTCTGAGTAATTTCAAATATACGTTCACGCATACATGACAACCAATAATGATGTTCATTACAGTACTTACGTCGCAATGAATTGTTATAATATAATGGTATCTATATTATTTATTTGTATTAGGAAAACTATTTGAGCTAAAAATGTGGGGTTTTTACGGTTATGTTAAATACATTACTCTCTCCTTCCTCGTGGATCAGTTTTTGCAAAATCTGAATTGTTGTCTTAGTGCGAATAGTATTTATTAGAGATTGATTAGTTCGCCGCTCGTGACACAACACTTAGGGGGAATGCAATACAACACTGTAGTACTACGATTGGTTGCTCACCTAGCAGCGCTCAAGGACAAACACCTTCCCATTTGAAACACATAATAGACCGGTCGTCTAACACCCTCCAGTTGTAAATAGCTCGTTATGTTGCTAGTGGCGTTCACCGGCATACTCCTGAAGTACAGATTCGTGTGAGATGTTAGTAGGGTTGCCAGATTTCCAAGGAAAACAAATCGGTGTCACTCGTTTTTTAACATTTTTAAACTATGAAAGGTAAATTGGCAAACACATATTATGCTGAATACATAAGCATTAAATTATGCACATTATTAAACTTACAGGTCTCTTCAGTCTGACATGCTACATTTAATTATACTTTACTGAATTCTTGGCATTTTTTAATAACTCCTCATCACATTTTACAGAATTATAAAATGTTGAACATGACTTACTCTCATAGTTCACTGTCACCTGGAGCTGTGCCTTATTGTGTTTCACTGCATAATACACTAAACCAAGTTCACGCGCTATGGTATTGTCATATTCTTGCTTATTGTTCAAATTAATAAAATAATTTGAAAGTTTATTTCCAACTCCAGCATTACATTTTTCCTTGTTTAGATGCCCCTTATAACGTTCATGTTGCCTCAAATCACTTTTTCCACCATGTGAAATGCTGAAATGTACAAAATGCCCGATTCTCATCTGATACCGGCTTTACCCACGGAAATATATCTTCCCATTTCTTGAGATATGTTTGATGATGCTTTGCCTTCAATTTCTTCTGTGGAGGAGTCTTTGATGGATCGTCTTCACCCTCAAACATTTTCCAACTATCGTTGTACACGATCGCCAACAATTTAGGCTTAGCTTCCAACAACCTCGCTTAATAGATATACAACATAGAGTAGAACGGTAACGGAAGTGGAACTGAAAGACAAAATCAGAGACATTAAATTCGCTTATTATCGCTGGCAGAAACGTGCTGCTCTGCTGCTACATGACGGCACGGACATGTACCTACGTTGAGTTAGAAGGCACTTCTGTTATCAACATTCGCGTAATGAAACAAAACAAAGTGCCATTTTCCAAAGATTACATAAACTTTATGAGAATATTTAAGTCACAATAGATAATTCAATAATTCGCAGTAGGCAAATAAAAACGTTGAATTGCGTACTTCGGGTAAATAATAAACAAAGGAACAAAATTCAAGAGAAAAAACGGAAGATTCCGGGAAAAACGGAGCATCTGGCAACCCTATATGTCAGTGACCTGCTACGTAACCGAGGCTTTAGTTATTTGTTTATATAACGATTGTTGCCAGTGCAGTGAAACGGCAAACCTTGCTTATTATAATTCTTCACATGTAACTGTAATATGGTGAATGATTTAATGTTAAAAGTACAATAAGAAGAATGGCATCACAATTTGTGAATAAAAGTCACTGTGTTTGTATGATCGAAAACGTTTTAAATAGGCCCTTGATTTTGCGTTCTTTTGGTGAAAAATGTCATAATTTAACAGGAAGGCCAACTCCGGATCTTAAACTTCTAGAAAATAAATTACCCATTTAATTTTGATCAGTCCTGCCAACAGTGCATCAGCAAAACGATCTTTTTCAGCGCTCCGCAGAATACACACTTATCTAAGAAACACTCAAATCAAAATAGACTTTTATCTCTGTCCTTGTTATCAGTGGAAAAGGGGTTGTTTAATAAACTTAAAAAGCAACAGCAAGGGAATTTGAGAACTCTGTTATTTATGTTTTCTTGTATAAGAATCGACACATTGAAATGAAATACAAATAGACTCTGCAAATTGGAGAAATTGTAAATACATTTTAAATAAGGCATGTTACTGTAATTTTTATTTATATATCTGTGTCTATGTTACGCAACAACATATATAATATTAACCTGGAAAGCCTCGGAATTCGCGACGGCCACTCCCCAGATTAAGTCTGAAGCAACCGGCAACACTGTATCACCCACGACACGCCCCTGCTATGACTCTTTGTCCGCTAATGGAGAGTTATGCTAATGAGTTATCCTATTCAAAGACATACAGGCACACTCATGCACTCATACTCTTTTATATTCATAGGTCTCAACACATAATTGTAGTGAAATTTGGACATAGAAATTTTTGATGGAATACAATACTACTCATATTTATCATACACAGTAGAGACAGTAAGAACAAATACAACAATGCAAGTGTCAGATATGAATTACTTTAAGCAAAGAAAACACAGTTTACCTTTACGTCAATATATGTTTTAATATTGGTTCCTGTGTTTGGTTACAGAATGCATTCTATGGGATTGCAAGGCGCTCTGGCCATCAAGCGCCAGAGAAAACGGCGGGAGGAGCAGAAGAAGGCAAGAGAACGGCGATTCAGCACCCAGTCCACCGAAAGTGGCTTCACCAGTCCCCGGAACAGCATTGGGAGTCTCGATATGGGCACCAGAAAAGGACGTCGCCTTGGTGGAGGAAGAAAGAAGTCAACAGGAGATAACGTAGGCTCCAAAGTAGTTACCAGCGTGGGTATGCTCCATATTGGAGTGGTCTTCTTGGTCCTGGGAGCCTTCCTTCTTGCCTCCGGTCTCTTACCTGGAGATCTTGCTAACTGGGGAACAGACGCGTCTGGCGGGTGGTTGAACGAATTGGTACTCGTAGGTTCATTTGCTCTAGGCATCGGTATATTCCTCATAATCCTCAACAAGATCATCTCGAAGCGCGAAGAGGAAGACCTAAACGAATACGTGCAGAGTCAATTGACAAGGTCCAAATCTGGTCATCGACTTGTTAGAGATGTTGAAACTGGCTGCCTTACTACAAAGCATGACCAGAGGGTTAAGCAGGAGAGTAGGGAGGAAGAGTTCAGAAGGCATGACCGAGTTCTGGTCGATGAAGATACTGTTCCTGTACATTCCCCTCTGAAGTCGCCGACGCATATGATGAATGGAGACGCTCAGCCAATACTCTCTCCGCATCTAGAAAAGATTCTGGAGGAAGAAATATCAGAGAAAGGAGAAGAAGAATCGAGGGCAATGGACAATTTTAATAAAGAAGTGATTTCTAACGGATCGACCACTGCTTCTCCCGGCACCCCGTCCGAAACTCAGGAATTACTCTCAGGGAGGTATCTAAAGATGTCAAAAATATGAGACCCGGACATACAGTACGACCCATACCCAAGAAGAGTCGTGCTGGATGATTCTTCGGTCATTATGACGTCCAGGATATAATTTCAATGAATTTGAGAAAATGGACCTCCTACGGTTCCCTGCAAAATGGCTTGAAAGAGCACTGAGGCTGAGATTCTTATAATTCACGGAGCTCTTGGAAAGTACAGTGTTGCCACACCTGTAAGTTTTATTTAATAAAGCTTAGTACCAATGGAAAGATGAGCTCAAAATGTTTTGGTTAGAGTATCACAGTTGGCAACAATGACATATACTCACCTACAACCTTTACTTTATTGAAATTTACAAAATGGCAAACATAGAGTGTAAACAAGGTTCTGTGTTGTCAATTACCATGTTGGTCAATTTGTAATTGTTGACTGACAACATTTTTCAACAAGACTTGTTGTAGATGAGTAAATTAGTGGTACTCAAAAAGATGCATGTAATAGGAAATCTCATGGAGCTCAAAACAGGCTACCAAGTGACTATCCTGGTTATGTAACAGGAAACTTCTTTGTTGGCCTCCAGATCTGATATCACTTGACTTGTTTTGTATGCGGTTTGTATACAAATCCTCCTTCTCAGATCGTCCTTGAACTAAGGGTGTACTTCACATAAGTTGATTAAGTATGCTAGAAAGGAACCTGGCAGAATGGACTAGAAACATTTTGTACAGTATGCTCACGATAAGAAGAGCAATCGTGCTCCAAGTCCTCATTCGGTAAGTTTTGTTTAACTCCGTAAACATAGATGACAACTTTGAAATTTGAAATGTGCTATACACTGACATCTAGCGGCTAATATGCTAAGCTTTACCATGTCTGCCATATTTCGTTTTGATCAATTTCGAGGTTAATTAGCCAACCAGTTTACAACAATCGTATGTTAGAATTAGAATTTTTGTTCATCCTTGGCCACATATACATGTTATGAGACACGTTAAAATGTATAAATACAGTATATACATAAAGTCAAATTGACTACATACAATATACACAGTAAGCAGCTTTTCTATGGTTTCATGTGGTATTTGCATAGACTAATTTACTACAAGAAATGTCATAATATAAATATTACAGGTTTGTGAATGCACTATGCTCCCAGTGTTCATTTACAGGTTTAAAGTTCTAAAAATTCATTAACCATATAAAAACAGTGTGTATGGAAAAATTTCTTAACCTTATTCTTAAAGTGTTTTAATGATACAGCTTGTTTAAATGAATTTGGAAGTTTATTATATAAAATTATTCCTTTGTAGTTAAAACTTCCTTCATAAAGGCTCGTTTGGTGCGCTCGAATTGCCAGTTTATCCTTGTTACGAGTGTGGTGGTAATACACATCAGCATTTACTTGAAAATGATTTATATTTGTATGAACCTTTGTGAATGTTATGGCTCTCGAAAGGGGACACATTATTATTCGTCTACCTCCATATAACTGTGATCTGAATGCAATTGAGCTGGCGTGGGCAAAACTAAAGAATGTTTTCAGAGGATACAACGTTACTTGTGATATCTTTGCTTATCTTACACGCTATTTTGTTGAACTGTGTTTGTCAAGGTTGGCCACACAGCAGAAATAAAAGAGCGTTAGCTCTTGCTTCTTCCCCTCTACTCGCATGTACTGTAGTTCTCTTTCCATTGGTGCTAAATTTTACTAAACACATGTTACAGGTGTTCAGAATCTGAAATATCACTTGTGGTAACACTGTATTCACTGAAGAAACAATGTGTTGTAAGCGCACATCCTATATGAAGAAATGCTAAGCTATAGACACAAGAGACTGAATGGCATTGGTGATAAATACCCAGAAAGATAACAATCCAGTTCTTCCTCCTAATGGAAGCAGATATATGAGAGGATAAGAAAATGAAAAATGTATGCATTGCATTAATAATGTGTGATATTTTAACCTTATTTTGCTATTACTGCTATTTCCATACATTGTTGAATAAGCACATATGATAAGACAATGTTATTGGCCTATTAGCAGATATGGACTTTGCTTGCTGAGAATAATCGAGCTTTGGCAATAGCTTAGCAGTACAACTGAGCCTGGCGAAAGTATTCATGTGAAATATGCCAAACGTGAATGACTGGAATACATATACATTTTACTGTGACATTTTTAAAAACATTCCAGTAGACCCTGATCGTAAAGACTTTATTTGTCCGAAATGGTATGTACTTCAATTTAATGAATCATCCTTTTGCAGTTCATTAACGAAAGGTGAACTCTCTTGACATATCTACTTAAACTAATCTCATAAAATTTTGCATTTTCAGCACAAACACAATTTTATGATAACTAATATGGGCTTGTCATCTTTTCCGAGTACCTACATAAAGATATTATCTATCATAATATAGAGATGCATATATTCAGCCTCAAGTCATATATGGTAGTGTTTCACTAAAACAAATTAGATCCTTAAAATTTATTATAATTTAGTTGTTTAAAATTTATACTATTGTTAAACATTTTTACATATTTATGCTTTCTTCAACTTACAGACATACTCATATAAAACGATATCTGTTTCAGATCAAGTCTGTAAACGAACAGTGATTCATATGTTCACATTTTAGTAGATTACGGAAGAAAAATGTGATATACAACTCTGCAAGCTTAGCAGTCATAGAGGCATTTTGAAAATATTGTACTGATCTCACAAGTGGGACAGTATTATACATTCTAACATTGTGAAATAAGATCTTTAGAGAGCAAACTCATAGCAGTGCACTTCTTTCAGCACAGCAGTAAATCTGCTTTTATATTTACTCACAAAATATATTTAGTTAACACTGTTCTTATAAGCCAGTTTTGACGACCATCACATTCCTGATTTTCAAGAAATATTGCATTATACTATTCAAGACTGTAAATACTTAATATTTTGCTATATATTTTTTACAATTTAATTAGTAATGTTAATGTAAAATAGTTCATTACACAATCAAATTGTTCAACTTTCTGCCATTTCTATTTCTACTGTTATATGATTTGTGTGTACGGAGCAATCAGAAAATACGTGTGTTTACCATATGTTAATATAAATATTGTAGCCCATAAATATTAATGTTACTGCATATTTTTTGAAGTTTGCTCATATATATATATATACTTATTCATGACTGAGTGAAGCTTGGTTTAGCAAATTGCTCTTGAAATAAACAACAAATAGAATTAAACCAATATTAATGGGGAAAAAAAAGGTTATACATTTTATAGGTGAATTGTTGCTTTCAAAAACAAAGCATGTTCTCTGAATCTTGTAGTTCAAATACAAAACGAAGAACATTGTAGAACGTAATAATTAAAACAGAGGAGAGTGTTTTGGGTAAAAAGGGCTTTAGACAATTAAGAGCTGTATATTTAAATATTATTAATTATTATAAGAAAGTAAGAGCATGAAAGTAACAATTTTGTTATGCATGTATAGGAATTGAATGTGAAAAAAAAAAAAATTTTTTTCTGCAAATTACTTTTCCTTCCCAAAGTATAGACACAATCTATAAAGCCCAGAAATAACAGAACTAAACCTTTTAGATTTTTATTTATACTGTGCTGCAACAGGTCATTTGAAAATATAAAGATTAAAATTCACATATTATTTCACCTGCTTTAAGAAAAATTTCTCTAGTATTGGTTGATTTCTTACATTGGTGTTTGTTTTTATCCAGTTTCACTCAGCTATTTGTTAACTTTTCTAAATTACTCATAGGCGTACAATAAGCATTTTGTTAGATTTAGTTTAATCTTTCTTAATAATTTGATTAAGTTTTGCTAGTATTGTAGGAAATGAGTATAAATAGGAGCCAAAGCATGTGTAAATACAAAAATGTAATTTTTTTCTTCACTTACTTCTTTAGAGTTAGTGATCTTGCCATATTAGAATAACATGGACTATGTTTCAAAGTTTTAGTCCATCAAACATAGCCTATGCATTTTAATGTAATACTGTCCTAATATTAAACATGTGCACACACTTCAATTGCTACAAACCAGTTTTGTATTTTGTGACCATTCCATTAATATTGCAAGGTTGCAGCTGAATAAAGTATTATGAAAACTGTACGGAATGAAATGTTTACAAAGTCATGCAATAATAATTCTTTTGCACCAATCAATGAACACTTATACTTCAGATATTACTAATCAAAAGGTGGTGGATCAATTAATTTATCAGTTTGACTTTAAACCTATAAAGAATCAAAATATCAAAAACAGAAGAAAGAAGATATTGTAAAGAAACATAATAGCTCCTAGTTTACTACTAAAATTAGGCAAATGAGTCAATCTTGTATATACTTTTCTCCAGGGCCGTATTCCAAACAAAAATGTGGGGAGACGCACACCTAAAATATTTTCCAGATGCTGGAGAACCGATCAGAATTCTACACTTGTAGATTCGCATTCCTGCTTTGGTTGTCCTCAGCATGTATACAACTTTTTATCCGAGCTGAATCTTTCCTGGCAGCATATATGTTCTAGACGTTCTCAGGCTTCGAGCCAGGTAAGCAGATGTTGAGACATCGACGTTTCGGGAGCGTACATCTCTCCCATCTTCAGGATGTTGAATCCTGTTGAATCATGTTGCCATCTGATATTTTGGTAAGTTTGATGACAACACAACACCAAGCCAGATGCAGACACCGGATGCATCATCAGTCAACCATAGAACTGAGGATAGAGAGGAAGTTCCCAGAAACTAGTCTTCATTAAAAAACTTGGAAATGGACAAAAGTATATACAAGATTGACTCATTTGCCTGATTTTAGTTACAATGGCACTCCACTTTCTGAAATACTTCTTTTTATTCTATATCCTAGTTTATTGTTCACCTAATACATAAAAAATAGGAGCTAACAACAGTGAAGCAACAAATATCACAATATAATTATTTGTAATGAACGTCACTTGTCATTTAAGAAAATTGATGAATCATAAAAACTATTTGCAGTCTGTTTATTGACACTCGTCACTTACTTTTGTATATTATTGAGGGGCTGGTCTCAAAGGCCATTGCCTCCATTTTCAATCTCTGTCCAACTAGCATCTGTTGCCGTTTGCTCTCCTCTCTCTGGTGGTGGAACTGTGAACTTCTTTGTCAAATTATCTACCGGTGGAATTTCAAAGTTCATTATGCGGTCCTTATTTAGTATGCAGTAGCACTTCATTTTTGGAACGAAAATCATGACATTGATCCAAATCCAAAATTATTAAAAGGAGTGATAAACCAAAATAAACTAACATGGAAGAACATATTCATATGGAAAAATAATGACCGTCTAATGAACTTTGAAATCCCACTGGTAGATAATTTGACAAAGAAGTTCATAGTTCCACCGCCAGAGAAAGGAGAGCATAGGAAAACAGATGCTAGTTGGAGAGAGATTGAAAATGGAGGCAATGGTCTTTGAAACTAGTCCCTCGATAATTTAAAAAAGTAAGTGACGAGTGTCAATAAACTGACTACAAATAGTTTTTTTACGATTGTTCATTAAGTTTCAGTGAATAGTTTTAAAGGATCAAAACTTTGTAAGCATTTTTTATTTCCACCAAAGTAAACTATGATACATAATTGAATTAATCTGCACATTTATTTAAAATATTTTAATCATTTTCATTTTCATTACATAGCCATTGATTACATTCTGAATAACTAGAACAAAATACTGTTGCTGTTTGTTAATGCTATTATAAATATTTCTAATAAATATATTTTGAATTTGGTGTTACCTTACAAGCTACAGTTCTCATAATACTGCTGTAAGAAATTAATGTTAAAAAGAAATGAAAACGCAGAGAAAAATAAAAAGTGAACTTAATGGCATTAGGAATAAATCAACATTAATTAAAACATAAGTGTGTTGGATATGATGCTTGTTATTTTCATAAAGTATAAGACATTAAAACTGTTGGGAAATGTCATGTGTCAGTTTTGACAACCTCTCTAGAAGACTGATTGTATACTTTATACTAATTTATACCAAAAATATGAAATTAATGCTATGATTAAAATAGCTAATTTTCACATAACACTTTCCTTTTTTTCCAGTTTTGATGTTTAAAGGCTTATGCATATTGTCCTATATGTTTTATTTACAAACTAGGTCATTTGTGTGATGTTTGTGTGCTAGCAGTATTTAACTATTGTATTTAATTGTTAATTTTTAAAATGTTAATAGCCAGTGAGTCATATGTGTAACAGTATGTAAATGTATCTAATTCTCCAGCTGCCAGACAAGCTTATGTGTAAGAACCTCACAACACATCAAATTTTTAAATAAATGAATATCTTTTCATTACGTGTTCTGAATTGTCCAAGCAAATTATATCAACTCTAGATCTCCAAATATAAAGTAATTTGAGGTATTATTAACATATATATGTATATGCATACATGGAGTGCCAAAAAATAGACAGATGTCTATATTTTTAGTTATGGTTATATGGACCAATCTATTTTAATTACATCTTTGTTATTAGCTAATCAACTAACTGTTGCATAGAATGTTTATTTAAGAGCATTGCATTCAGGCGTTCCTCTTTAATGTTAATGAAATTCCAAGATATCTAACCTTTTATACATATAGCTGATAGAATCATTATTAGTTATTTCTTAGGTATATGGCCAGCAGTGGTTCTAGATATCTACAGTCTGGTGCACGGAAATCTTCCAATGCTGTTGGTATCTTTTGGTGTGTTACTTTATATAATGTTGGTATAACTGTTTCACCATTTGTGTTCTACACCAATCCTGGCTGTGCCAGTCTCTTATTGGTTTATATCAAAGTCCAATAACACAAGCAATGACCGTTGAACAAGGTGCGTAGTCGTGGTACGTAGTGCAAGGGGAGGGGTAAGGAGGAATGTAACCTTAGTGGAACGATTGTCAACAACACCTCCTGGCTGTGTCTGTCGCTCATTTGTTTGATGTCATAACTCTGGGATTCTGATTCGGGAATCGGAGAGAAGGACAAGGAGTGAGTTACATGAAACATATAATGTCTTCAATTGGCACTAAATTTCTACAACAATAAAGTCAACACATATTATAATAGTGCTGCATTTTACAGTTAGCAGAGGGCATTGGGTATCCACGTGACGAAAACATGCTTTTGTATGCTCTGTGTACTTTGTATAGATAGAACTTAAGTTACAGCTTTAAATTATTTTTTAATGAAACGAGATGATTTAAAATAAATATGCACAATGTGGAGTTAAAGATGATACACATAATAAAACAGATGAATCTGTCCCAACCTTCATTCCTAAGAAAACTGCACAAACCTGAGAAGGTTCATTATTCAAAAAGGATGGGCAATCTACTCCTTTCGTCAATAACAGCAGATAAAATAATCAGTCTGATGAGACGCATTGTGAATTATATGTTTCAATGTAGCTTAAACTGTCTGGGCTTCTCATTCACCTCCGCCATCGCAAAACAAAGGGTAGGTGCATGCCTTACTATCACTGACAGAAGTTTGAACCGGGGGCGTGGTGCCATTCACCTAGCAACCTAAACAGCTGTTCCTCATATCGGAAAGTTTCCGTGCACCAGACTGTACCTAAAACTGGGAAGCTCGCAGTGACACAGAAAGTTTGGGTAACAGTATGAAAATGAATAGGAAAAGTAACATACCTTTTAATAGAAATGTGATTTAATATATCTTGTTATGATACACTTTTCAAAGAACTAATGCATTCAAACTAAGAGTTAGCTGTACCGTAACTGAATGGTTACATCGCTTGACTCTCACCAAGGTGATCCGGGTTCAATCCCAGGTGATCACAAAGTAAGAATTTTGGTGGACTGTATGGCACTGGGATGGGTTTTCTCTGGGATGTCCAGTTCCCCCACCATCATTCCACCATTGTTCCATTTACCATCTTTTCTTTCATCCACTTTGCCCTCATTCCATTCATCTATTTCCCTCACTCTCATTCCGGGGAACGGTCTGATCACCCATCCCTGGATTTCTCTCTATGATCCATAGTTGTGGTTCCCTCACCCGACGGCTGAAATGGCATAAGGGATAGAGAACCATAAATAAACAGGACTGTGTCTTATACCAAGAGAAGAACAAGAACAAGAAGAAGAAGACAGAAGAAACTAAGAGTTGGGAATTGCAAGTTAGTTATCACAGCGCAGAGGTCAGGGCACAACAGTGATAGCTCTGCTATAGCGTAATTGCTGTATGTTTTCATTACGAAGTGACATAAGTAATATTATTAACTAATTGTAGCTATCCTTTGATTCTCAGCATGGAGATTCAAATATAAAGTGAGTTTATTTGTTTAATTTCTAATTAGAACTTAAATATCATAAAATGAGATTTAAAACGTCTTCAGCAAGCAACTAAGCAAACCCTGAATGGGTTACGTAGATTCAGAAATCTGGTTTGCAGACATTTAAAACAACTTTTTCTGCAGTAAAATGACGTAAAATTGACAATCGCTGTCTTCAAGGCTGTTTTGCTGCACAAAAACAAATGAAAGAAATCACTGGGGTACACTTCAATCATCAACTGGCACAATAACCAACAAACAACTGCCGCTCTAACACCTTGCCGGTATTTATACCTCCCAGCCATTGTTTCTAGAAAGCTGCAGACCTTTCAAGAACTTTCACGGCAACAGCAATGGGCAGAACGCTCTGGAGCATCTCTCTGTCTCTTTCTATCCTGCCCATGTGCCCAGCTCCGGCTGGTGGCAGCAGCGCAACACAGGTGACAATACCTGTCTTTTGTAATGTAGAACTTAGCTGATCAATGGATTTTAAGCAAGTCTGCTCACTACCATTAAACAAATACAGTGTTTTTAATAGAGCAAAACCGTAGTTCTATGTTTTCATAAAGAAATGGCTAAAGGCTAAATAAATGGCTAATATATATTTTTATTAAAATGTATTTTAAATCATTACTTCAATGTGTTGTATATTTTAATGGCTTTTCCTGAGTCCACTTTGAATTCAAGAATTTCAACTTTTTGCTTACCTTTTTCTTTTTACTTTTTAATTTCAACCTATTCTGTTATTTTCCTTTCATAGCTACATTTTTTTACTGGAAGTCCTCATTTTATTATATGGAATGATACTATGAACATTACCCAGAAAATTAAGAGCAGTTTAGGTTTGAAACATGAAAATAGAGAAAAAAATGCAACAGAAAAAACTGAACATTCCTAGTCTATACTTTAACTCATGAGTGACAATTTTTTTAAATAGTATAAGTTTATGGAAAGGTAGGATTAATTCAATTCACTGTAATAGCTCGAATGTGAACCATAGATCTTCATGTTCCATTACAGCAGCTTTCGCTTCATCATCCATCATCCATCATCACCCATCATCATCCATCATCCATCATCATCATCATCATCATCACCATCACCAAATCTGCCCACCTCGGTGGCGTAGATGGTAGTGTGTCTGCCTCACGTTCAAGAGGTCCCGGGTTCAAATCTCGATCAGGGTGAGTTACCTGGATAAGATTTTTTCTGGGGTTTTCCCCTATCGTTAAAGACCAATGTCAGGAAGCTCTAAGCTCCATGGACCCTGGGCTCATTTGAACATCATTTCACCAATTTCATTTATTGTCCAATATGACTTAACATTGGAGGACGTAAATTACAAAAAAAAAGAAAGAAAATAAAAAAAAATCATCAAATTTCCTTCCCGAAGATCAGTTTGGAGAAGAGATAGTAGTCACCTGGGGTTATATCTGGACTATAGGGAGGGTTGTCAATCTCTTGGAAGGCACATTCCTTTACTGCAGCTTTTGCAATGGCCACCATGTGCATTGGCACATTGTTGTGAAGAAGATGAACACCATATGACAAACTTCCTTGCCTCTTTAGCTTTATGGAGTCGCATAATTTGTGCAAAAGTGAAACATAATATGGTGCATTCACAGTGGTATTCCATTTTTTAAAATCAGCTTGGAGAATTCCCCTGGAATCTGAAAGATGGTTGCCATGCCTTCCATGTGGATTGACTAACCTTCATCTTTCTTGGTGCAGCTTCGCTTCGTTTATGCCATTCAAGAGATTCCCTTTCTGATAGAGGATCATAATAAGGAACCACAGTTTCATCCCCTGTAACAATGGAATCCAGTATTTGTTTGTGATAGCCACGGCACAGCTTTACCTAAGATTTTCCTGACTAGACAGTTCTCATAAAATGCATGTCATAGATACAAAGGGAGCACTCCATTTTAACTTATCTGTATGCACGCTGTGTAGTTATACATTATAGAGCATATGCATAGTACTCCTTACTCATACACAAGTTTACCATTATTCTCCATCACTGCCCTTATCCATCCTTTGAGACAATCTCTGATTGTTTACCTTTCTTTCTTAATCCAACAGTTTAACTCCATATTTAAATATAGTTAGGCTAAAAAAGAAGAGTGAAAATAATATATTAATTGATGCTGACCCTGCCAGATGATGAAAACAAACTGTATCAGCAGAAATTAGAATCAGTAATTAAATTTAGGCACTTGCAAAACTATATGCATGTATAGCACATGTACTTTGCACACCACTTTCTTATAGTAAATGATCACCTTTATTCCCTCGTGATGTGTTATGAGGTTTGGATCATCATTTTTACTTTGCCCTTCAGAGCCAACAATTATTCAAGCCAAGATATGGGTGTTGTAATACTACTGGAGTAATAACATTGGCTGGAATATATTAAGAGGAATTTATGTTGAATTGCTAGAGTTAAATAAAGAAAATAAACTGATATAAAAAATATGACAATGAATGGTAAAATATGGTAACAATGAATTACTTGAAGAATATTAATGTAGATTTTTTCTAATCATTTTTGTATATACTGCTTTCAATAAAGACTATTGTAACCAAAACTTTGTAATTAAGTGTTATTTGTATTGCTTTTAAATTAACCCCACAGAAAATACAACACATCAAGCATAATAAATAAATCTGAATGTTTTTTGACTATAAGGCTGCCAGGAGTGAGTCTAATGAAGTTACTTGTTTACATTACCTTCCAAGAAAATATCTCCAGATGTAACAGGAGTTCAAAATATATTTTAAACAAAATATCATTGAGCAAACTTGTTACAAATGCATTCAGATCAAAATAATTATTGCATCATCATCCTGCAAATTAACTTAGGCTGGCCCCATAGCTCAGTCAGTAGAGCACCTGCCTGCCATGGGAGGGGTCCCAGGGTTCGATAGCTGGCTGGAGTGGGAACTTTTCTCCAACCAAGATGTTTCTCCACCTTCCCCAAAGTCTGGAAGTATGAATGAAAGTATGAATGTGTGTATGATCTAGTGATTAAAAACAGAAAAATCTAAAGTACCAGCAATCCAACATCTACGAGATAACACTATCGCAATATGTCCCAAAGGAGAATGGCTGCCAACAGGACCATTGCAGTCAAAGGCGGGATATAAATGGAACAATAAAAAAAAAGACAACTTGCTTCTCTAATGCTCCTGAAGTTATTTTGGCTAAGGTCAAGCAGATGCAGTAATTAAGTTAAAAAATTAAAGTTAAACCTGAGGTGCTACAGTCCATATCGGACCAGGGCTTGCCAACCCAACTGCCGGCCTCCCACCCACACACACAAGGTAGAGATGGGCAATCATCCGACCAATACGGGGAGGAGATGTGATCAGCAACTTGATGGAAAGTTGGCTTTCATGACCAGGGTCACTTACCTATCACAAGCTCCTCATAATGCTGAGTGGGCACTGGTCCTATGCCCGGGACTTAAAATCCGCACCGCCAATGGTGGGATTGAACCCAAGCCACATTCCATGGCAGGAAACCAAGGCATAATGCCTTAGCCCACTATGCCATGGCGCAGGAAGATGCAGTGATTACCAATAAAATTTTAGAATTTTGTTCTGAATTACAAGTGTGTGCGGTTACTTATTCAAGTATGTTTGTTTTTCATAACCTTTGCAAGTAATTGATGTGTGTTTGGAGGAATTTAGTAACAGTGACGTCAAAATTAATATAAAAATTATTTGTGGTTGGTTTATTGACACTCGTCACTTACTTTTTCATATATTTATGAGAGACTAGTTTCAAAGGCCCTGGCCTCCATTTTCAATCTCTTTCCAACTGGCATCTGTTGTTGTCTGCTCTCTCTGGTGGTGGAACTATGAACTTTTTTGTCAAATTATCTACTGGCGGGATTTCAAAGTTCATTACGCGATCCTTATTTTTCCAGATGAATATGTTCTCCCATGTTGTCAATCTATTTTGGTTTATCACTCCTTTTAATAATTTTGGATTTGGATCAATGTCATGGTTTTCATTCCAAAAATGAAATGCTACTGCTGACTTGTCTTCTTGTTTCAATCTGATGTTTCTAAAGTGTTCTTTGACTCTGGTTTTTAAATTTCTTTTTGTTTGACCTATGTAGCATTTTTCACAATTCTTACAATTTATTTGGTATATTCCAGATTTGTTACCTGACGGAATTTCATCTTTTGTTTTTGAATTTAGTAATTTTAAAATTGAGTATCTATTAGTAGGTGCCAAGATGATATTTTGTTCCTTGAATATCTTTTTAAATTTATTAAATGTTTTTGGATGATATGTGAATGAACTGAATATGCTGTTGCTTTCTTTTTCTTTAATAAATGTGGTTGCTTCCTTAATGGTTTTCTTTAGTTTAGATTTTCTAATTTTCTTCAACACCAAACTTTTGTTGTATCCATTTTCTTCTGCTATGTGTATTATTGCTTTTTATTCCTTGAAATATTCTTCTTTTTCCATGGGTATGTTGACTAGTCTGTGTGTAAGGCTGTTTATTATTGCATGTTTATGTGTAATTGGGTTGTGGCTATTATTTTTTATATAATTTTCTGAATGTGTTGGCTTCCTGTAAATTCCAAATTTTATTTTTGTATCATTCCTGATGATATTTAGATCCAAGAAAGGTAGTTGTCCATTGATTTCCTTTTCTATTGTGAATTTGATAGTCCTTTCTTGCAGATTGAGTAATTTTAATGCATCATCTAAATGTTTACTTGGTACAATTGCAAAGATGTCGTCAACATATCTATACCAAACCTTGAAGATCAATGGGAAGGACTTTTTAATTTGTGTTTCAAATGCACTCATAAATAAGTTAGCCAAAAAAGGTGAAAGTGGATTGCCCATTGATAATCCTGATTTCTGCTTGTAGTGTTTTCCATTAAAGCTGAAGAAGTTTTGTTCAATGCATATTTTTGTTAGAGAAATATATTCTTCTGCTTCTATTGCTTCCATATCAATTGTAGCTAGCAGAAATCAGGATTATCAATGGGCAATCCACTTTCACCTTTTTTGGCTAACTTATTTATGAGTGCATTTGAAACACAAATTAAAAAGTCCTTCCCATTGATCTTCAAGGTTTGGTATAGATATGTTGACGACATCTTTGCAATTGTACCAAGTAAACATTTAGATGATGCATTAAAATTACTCAATCTGCAAGAAAGGACTATCAAATTCACAATAGAAAAGGAAATCAATGGACAACTACCTTTCTTGGATCTAAATATCATCAGGAATGATACAAAAATAAAATTTGGAATTTACAGGAAGCCAACACATTCAGAAAATTATATAAAAAATAATAGCCACAACCCAATTACACATAAACATGCAATAATAAACAGCCTTACACACAGACTAGTCAACATACCCATGGAAAAAGAAGAATATTTCAAGGAACAAAAAGCAATAATACACATAGCAGAAGAAAACGGATACAACAAAAGTTTGGTGTTGAAGAAAATTAGAAAATCTAAACTAAAGAAAACCATTAAGGAAGCAACCACATTTATTAAAGAAAAAGAAAGCAACAGCATATTCAGTTCATTCACATATCATCCAAAAACATTTAATAAATTTAAAAAGATATTCAAGGAACAAAATATCATCTTGGCACCTACTAATAGATACTCAATTTTAAAATTACTAAATTCAAAAACAAAAGATGAAATTCCGTCAGGTAACAAATCTGGAATATACCAAATAAATTGTAAGAATTGTGAAAAATGCTACATAGGTCAAACAAAAAGAAATTTAAAAACCAGAGTCAAAGAACACTTTAGAAACATCAGATTGAAACAAGAAGACAAGTCAGCAGTAGCATTTCATTTTTGGAATGAAAACCATGACATTGATCCAAATCCAAAATTATTAAAAGGAGTGATAAACCAAAATAGATTGACAACATGGGAGAACATATTCATCTGGAAAAATAAGGATCGCGTAATGAACTTTGAAATCCCGCCAGTAGATAATTTGACAAAAAAGTTCATAGTTCCACCACCAGAGAGAGCAGACAACAACAGATGCCAGTTGGAAAGAGATTGAAAATGGAGGCCAGGGCCTTTGAAACTAGTCTCTCATAAATATATGAAAAAGTAAGTGACGAGTGTCAATAAACCAACCACAAATAATTTTTATATTAATTACTTTGAGTCACAATAGTGTATTATTACTAGTGTTTTCTAGCTGCATGATTTAAAAATCACCCAGCTAACTTCAGAGGGATTAGTTTACTGTCCATTCTAGGTAAGATCTTCACTGGAATTCTAGCAAATAGGTTACAAAATTGGGTTGAGAAGGAGAATAAACTATCAGAGTTTCAAGCAGGTTTTAGACCAGGCAGGAGAACATCGAACAACATCTTTATTATTAAAACAATTGTAGAGAAATATCTGAGCAATAGAAGGGGAAGGGTATATATGATATTTATTGATCTGAGGAAGCGTTTGGTTCTATTAACATAGAAGCACTGTGGATAAAATTAAGCAGTAAGCGGATAAGTCATGCATTTATAGAAGTAATTAAGATGATATACGAGGAGAACGAGTTCTGTATAAAACAACTAGGCAACAAAGTAACTAAATCTATATCGAGTAAGGCAGGGATGTAAACTTAGTCCAGTACTATTTAACCTTTATATTGATGGTATTTTAGAGGAGATATCAAGCTGTAGGGTACATTTGTATTACATAGGGTAATAATTTTAGCCTATTTCATCAAAATGTTCAAAGTATTACAAACAAAAGGGTTCTAATAGAGCAGAATATAGTAAATATGCAACCAGATGTACTAATATTTACAGAACATGGGCTGAAAATAGACGAAATAAATGTAAATAATTATGAAAATTATACAGTAGGGTCTAGCTTCTGTAGGGAAAAACATAAAAGTGGAGGGGTAGTAATTTATGTAAAGCATGGGATTAAATACAAAGAGATAGACTGTAAAAATTTCTGCAACGAAATGTGCAGTGAACTCGCAGCCGTAGAAATAATGTTAAAAAACAGAAATCTGTTAGTAATAGGGGTATACAGTCCTCCAAATGCAAAAAAAGATACCTTTCTCCAAAGATTGGAAGAATGTCTAAATAGCACCACAAATAAAAAGAGGGACACCATAGTAATAGGTGACTTCAATATAGACGTATTAATAGAAAATAAAAAGAAAAGGTTATTGTTAGAAATGCTAGACAGAAATAATCTTACTCTGACTGAGACTGAACCAACAAGGGTAACTAGAAGCTCTGCGACATGTGTTGACCTCATGATATCAAATTTAAACAAGGAATGTTATGAAACTAAAATAATAAGAAACGGAATAAGTGACCACTATGGCCAATTAGTAGATAGTAAAATATTAGGTAAAATAAAAAATAAAATAAACAATCTGGTAGAATTTAAAAGAAAAGTAAACAAAAACACCCTAGAAATATTAAGAAACTATATCAAAGAAACAAAATGGCTTGAGATATACGAAAAATCTAATATTAATGAAAAATATGGAAGTTTTGCTAAAAATATAGAAAAATGTCTAGATACAGTAATGCCTAAACGTAGGGTGAAGGGAAAGCTAAAAAAGTGTGAAAACTGGGCTACCAAAGGTATAACTATATCTAAAAGACGTATGCAGTTTCTAAATAGCCTGAAACACACAAAACTAGATCATAAATCATACAATTATATCGAAAAATACGGAGAGACTCTTAATAAAGTAATACACGAAGCAAAAGTGCAACACAATAAAATACTGATACAAAATGCAGAAAATAAAACCAAAGCAACATGGAATATTATAAAATCATTACACAAAGAAACAAAACAAAAATGGGAAGAAAATATTTGCATTGAGATTGAAAATAAACAAATAGAGAACCCAATAACCTTAACAGAGAAATTTAATGATTATTACATCAATGTAGTAAAGACCTTAGGTGTCATAAAGTGCCAGTCTGATCAAAAATTTGAGAACAGTATTTCTAACTCAATGGTATTACGTGAAGTAACATGTGAGGAAACTTTAAAACAGATAAACGCCTTAAAATGTAAACGCTCGTGTGGATTAGATGAATTCACAAATGAAATGTTAAAGTACTGTAAATACGAACTTGCTGATGTAATTACATATATAAGTAATCAATCATTTATAACAGGAACATTTCCTAAAGCACTAAAAAAAGTAATAGTTAGACCAATATATAAGAAAAAATTGTCAAAACTAGCATTAGAAAATTATAGACCTATAACATTGTGCTCAAGTTTTTCAAAAATAATAGAAGGACTATTTCTAGATCAGTTACAAGGTTTTTGTAGGAAATATAAAATAATTTCAGACTATCAATTCGGTTTTCAAAAAAAGAAATCAACTGTACAGGCAATATGTAAAGGAAATGACATCATTATAAATGCATTAAACAGGAAAGAACATATAGTGGCAATTTTTCTGGATCTGACAAAAGCTTTTGATTGCGTAAACATAAATCAACTAATTACCAAAATAGAAAATTATGGGATAAGAGGCATACCATTAGATTGGCTGAAATCATATCTTCAGGACAGGGAGCAGTGTGTGGAAATTATACATAATTCAAATGGTAAATTGGACAAAATTAGATCCTCATTTAAGAAAATAACTTACGGTGTACCCCAAGGCTCAAAACTTGGGCCCTATTTATTCCTTATATATATAAACAGTATATTCAAAACAGTAGTAGATGCAGGGGAATTGGCCATTGGATATGCCGATGACACCACAATCATAGTGAATGGAAAAACGGAAAGTGAAGTACAAAATAAATCCAATCTTATACTTGAAAAAATTAGTAGTGAGTTAGGAAAACTAGGCATGGTAATAAATACAAGCAAAACAGAATGGATGCAAATCACCTTAAACAAAGAAACACAATCACATATGCAACTAACATTAGATAATAAAAAAATACTCGAAGTAACAAAAACTAACTTCCTTGGACTAATAATAGATAACAAACTAAATTGGAAACAACACACTGAAAAAGTAGTAAAGAAAATAAATATGGGGCTATATATTTTAAAACAGGCAGCACAACAAATGGATAGAGAAACTCTAAAGCAAATTTACTATGCAGTCATACACTCTCATTTATGCTATGGGGTGGTATTATGGGGAAATGTACAGAAAAAAGCAATGGTAAGAATATTAAGACTCCAGAAATATGCCATCAGAATAATTTGTAGATTAAAAAGGAAGGATTCGTGTAGAAATGTCTATAAAACATTAAATATATTAACATTTACAGCATTGTATATATATGAGTGCATTAAATACGTAACAAAAAATTCTAGCAACCAAAATAAAAACATGTACATACATACACATAACACAAGAACAAAACAAAATTATTTCTTAAACAGATTAAGAGGAACATTAAGTAACAAAAATATAGAAAATAAATCTAAAGAATTGTACAATCATTTACCGAATCAAATAAAACAGATAACAGAAGAAAAATTTAAACTTAAAGCAATTAAAAAGTACCTTGTAGAAAACCCAGTCTACTCTATAGATGAGTATAAAAGGTTAAATTAAAGCTTAAATAGTAAAGGTACCCTCTGCATATTTTATTATATTTTATTATTTTAATACTGTTATGTACAGATTGTATTTGTTAAACCTGTTGACGTATCCTATGTATTTGGATCATATGGATGAAAAAAAGGTTACCCTGAAGGCCGTAATTGCCATATGGGAGTGTCTAAGCTATGTAAAACTGATTACTATGACAAGCACGACTTAGATATTTAGGGCAGATCAAAACCAGTTTCCAGTAATGGACATGCTGATGATGATGTTTAGTTAGATAGATTTATTCACTGTTAATGTAACAAAGTATACATGCACCTTTGTCTGTGAGTATTGTGTTTATGTATTCTCTGTATGAAATATAGGGGATGAATAAATTGAAAAAATTGAATAAATTCACCAGTCATTAATAATAAAGAAATCCCGAGGCTACTGTTTGCAGACGACCTAGTAGTTGGGTCCATATCAAGTGGAGGGCTAAGAAGAGCAATCGAGGCAGCCAATTCTTATTGCAATAAATGGGGTTTGAAAGTGAATGAAAACAAAACCAAGATTATGGTCTTCAAAAAATGATACAGGTTGTGTAAGAATGAGAAATGGGAGATAAATAGAAGAGAAATAGAGGTAGTAAGGAGATTTGATTATTTGGGGACAAGGTTGAGTTCAGGTAGCTGTTGTTCTTTCCAGGTAGCTGTGGCAAAAGGTAAAATGGGCGTGAGGGTGATAAGATCATGCTACAGTAAACTGCCAGATATAAATGTCAAATGGTTGGAGAGGATTTATACAGCAATAGTAGGAAATAGAATGTTACATGGATCAGAGGTGTGGGGAGTAGATGAGGCTTGGAGAGACTCTTATAGAATACATAGATCCTTTTGTAAATATATATTGAGATTACCGATAGCATCACCTAATGGGGCAGCACAATTAGAACTAGGCAGGCATTCTACTAAAATTAAAATCTTGTCAAGGGCAATGAAATATATATACAGAATCACTAACTTGGAAGATGGCAATATAATTAAAGAATGTTTTCATATTCAAAAGAGAAGTAACTGGGGAGGGTTTTGGTCGCATAAAATGAAATAAAATGAAAGGCGTGTTGAAGCAGATAGGTATGGGTCATTCTTGGATAAATGCAGAGTATGGGTAAAGAGACTTCTGGAAAGAAGTTAAGATTAGAGGATATTGACAGACAAGACATTTTCGCCAATACAAGTGACAAAAGCTCGCCGAGATTATATAGAGAAATAAAAACAACCTGGGGGGAAGGATATATAGATGTATGTAATAAGTTAGGGCGAGAAGGTTTTGCTTGGGCGAGAACAGGAGTGAGAAACTTGAAAGGTATAGGTCAAGATATGGAGCTAGATAAATGTCCATTGTGTGGAAAAGAGAATGCAGACTTCCATTGTATATTATTTTGTAGTCAAACAAAGATATGGAGAAAGCAGGCCTGGCTACGTAAATGGGACAATTTGGGGAGTGAAGTAGTAATTAGAAAAATATTATCAGTAAAAGGGGAAAAGAAGAGGAGAAATATAGGGAATTATTTAGGGAAAATTAAAGAGAGATGGCTAAGAACAATTAAGAAAAATGTAGAGTAGGATAGATGAAATAGCAAAATGTGTAAAAAGGAGTACAGGGCCTCCAATACACAAAAACCTAGGGTTAGGTGTATGGGGACCGAACTATTATTCAATGGTGGGCAACATGATAGGATTTCCAGGATTTAGAAATATATGGCGTCTTCCAGTATGGATTTTATAATTGTAATCTTGATTTTGTTTTTCCATTTGATGTAAAAGGAAAGATGAGAAATAAATTACAAATTACAAACTGCATGATTAGTTTGTGATTTAAAACTAAAGCTTAAGAATATGCAGTCAAATAACTTCTTGACATCATAATCAGTGGCAAAGCATGCAGTGAAGTGCTGTAAGCACTGTTTTCCCTATAATGTAGGAGACAAAGAAGAAAAACAAGAAAATTCATGCTCAGGATACATTTTCAAAATTTATTCATGAATATCCACATTGCTGCGGACAATTTGACAGCTGCACAGATTCAAGTTACCAGTTCCACGAGTTTATTCAAATATTTCTGTATTTATGCATTTGTAACCTTGAATACCATGCTTCATGGAAACAATCATGACTCTTTGATAGTTAGGAAGCACTGAAGATTTTGTCATGTGAAGACTCTGTAGCATGTGAAGAAAAGCTTATTCTTTTGTTTAATGTAATGCTTTTAAATACAGCTGTAAGTAGCATTAGCAATAGTATTTTACATAGACTGGTACTTAGTGATGACAAACAGGAAATTCTAGCAAATGTGTATGAATTGTATACTTTGTCCATTTTAGACAAACAGTTCATGCGGTGTGGGCCAGCTGTAGGAAAAATTGGAACTTCTGGGTGGAGAGGGGAAACAGGAATATGTCTGCTTTTAGTGTGAGCAGTCTTGCAATGTAAGAAGGGCTACATGTGACTGTACAACAGAAAGAGTACTGAAGAGTAGCTTAGTTCTTTGAGTCATAATCTCTCTTATTTTAATGACAATTATTACTTGGAGCTTCCCTCGCTTTGAAAGACATGCCTCACCACTGTTCATAATATTGTTGCTATGCTTGCATAGAAAGTAATGTGGCATGGACTTTTCTTTCATTATTTTGAAAGTGTATGTCAATTGAAAATTTTTAATACCAAAGCCATCTGTGGATGTTTTACTCCAGAGAGTATTTTATGGAAGTAAATCAAAGTCCATTAATTGTTGTTATATTAAGAATCTATATCACAAGACAAGAAAAGCTGGAATTTAAAAAATCATTGCTCTGATTGTAATAAAGTATATATAGAAAAACCAAAAAGAAATCTAGAAACCAGACTAAAGGAGCATATGAGATGCTGAAAACACAAACAAATGGATAAATCTGCAGTTTCCCACCATTTCTGGATGACAAACCTTAACGGCAAACCATAACATCAAACCAAACATTACCCTAATCAAAACAACCAGTTGTACAGCAGAATTGGACACATGGGAAAAGATCTTCATTTTAAAACCCAACTGACAGCTAATGAATTTTTAATTTACCACCAAATACTCATTGGAAGTTCATTTCTCCATCACATTATGCCGCCATTATAGACAACCACCACAATAGAAACAACAACACGGGTCAGTCAGACTTGACTTGACATGCTCCCAAAACATGTTAACAGAAATTAAAGCAAGTGATGTTACTAGTACCGACTCATCTTCAATACATTTTCATTTACATTTGATGAAAATTTCCTCAGAATTTAATAGACTACCCTCGCAAACCTTGTTCGTATCATCAGTCCATATTTCCTTCATTGTCATCATTACTGTCGCTAGATGTTGCACTATTTTTGTGTTTATTACCAAACTGAAAATTAAACAAATCGACAGAATTGATTTGGCAGTATTTCTAAATTCACTACACAATTTCTGTTTCTTAACATAAATCTATTGGACCACTTAAATGGTTTAATGACCAAAAATGATCTGCCATGCTGATTTATCAGTCTGTTTATACCTAATATTTCAAAAATGTTCTTTTGTTCTTTATTCTAAATTACACTTGGTCCCACCAATATAAACCTGGTCACACTCTAACAATTAAATTGATAAATGTCAAATTATTTATGATCAGTAATTATGTTGTTTTTAAAAAAAATGCCGCAAATTTTTAATACTATATTTTGAGGAACTTCAAAAAAATTTGAAAATGTTTATTAACTCAAAAATGGTAAGTACATGCTTTAAAATTATGATCATCTTTTATTTTTTGAGGGTAAAAACATCATTTACATTTTAGTTAACTGATGGAAATTAATCATTCCTTCACACTAGCCATATATAGGCTAAGGTTTTTTGATAGAGTCAACATGAAAAATTCAATGCCATGATAGCTCAATGGGTAAGAGTGACTGGAGAGAAACCAGGAGATCCATGGTTCAAATCCCGGCCATGGCATTGAATTTTTCATGTTGACTCAATTTATAAAAACTTAGTAAGTTTAACAAAATCATCTATTAATTCCTACAGAATTCAACCAGTTTTTTAAAAACATCAAAAGTTTTTCTCTAGGAATACGGGAAATAAGGCTGTTATATCAAAAGAAACAAGTTTATCAGTCTTAGATAATACTACATTTTAATATAAGGTGTGGGCCATGGTCTACTAGGCTCCTTCTTTATATTCCCAGACGTTTCATCTGTGGCTGCAGCAGAAATCTTCAGTGGCAGTTCGATTGAAGTGTCCTGGTGGAAGTCTCAACAGCAACTGAGCAACAGCAACTTTCACCGGCCGTGAAAGCTTACGAATTTTAATAATACTACATGGTCGATCTTTTTTTACATTTTTGCATTTTCTTTTGCTTTTAATATTTTATGTGTACATAGGTACTTCAAGATGTTCAGACATTACCTCTTCCCGCAACTGTCTATCTGTGAACAGTGTAACTCAAAAACAAATTTTAAAAAAAAATCCCTCCCATTTCAAAATATGCTTTATACTGAAGCTTTTTTGAAATGCTTGAATTTCTCAATAATGGTGAAAATACCATATGTTTAAAAAATGTTTATGACAAATGAAATATGAGATATATATCTTGAGTTTTCTGGGAATAGCCCCTGAAGACCTCTTCATTCTGAATGACTTTTGCATAAGAGATAGGGAAAATCTTACAAAATAAAAAAGTAGATTTCATTAAAGTACCTAATTTAAACAATTATTTTGAGTAAATTACTTCTGAGATAAAATAAATGTGAATCGAGAAGATATTGACAGATTGCTTCACTCACATTGTTTTTCATAGGACATGTTTCAAGAGCTGTTGCTCCCACCCCATGGTTATCTTGTAATCTTGATCTTTGCTTACCTGGCATAGAGAAGGATGTTGTTGCAACAAAATCAATGGTTTTTGTTTTCTTAATAACTTGCCCAGCGCTGCTTTCAGAGATATATCCATTGCCTCTGATACCCTTTCCCAGGTTTTCATAGCAGACCCAGTCCCTTATTTCTTTTTCATAATTCTATAGATACTGCTTATTATTTCTCATGTTTGTTAATGTAGCACCTTATTTCCAAATTTGCTGCTAGGAGATGCTATTTGGAAATGTTCTCTTGGAACCAGGAGCCATATTTTGTTAAAACAAGCTGTAGTATTATTCAGTAGCTCTGCACTTGTTTACTTGCTTGCAACTGACATGCAACAGACTTGTCCTCCTCTCCAGCAGCAACTGCTCTGAAATGGACTGATCCAGATATCACTATGCATCACTCCCCATCTGTCAAGATGTATGAATACATCTATACCTAAATACACAGAGCAGAATGGTTCAAGTGGTTTCATCTGTGGCCCACATTTGGGAGGACTGGGTTTGATTACCATGGCCAACCTACCTGACCCTGGGTTTTCTCAGGGATTTTTCCGGGTTGCCAGGCAAATGCTGGGTAGGTTAATTACATCCCCCAAAATTCCTGTACCTCCATTTAATATCCATTATCATTTTACATCATCTCTCATCTGGTGGTCTCTTTCGGGAGAGAACTATCGGCAGGTGTCTCAGTGCTGTCGTGACCCTTGGGTCAGCCGCCTCCTGTCTCCTCTCGCCTGATCCTTCCTTCCACTTGCGGCTTATGTACAATAAACCACAGGTTACAGTGCCAAATCCCTTTTGTAGTGATCCAAATCCTAATACCTAAATAATAAAATATTATGCAGTTAGAGAAGTACACTTAGTATTTGAGCATAAGAACTTATTAAATTTAAAGGGAGTCGATTAATGACACTAAACATCACTTTTAAATTTCCTGGAACATTTTAGTTAATTGATGGAAATTAATAATTTCTTCACACTAGCCGTATATAGGCTAATCAAGGTCTTTGATAGATAGAGTCAACATGAAAAATGCAAAGCTATAGCCGGGATTTGAACCACGGATCTTCTGGTTTCCGTCCAGTCGCTCTAACCCATTGAGCTACCATGTCACGACATTAAATTCTCCATTTGACTCGTATATTTCCCTGGTAGACCACTAGGGGATCTCACATTCGAGATACACCGTTTGTGACAACTTACTATTGTAAGTACTTGAGTCCCAGCTTCATCATTTAACTCTTATTATTTTAGTTAAATGATGGAAATTAATCATTTCTTCACACTAGCCGTATATAGGCTCAGGTCTTTGATAGATAGTCAACATGAAAAATTCAATGCCATGGCTGAGATTTGAATCACATCCTGGGGATATAGAAATTGAAAGATTTGTTCAGCAAGTTCCTCGACCTGCCACCAGAGGAGACCTAAGACAAAATATCACCAGCTACACCACTGAGAACCAGTTGATGTCCAGTTGACAATGGAGGAAAATAACCTCTGAAACATGTTCCAAGAATATCGAGATTTAACTGTATTGGAACAGTGAAGCGAAAAATTATTAAATTTTAGATGAGTTGTATTTTTTACACATCTGCTTCACTTTCGTACCTATTTTGAGGACATAGAGTCACATAAGAACCGTAGATGCAAACGATGATTTGCGAAACATGTCCTCAAAATAGGTACGAAAGTGAAGCAGATGTGTAAAAAATACGACTCATCTAAAATTTAATAATGTTCCGAGAAATTTAAAAGTAAGTGTTGTTTAGTGTCATTAATTGACTCCCTTTAAGTTTAATGTATTACAACAACACTATTTTCAACACTTCCATGAAAGGAATTATAAGAACTTATCTTTCAATATGCTTGGAAACTCACCTGAGGTTCACGAGTCTTCAGCAAATCCTCCTATTATTAGCGTATGAAGTACAATGAAATATTATTACAACAATTTTTATGTATTTTCTAATCTTAACTTGGCTTAGAACTTGGAGAAGCTTATACTTTGCTGTTAAGCGAAATTACAGTTTATTACAGTTTATAAGCCAAATTTCTTAGAGATTCATCCAGATAAACTATGACAATAGTAGTGAATTTGTAGTAAAGACAATTATTTTATTTTTAAATTATCAAGATATCTTATATTTGTGATATTGATAAAATCCTCTTATAGATTTGAAAAGCCTACTTTATCTTTGTAATTAAGTTCTCACTATGTTAAATTATAATGAGAACTCAAATATCCTATCAAAAATTTAATTATATCTTGTATACACTGACTCTAAATTTCATTCTTCCTTCTTTTTTGTGTTTGTGTTTCACAAAGTACTAAGCTTGCTCTTTTACTTCTTTATTACTTATACAAAATTAAAACATGGAAAGAAGAGAAGATTGAAAATAGCTTTTTCTTTGCCCCCATTGTTACTTATAGTTATCAACTTCAGTAAATATGTCTTAAATAACAGTATATTCACCCATTCACAATACTTTAAGCCTAGAAAATATTTATGGCATCTCCATGTATCTATGTAGGAAGGAGAACCACAGCCTATGATCAATTGAGTCAACATGATGGCAATAATTCCACACGAAGCTGTCCTCAGGTTCTTATGTGCAGAGGATGGCATCTCCATCATGAAAATGGGTAACATGAAAGTATTAAACGAGCATGGATGAATCTGGATTCGCACGTTAGCAAAATTAACGCAAATAGATGTAGTCAATTGGTAGTATTTCAATTGCTCTTGGTTTTTTTGTAGGTTCCTTTGAACAGGTATTTTTCAGTGTATTTCATTTGTCATATGTGTGTTGTTTTTTTTATCTGAAATCATTAAGAAGATATTCCAAGGACAATATTTCAGTAGTTTCCAAAATGTATTTTATTCCTCTTTTGAGCATACAATGATTTATATGTTTTTAATGTGGCATTTTTGTCCTTTTATGCATGGCAAATGTTATTTACTAAAATGTCTTAGGATTTGCAATTGCAGATGTATTCCTTTGATAAAAGAATGTAAACAAACCTTTTAGCAACAACTGGGGAAAGAAAAGTGTTTTACTAGAATTAAGGGAATTAATTTGCTTTAATACAATTTTTATTTATTATATTTTAAATAAAATATACACATTATTTTTTTGCAATGAGGATCTTCAGCAGCCAAGGGAATGAATTATAAAACGTTAGATCTATACTGTTGCACTTTAGGTTTCAAGTAATGAATGAATTACTTAGCATTTAATATTTAATAACAATTTACTTGGTCATAGTACATACCATGATGTTGACTTGAAGATTTTATAAGCCACTCTAAATCTAAATGACTCTTTCATATGAAATTAAAATTATAAATACTAAATATTAATTCTAAAGTGTTTTATGAAGGCGTATTATTAAAATATTATGCTCTTAGGAAAGTGAAGGCTAATATATTTCTAACACTTATAACGATGATTAAAATTGAACAACTTTTATTTTGTTCTTAAATAATCATATATTATTTGTTGAATATATTCCTTGCTAAATCCTATGATATAAAGCTTAATGAAACATCAACTAAACTGGGCTTCAGCTAGACAGAAGCAGTGGGTGACAAATAGTAAGACAAATATTTTGTTTGCTAGCAACACTGACAATTGTCAGGATTGTATCAGTGGCACCAGTTTGTTCTCATCTCTTCCTGCAGGAGTCCTTTTATATGCGAATAAGTCTACTGACAGGCTTGCATTTAAGCGCCTTAAAAACCATCAGTCTAGGTTAGGTTTGAACTTTAAACCTGGGGTTGGTAGGCTAGTACCTAACCAACCGAGCCATCCATATTAATCCAAAGAAATGCTGCTCATTTTTATCTTTTCATTGTTTAAATATGATTATGAATATTATGACAATGATAGGATAGGATTTATGGAGGGGATTTGCCATGTCAACCAAACTAATCTTTTGTACCTATGCCCCAAGTGGGGTACCTCTGGGAGGAAGGATGAGATGAGAGAAGACAAAGGGGGGCTGACCCCAGGGAGCCACAACAGAGCAGAGGGCAGGGTTCCTACCACTGACTCTCTGACAGCCCAGTGGGATCGTTATCCCACCTGCCATGGTCCTGAAATGGCCCACTAAGACAGCTTGGAGACCAGAGACTGCCCTGGCAGAGAATGAAGGTGCTTACCAAAAGCACATCATCCTGCCATGCAATGCCGTTCTTCTGTAGACACTTCTACCTTGAAAGACACCACTGATGAGAGATGATGTAAAATGATAATGGAAGTGAAATGGAGGAACAGAAAATTTAGGGATGTAATTAACCTACCCAGCATTCGCCTGGCGACCTGGGGAAACCGCCAAAACCAAAACCTACCATGGGTCAGGTAGGTCAGTCACGAGAATTGAACCTAGACTTCCCAAATGTGGGCAGTAGATGAAACCATCTGAGTCATCCTGCTCGGTACGACAATGACAATTAAGATAAACTTTATTTACCAAAAAGCTTATAGATAATGGGCTTTTTTTATCAAATAATGTATTTTTGTGTACAATATTTAAGACAAACTTGGCAATAGAAAACAGTCATGTCATTAGAATTTCACATAAGTAAAAGGAATGCATTCTAAAAGAGCAAGCTACTGAAAGGTTTATAAATAAACTTTGCTCAAATTGTAAAATAAATCTCTAAAATGAGAAATTAAGGAATGATATAATAAAAATTTTCTTAAAAATCTATGGAATTTACAGAATTTAAATTCCTTGGTAAATACGAGGGCTATTCAACAAAGAATGATCTTAATTTTTTTACAGTTATCATTTTTTGCACTAAAATACAATCTTATTATATTCTGTTAGCTTAATGTGAAACAAACATGCCATAGTATTTTCATTGTTGGTGCTCCTGGTTTCCGCCTGTGAGAACCAGGCAAGCTCAGACATGTACAGTATTGCCTACCACTGCAATGGAGGTAACACGGGAGGAACAACATGCAGCTTTGGAATTCTGCTTTCGTCTCAACAAATCTTCAGTTGAGGCCTATACAATGTTACAGGAGGCCTATGGAGAGTCTGTTCTTCCCTACAGCACAGCTAGAACAAGGTTTAAAATGTTTAAAGAGGGGAGACAATCTATATCAAAGAAAGGTGGACCCGGTGCTTCAGTTACTGCTCTTACGGAAGAAAACATCAACACTGCTGCTGCCATTGTGAGAGAGAATCGACGAATTACCTTAAGATCACTTTCTGAAATACTGAACATTTCATTGGGTGCCACCCAAATGTTGGTGACAGAAACATTACACATGACACGTGTTTGTGCGCGATGGATTCCAAGACTGATTCCCAAACAAAAGGACATTTGCATGCAGGTGTGCATGCAGTTAAAGTTGATGTTAGAGGAAGATCCGGAGTTCCTTTCAAACGTAATCACTGCTGATGAAACTTGGCTACATCATTTTGATCCTGAGAGCAAACAGCAAACTTCACTATGGAAATGTCTTTCATTGCCAACCCCCAAAAAAGTAAAAGTGGTTGCTTCTGCTCGGAAAGTTATGGTCATCTCATTCTTTGATATTCATGGAATGGTTTATCAGCATGTTGTACCTGCACACACATCAGTAACTGGGAAATATTACGAGGATGTCCTGAAAACAGTGCAAGTCCATATCAGGCGCAAAAGACCACATTTCGTTGAAGCAGGCTAGATGCTGCACCACGATAATTCGCGGCCGCATATTGCCAATGTTGTTGCTGAATATCTTGCAATAATCAACAAGAAGTGCATCCCTCACCCTCCCTATAGTCCAGATTTAGCCCCATGTGACTGTTTTCTATTCCCTAACTTGAAGAAATGCCTTCGTGCAGGCATTATCCATCATCAGAAGCAGTGGTGAAGGCTGTGGAGGCGATTTTGAAAGATCTCTCAAAAAATGGTTTCCAGCATGTCTTTTAAGACTGGCCGAAACACTTGGACTAGTGAATCGTATTCAGGGGAGACCATTTTGAGAAGGACCATCAAAATTAGGAGGATGAGTAAAGGTGTGTTGTCAAAAAAAATTGTGATCGTTCTTTATTGAACAGCACTCATAATTATTACAGAAATAGTACAATTTTAAGAAGATTCAAACACCATTTGATGATACGCAATGATGATGTACAAAGAAAACAAATTGATTTTGGAAGGCAAATAATCACTATTTAGTCCTGCGCCATGGCTTAGTGGGCTAGAGCTTAAGCTTTGGTTCTCTACCACGGAATATGTGTAGTGTTTAACGCCCGCTTTTACTACATACGGCACTGCAGGCGGTGACACTGATGATGCATGAGATGAAGATGGAGCACCGGTGGAATGAGATGGCAGGGGAAACCGGAGGTCCCGGAGTAAACCCGCCCCAACGCCATGTTGTCCACCACAAATCTCACTTTGCGGTCGCCTGGGATCGAACCCGGGCCACCTTGGTGAGAGCCAAGCAGTCTAACCACTGAGCCACGGCGTGGCCCCACGGAATATGACCAGGATTAATCCCACACTTGGGGAGCATGAATTTCAAATCCTAGATGTAGGACTGGTGCTCACTCAGGAAATTGAGAAGCTATGCTGGGAAGTGAACCCTGGTCTAGAAAGTCAATTTTCCAGTTTGGGTGCCAAAAAGCTGACCACATCTCCTCCCCGTATCAGTTAGATGATCACCCACCTCTGCCCCTTGTATGTGGGTATAAGAGCAGCAGTCAGGTTGGCAGTCTTAGGCCCACACACCACGGGTTATTAATAATCACTCTTTGCCTTCATCATATTCAGAGCTCACTGCTGAAACTCTTATCACTCCCTTCTTCTATCTAGCTGAAGTGTCATATTTTAAAAGCTTCACATTAATATAACTGTCTAGAATGTTTTTGTTTTTAGTTAAAGCAATTAATACTTCATAACATTTAAAATTAAATTAAAGAAATATTTTGTTTGCCTTAAACAGTGCTTTTATTGTTTACCTAAATTCAGAGTGAAATGCACAAATAATGAACTCTAAAATAATTACAACTGCTACCAAATAGAAAATTGCACTTGTTTGTTCCTTGTAGAAATGCATTAGTGATATGGAGTTTATTTAACAAAGTATTGTTTCATTTGTTCAGCTATTCTTGCATAAGAGACAATTGATTAGACTTGTCAAAATAAGAACACACAAAAGTAAGTGCAAATACAAGCTAGAATTAGAAAAAGTTGTCTAGAGACATTGGTGTATGTGACAGTAGTAATGAATACTTTTTTTCTTTCTTTATTTCCCCTCCTTAACTGTTACAGCATAAAATTGTTTCACTTGCGTAATTAATGTAGCTGTCATTATGAATGTATGTTAATGCATGTTTAGAATATTAAATTCTCCAAAAATTATTAAACTCCATTTATTTAATTCCTATAGTGCTCATATCCACTATGAATGTGCAGTAAAAATGCTTTGTAATAGAATAATTAATGTTGTAAAGAGATTTTGCTACTAAGGTACATATGATTCTTCAGTTGTTAATATTTAGCAATTAAGAGTATCACAATAAACTAGTAATGAAAAAAGGAAGCTAAATTGTTTCAAACTGGAAAAATTAAATGGTATTGTAAGCACATTGTCACCATTTTGCTTCAAAAGAAGAAATAGAGTAGTTTGCTTAATTTCAAAGCAAGCAATGAAGAAATAATATTATAAAGAGGTTAGTATGGTATAAGGCAAACTTATTTCTTTGAAAAAAGAATAATATTTTATAGGAAATTGGATGTAATAATAAATGCAGGTCAGAGTTCCAAAGTTTAATACTGTAAATACAAAAAATAATAGTCACAAAAATTAACAATTATTAAGTCATTATTGAGGCCAAATAAATTGTTCAATTTTGTGAAAGTATTCTCATATGGAGTATAGTTTCAAAAGGCATATGACCTGAACCAATGCATGCACACGGTGGTTGCACTGTTGCCATCTGATGCACCAGAGAGCGGAAGATAGAGAGAGGGAACGGGGAAAGTAACATTTTGTTCAAAGTATAAACTTGGAAGAAGCGTAGGGACAGTGAAGCACAAATTAGTACAAAAGTGAATCGAGAAGATATTGACACATTGCTTCACTCACACTGTTTATTCACAGGACATGTTTCAAGAGCTCTTGCTCCTATCATCAGCTGATACTCGATTAGTGCTAGTTGTAGTGGTTTCCTCTTTCTCCGTTTTGTCAATAGATGGCGTGATGTACTTGTCAAAGATGTCTGGTGGTGGAGTTTCAAAATTCACGACTCTATGACGATTTTTGTTGATGAAGATTTTTTCCCATACGGAAAGGTCTATGGGGTGATTAACAAATTTTATTAGAGTGGCTTTTCATTTTTTGAATACTAGACATGACATCAACTTGGAAACATCGCTAATAACATTTGTTAATCACCCCATAGACCTTTCCGTATGGGCAAAAATCTTCATCAACAAAAATCGTCATACAGTCATGAATTTTGAAACTCCACCACTGGACATCTTTGACAAGTACATCACGCCATGTATTGACAAAACGGAGAAAGAGGAAACCACTACAACTAGCACTAATCGAGTATCAGCTGATGATAGGAGCAAGAGCTCTTGAAACATGTCCTGTGAATAAACAGTGTGAGTGAAGCAATGTGTCAATATCTTCTCGATTCACTTTTGTACTAACATTTTGTTGTCTGACAAATTGTCAGAACGTAAACTTACGCAGCAAAGGATAATAATGATAACATTATAAACTGTAACATTCAATATTAACATGCTTATTTACTGAAAATAGTGTACCTGGATTTCTGAAAATGACTTATTGTCGAGGAGTTTCTAGATTAAATAAAATATATAAAGGTTCACCAATTTCTGTACTAGAAGTTTTGCCCTGTTTCATAAAAGCAACACAGTATGCACACTCACATTGCATACTCTGGTCATGAGTTCCTGGCTTTGTGAAATACTGATCCAGTCATATACTTCTTAAAGAAACTGTACACTTTAAAAATAATATTTTTGGCCTGGGAGCAGAGTATTTTACCCTTAATACCTGCGCCACTGGCACAAAGCTTTGAAAGTAGCATTGTTAACAGTTCACAGAACACAATGTAAACATGTAAATTTTATGCTTATTGTCACAGTTACACAAAGCACCTTACAGTCATATTTGTGTTATGGATTGGTCTTAAACCAAACTTCAAAGAACATCTGTGCGCTCCTGGACTGCAGTGAACTGTGGTCAGTTAATTTATGAACTCAATATATGCACTTCCTAACAACACTTCATAAGGTCTTACTCAGTACTGTATAACGAAAAGAAATAACACGGGCAAGATTGAAAGTTGAAACAGATAGATAGAGTCAACATGAAAAATTCAATGCCAAGGACAGGATTTGAACCACGGATCTCCTTGTTTCCGTCTAGTCGCTCTTACCCATTGGGTTACCATGGCCAACTTGCTGTCATGACATTAAATTTTGCATTTGAATCGTATATTAAACCATTAGGGGCTCTCGCATCCGAAATGAAATGAAATGTATAGTGTTTAATGCCCACTTTTACTACATATGGCACCGCAGGCGGTGACCTGATGGTACATGAGATGAAGATGGAGCACCGGTGGAATGAGATGGCGGGGAAAACCGGAGGTCCCGGAGAAAACCCGCCCCAGCGCCATGTTGTCCACCACAAATCTCACTTTGCGGTCACCTGGAATCGAACCCGGGCCATCTTGGTGAGAGCCAAGCGGTCTAACCACTGAGCCACAGGGCGGCCTTCTCGCATCCGAGATACACTGTGGTGACTTACTATCCTAAGTACTTGAATCCCAGGCTTCATCATTTAACTCTTATGTTTTAATTAATTGATGGAAATTAAGAATTTCTTCATACTAACCGTATATAGACTAAGGTTTTTGATAGTCAACATGTAAAATTCAATGCCACGGCAGGGATTTGAACCAGGAGATCCGTGGTTCAAATCCCGGCCGTGGCACTGAATTTTACATGTTGACTATCAAAAAACTTAGCCTATATACGGCTAATATGAAGAAATGATTAATTTCCATCAATTAACTAAAAAATGGGAGTAAGGTGTTTATTCTCAAAGAAATAACTTGAAAACCATACATTGTAGAAAAATGTCTTTTGTACAGGCTGCCTCAAAAATTCTTGCCGCATATACCAAGGCATATCGGAATGTCGAAATTCCAGTAGAAATTTTGGGTGCATGAAAAAGAGAAACCTTTGTTTCTTACGCTTGTGCTGTGTGTTCTAAACTAAGCAATGCTGCACACATGATAGGACAGTTGTTCTAGGTAAGCCCTTCCTAACTCCGCCTCATATACCTTCTGATACTGTATGCCTTAGAGAAGCTTTTACCCTAGCAAAATATTTATGGACATATCCCTCTTTCTAAGTTACGACCATCCATTTAATTATGGTACCTACTAGTTCAAAATCAATTGTAGATATAAAGTCTAATAGTTCTGAGAAGTTCTTAACATAATACTGAAGAATATCAGCAGAACTATTTAAAATGTTTGGACATCAATGCAGCTTTCAAAATAATACTAGAAGCATTGAAATTTCCACTAACTTGCTGGTCTGATGCTCAGGTTCCTAAAAAGATGGTAGAAGTTTCTTGCAAATGTCCACTCTTATTAATGTGTACATTTATGCAAAATTACTTGCATATACATAATGAAATGAAATGTGTAGTGTTTAACGCCCGCTTTTACTACATACGGCACCGCAGGCGATGACACTGATGATACATGAGATGAAGATGGAGCACCGGTGGAATGAGATGGCGGGGGAAACCGGAGATCCCGGAGAAAACCCGCCCCATTGCCGTGTTGTCCACCACAAATCTCACTTTGCGGTCTCCTGGGATCTAACCCAGGCCGCCTTGCATATACATATGTTTACATATTCAGGAACATAGGATTCTCTGACTGTTGGATTTTCAATAGCGGAAATATCATTTACCACAACTGTCATCAAATCTGCAGTAACCTTAGAAATAAAAACTACAGGGATTGTCACTGGTGTAGCAATGGACTACAAAATTACTATTGAACAAAATAAGATTATCCAACAAAGCCTCTGTCAATATAGGGATATTGCACTACGATACAAAATACATGCACAAATATCAAAATATCAGCACATTTGTTTTTTAAATGTATGTCGTCTAATATTAAGTCATATCAGATGATGAATGAAATAATGCTCAAATGAGCACGAGGTCCATTGAGCTTAGAGTTACCTGACATCCATCTTTCAGGTGAAGAGAAAACCCCAGAAAAACCTTATCCAGATAACTCACCCTGACTGAAATCCAAACTTGGGACCTCTTGAACATGAGGCGAACACACTACCGCTTATGCAACAGAAGCAGGCTGAATATATCAGCACTTATTTGTCCTTTCAAACTTAAATTTCTCTAGCTACAGTTATTTCATTTCATTTTATTACATATTTTTACTTTGTCTACTTTGTTTTACTCTATACCGTCATGCTCAGTGAATAAGAAGTAATATTTTAATGTTTTATGATAACTATAAACAGATGAAACAGGGGAAAGGATTTACCCCTTGTGCCGCCCCCCAAAAAAAGAAGATAAAAACTTCACAACGAAATAATTGATGGACTGCACATAACTCAAAATTCTGTTCTGTTGCTATCCAACCATTACGAATTTACAATATTTTACTGCACTTGTAGCACCCAGAAATAAAACATTTTTACTCATCTTGCTTTTTCTCAAGCAGTGTTCTATTGTTATGAACAATATAAGTTGCCTGGTTGAGGGTTCTATTTGGAGCTTTCTTCAGTCTTAGAAATAATTAATGTCAGTTATTTTTATGCTTAAGATCCCTGAGCACATTTGTATATTATTTTTGCACCTTTATCTGTGTAGGCAGTTGCCTTTTCAGTATTATGTTGTAAGTAATTATTCTCATTTAATACTGCTATTCAAAAAATAGCAAAACAATAATAGACAATGCTCTTAATTGCCTTTTTCTAAAAGAATCCATAATGTAGAAGTGATCAAGAGCTTGCTTTGTTCTCCTTCATTTGTATTTGTCTTCAGTTTACAGAGTGATTAAAAATGAAACAGAATAACTTGACATTAGTTAGATAGAGTCGACATGAAAAATTCAATGCCATGGCCAGGATTTGAACCACGAATCTCCTGGTTTCCGTCCAGTCACTCTTACCTATTGAGCTACCATGGCCAATGTGCCATCCTGACATTAAGTTCTCCAATTGACTCGTATATATGTATTTCCCAGTAAACCACTAGGGGCTCTTGTATCCAAGATACACCATTTGTGGCAACTTACTATCCTAAGTACCTGAATCCCAGGTTTCATCATTAAACTCTTATTATTCAAGTTAATTGATGGAAGTTAATAATTTCTTCAGAGTAGCCATATATAGGCTAAGGTTTTGGATAGATAGTCGACATGAAAAATTCAATGCCATGGCCGGGATTTGAACCATGTATCTGCTAGTTTCTGTCCAGTTGCTCTTAAATAATAAGAGTTTAATGATGAAGCCTGGGAATAAAGTACTTACGATAGTAAGTCGCTACAAATGTGTATCTCGGATACGAGAGCCTCTAGTGGTTTACCGGAAAATACGTATATATGAGTCAATTGGAGAACTTAATGTCAGGACGGTACGTTGACCATGGTAGCTCAATGGGTAAGAGCGACTGGACAGAAACCAGAAGATTTGTGGTTCAAATCCTGGTCATGGCATTGAATTTTTCAAGTTGACTCTATCTATCCAAAACCTTAGCCTATATACAGCTACTGTGAAGAAATGATTAATTTCCATCAATTAACTTATTTTGACATTAGCCTTTTTTTTTCATAAATTAAAACAACAGTGTTGTGAAATATAATAAAGCAGTGAGTTATTTTAACTAATGAATGTTTATAACAAATATTCATAAATTGTATTGGTTTTAACATGTACATGCTACTCAAGAACAAAACAAACTTAAAAGAGAGATTCTGTATAAACAAAGTAAAGATTACGTGTCATTACCATCATCGCCATTATCATCATTATTTTTTGGAAATGATCACACTCCCAACAATAATTGCTAAGCCATCCTCTTTTATCTTTTCTTTTTTTTCTGGCGTACTTTGAGGACACATAATAAAATAAGTTTTAAATATTCAAACTGAAGCTCTTGGAGGTATAAACTGTTACTTTATTGCCTACATGTTAGTTTATTTTCATTTAATGATTATTGTGACTATATCTTTACTGGTGTGCATAAACATTAGTGACACCAATTGAAAAAACTATATTAAGTTTGTTTTTAGCATTCCATCACTTGCACTTTTTTACTTTTTGAGGGACTAGTTTTAGGAGCTGCTGCTTCCATTTTCAACCTTGAAGGCCCAACTATCGTCTGTTGTCGTCTGTTGTCTTCTCTCTAATTTGGAACTATGAATTTCTTTATGAAATTGTTGACTGATGGGATTTCAAAGTTCATTACTTGGTTAATAATTTTGAATTTGTGTCAAGATCATGGTTTTGTGTTCCAAAAGTGAGATGCTATTGCCGAGTTATCTTCCGGTTTCAATATGGTATTTCTAAAATGCTCTTTGACTCTAAGTTTTTAGGTTTGTTTTAGTTTGCCCTACATAGCATTTTTCACAATCTATAACTTATTTGGTATATTCCGGATTATTAAAAGGAATGATGAACCAAAACAGACTGACTGTGTGGGAGAACATCTTAATATGGAAAAATAAGGATCGAGTAATGAATTTTGAAATCTCACCAGTTGAAAATTTGATAAAGAAGTTCATAATTTCACCAACAGAGAAAAGAGAGCAGGCAACAACAGATAATAGACTTTTGAGATTAAAAATGTAAGTGAAGGAGCGTTAAAAACCTACTTCAAATAGTTTTTACAATCAATTTGGTGTTAATGTTATTAAATTCCTCCAAACATGCATAATTAGTGAGTGACATAATTAACTGAACTCTAGTCAAGCAGATATTGAGACTGGTTATTGTTGTGTGTAGATTAAAAGACAGTTTAGAGTATTGACAACCTAGCAGTTGAAGGTCCATGAATATACATCATTATCATCATTACAAGAGAATGAAATTAAATGGTACATAGATAGTCAACATGAAAAATTCAATGCCATGGTTGGGATTTGAACCACGGATCTCCTGGTTTCTGTCCAGTTACTCTAACTCATTGAGCTACCATGGCCAACGTGCCGTCCTGACATTAAATTCTCCATTTGACTTGTGTATTTCCCTGGTAGACCACTAGGGGCCCTCGCATTCGAGATACACAGTTTGTGACAACTTACTATCGTAAGTACATGAGTCCCAGGCTTCATCATTTAACTCTTTATTATTTTAGTTAATTGATGGAAATTAATCAATTCTTCACACTAGCAATATAACTAGCGGTGTATCTCGAATGCGAGGGCCCCTAGTGGTCTACCAAGGAAATATACGAGTCAAATGGAGAATTTAATGTCAGGACGGCACGGTGACCATGGTAGCTCAATGAGTTAGAACTGGATGGAAACCAGGAGATCCATGGTTCAAATCCCGGCCATGGCATTGAATTTTTCATGTTGACTCTATCAAAAAACCTTAGCCTATATACGGCTAGTGTGAAGAAATGATCAATTTCCATCAATTAACTAAAATTAAATGGCACATGCCCAAAATAAAAATAAAAACCAGTTATGGTTACTTTTTTCTAATTTAGAGTTCTTCATTTCAAAAAGGATTTTATCTGGTTCATTAAAACAGTATGCTGATTAGTAATAAATAGACTGTGGACACAGTTGGTGTTTTGTTGCACTGGAAAATGTCTCAGTATACACAGGGTTTCACTGTGACTTCCCCCTCCCAAAACACTGCCGGCCATTTGCAAAGGCAGTAGCAGATGAGACTGGTGCTTTTCTCCTCAACGCTTGTTTGTAAACAACATACCAGTAGAATACAAATTAACTTAACCTAAAGTCATGTTCAAAATCTGGTAATAACTTAAGAATACTTATAAACATATTTTACCAATCATTTCATAAGATTCTACTATCTCCTTGTTCACGCAAATGCACACCTTTTATAAAGGATTGGTGCAGTGGTATATGTACTTTATGAATCCTTGCTCTTCCTTTCAATAATTAATCAAAAAACTTTATTTTATTTTTGAAAATATAATTAATTTGAGGAATTTCTATATATTAGTGTAGCTTTGAAATCTCCTTTGAGCACAAATTAGAAAGAATAGCTATGCATAGGCAAGGAAATTGAATCTGGTTTACTTTATTGTAAGATAGCCTCCATATATTTTTATACACTGCATTTTTAAATGCAGGTGGAATTGGAAACATGTAAGAACCTCCTCTGATGCCTGAAGTTTACAATCTCAGAGTAAGCAGTTCCTCACTTCTGTCAATATTACATTGAGAATTATATCATATTTTGTAGATATAACAGTTAACCTAAAATTTTTTACAAAACATTGAGGATAGTCTAGGCTTTACTACTTCAATGGTGACATTGAATAAATAGTAGATCAGTTTAGATGATGTGTATGAACATTTGTGTAAAATTAGGTATATATCAACCATTTTACACAACCAGTGAAATAGCTGTGTTGATTCTAACAGCAGCACTTTTATATATGTCTATAATGGTGCTATTTGAAGGTTCTTAAAGATAAATTTAATATCTCAATTCCTTTCTTGGAAGTGTTGAAAACAGTGTTGTTATGATAAATTAAATTTAAAGGGAGTCGATTAATGACACTAAACAACACCTACTTTTAAATTTTTCCGGAACATGTTTCAGAGACTTTGCCTCTATCCTCTAAGTCGATGGCCGGTTGAGGATAGAGGCAAAGTCTCTGAAACATGTTCCGGAAAAATTTAAAAGTGTTGTTTAGTGTCATTAATTGACTACCTTTAAATGTAATTAATATCTCAAGTTTAAAATCAACAAGCAGAACACCAACCACCTATAAGGGCAGTTCAATAAAGAATGATCATAATATTTTTATAGTCATAATTTCTCATGCTAGAGCTTAATCTTATTACCTGTTACCTTAATGTGTAACAAACATGCTGTAGTAGTTTTATTGTTGGTACCTCTGGTTCCTGCTTGTGAAAGGCAGGCAAACAGAAACATGTTCATTATCGCTTACCGAAATAATGGAGGTGATGCACAAAAAACAATATGCAGCCTTGAAATTATGCTTTCATCTCAAAAAATCTTCAGTTGAGGCCTATACAATGTTACAGGAAGCCTATGGAAAGTCTGTTCTTCCCTGCAGCACAATTCAAAGGTAGTTAAGTTGTTTAAAGAGGGGAGACAATCAATTTTAAAGGAAGGAGGACCTAGCACTCCAGTTACTGCTCTACAGAAGAAAACATCAACACTGCTGTAGTCATTGTGAGAGAATATCGGCGAATAAGAACACCTTCTCTACTGAAAAACATTGCAAGACCATATCAGGCACAAAGGACCACACTTCTGTTAAACAGGCTGGAAGCTGCACCATAATAATTGCATGGCCACATAGTGCCAATGTTGGTGCTGAATATCTTGTAAAAATTAACGTGAAGTATGTCCCTCATGCTCCCTACAGCCCAGATTTAGGCTCATGCGATTTTTCCTATTCCCTAATGTGAAGAAACACCTTCATGGTAGGCATCATGTCTTCATAAGCAGTAGTGAAGGAACCATTTTGAAGGAGCTAGCGATTTTGAAGGACCTCTCAAAAAATGGTTTCCAGCATGTCTTTGCAGATTGGCAGAAACACTGGGACAGGTGCATTGCTTCCAAGGTAGACCTTTTGAGAATAACCATAAAAAATTATGAGGATAAGTAAAGGTATGCTATCAAAAAAATTATGATCATTCTTTATTGAAAAACCTTAGCAAGTTAGTATTTAGAGCTACATTTTGTGATGTGGATACATAGGAAGTTGAATTAAATCAAACTGGCAGCAAGTTAGTTTGGTATTACTCATTGTATCATTTGTAGGGTCATAAATAATAAAACACAATCAAAATTGTGGAGGAAAAGCCAAGGAATGGAAGACTGAAGAAAACACTCCAGCTGATTCAAAGTATAAAAATTGAAAGAAGCGTAGAGACAGTGAAGCGCAAGTTAAAATAAAAGTGAACTGAGAAAATATTGACACATTGCTTCACTCACACTGTTTTTCACAGCATGAAACAATGTCTCAATTCACTTTTATTTTAACTCCAGCTAATGACAAATTCTTGGTCCTTCAATCTCGACAGCATTCTCTGTATAATGGTAGAGCAACTATCATTTCCTAAACAGGCAAGCAAAGAATGTTGGCCTTAGATTTGCCTTTCAGAATTTCTCTGTAGCAATGATTCTAAATGAAAAGCATCAAAGGAAGAGATTAGAATAGGAAATTTGTATGATGAGTACAAAGTCGAATACTATTTTCCTGATCAAAGATGAATAAATGTATGGTCTTATAAGACACAACTACCAATTATAGTACTGTTCACTAGACAGTTTCATCACTGAAATCCTCTAAGTAATGGCATAAATTTGCAATGAAACAGTAATGATGTGGAGAAAAACTTCTGTCTTGGATATATTGACTTGTACATTTCAATCACACCCTCACAGCTGGGCCATAGGTGGTAGTGCATGACAATTCTGCATAACTATTAGCAGAAACTTTGAATTCTTTTATGATGTCAAGCTCACAGGATTTGATGTAACTTTATTCACTCTCTGATGAATGCCAGCACTATAACTTTCCTGTCAATCACTAAATAAATTATTCCATAGAATATATATAAGACTGCTTCTATGAGCACTAAAACTCCATTCCCATCTCCATATCAAAAGTCATAGGTCCTGCTAGCAAAAAAGTTAAAAATCCTTCAGAAAGAATTCTAAGAGGAATATAAATCATCCTACAAGTAAGGGGTGACTATAGGAATTATTAAAATGTTTACTCTTTCACATAAATGTTGTTACAATTATTGAAATACTTAGGTCATTCAATAATTACTGGCAACATTTGAATTAACAAAAAATAAAACATTTTTGGAGCAGTCACACTATTCCAGTGCTTAGAAGTAATCTCCTCCAACATGAACTCACAGATGCTATCCACAGCGCCTTGTGCTAATATTCGAACAAACTGCTCTACTGCTATAATTACCTGTCTGGTTCTAAAGTGGACACCTCTAAGTGTTAATTTCATTTTTGCAAAAGGTCAAAATCACATGGGCTCATATCTGGGAGTATGGAGGATACTCCAGAATTTCCCAGTTCCATCTGCGAAATAAATTAACAACAGGGGCAGTGACTGCGTGCACCAATATGTAACACAAAGGGATGACAATTCAGGAGATTTGGACATTTACGACGCACAGCTGGTCGTAAATGGTGTTCCATAAAGTGACTGTAATGTTCACCATTCACATGATTTCCTGAAGGAACTGAATGAGTGATAACACGTCAAAATCATAAGCAACAATGAACATGACTTTAAGTGGATCCTGTTCTTGTCGATATTTTTTAGGCCGTGGTGAATCAATGTTCTGCCACTCATTTGTTTGTCTCTTTAATTTTGGTTGGTAGCATTGAATGCAGGTTTCATCTTATGCTTTGATACCTCAAAGAAAATGCTCACCTTCACATTCATAGCATTCTAGGTGTAATCTCGCTGTTTCCATCCTCTGCCACATTGTTTTCTCTGTAAGATTGTGTGGAACCTTCGAACACAGATTTTCCTCAACTTTAACTCCTTCTTAAGTATGTGGAGGATCACATCAGCAGCAACTCCAACTTCTCTTGCTAGTTCAATACAAGTCCAACAACGATGTTCTTCCAGCAGTGTTCTAACAGCATTCACAGGCACATCATCACTTAGTATAAAAGTGAATCGAGAATATATTGACACATTGCTTCACTCACACTGTTTATTCACAGGACATGTTTCAAGAGCTCTTGCTCCTATCCTCAGCTGATGCTCGACTAGTGCAAGTTGTAGTGGTTTCTTCTTTCTCCGTATTGTCAATAGATGGCGTGATGTACTTGTCAAAGATGTCCGGTGGTCGAGTTTCAAAATTCATGACTCTATGACGATTTTTGTTAATGAAGATTTTTTCCCATACGGAAAGGTCTATGGGGTGATTAACGTATTTTATTAGAGATGTTTCCAAATTGATGTCATGTCTAGTATTCAAAAAATGAAAAGCCACTGCTGATTTTTACAGAAAAAATGTACGCTTCCTTCAGCTTTTCATAAGTTTCGGTGGCTGTATAGTTTAAACGAAAACAGAATTTGATTGTGCTGTACTACTCCTGTCGCGTCACCTCCACTGTCTGGTATGCGAAATGCACGTAGGGTCTACAAAATAGAGCATTACTACCAACCTACCAATATGAAAGTGCTGCCGCCTACCGACATTATACATAAAAACCCGCTCTTTTCAAATATTTATGTTACAGATACGAAACTATCACAGAAGCTACAGGAAAACATCAGTCTCAGTCTTTGTTGATCAGCCCTCATATAACTTTTTTTTTATCCTCTATATGCAAGAAATGTTTTCCTAAAGTTTTGACATATTTTTTTGTTACACCCTGTATTCAGATCTTATATCTTTTTTAGATAAGCACATTCCAATCAGCAATGTAGCACGTCTGAGAACAAATTATTTTGCAAAATTTTTACTCTAGCTGAAAACATTTTGGAAAAATATTTAATATCTATTTTATGATACAAAGTTAAGAAATGATTAATTAAAATGTTACATATTTAAGAATACAGTATTATTAAAGAAGCTTACTATTAATACTTATCACAACTGAGTGCTTTTAAATATTATTGTTTATCCTGTAAAGGATACTTTAATATCATTTTTAAATTACCATTCAGTACAGCCTTCAAATTATTCTCAAAAAGATCTGTTAATATAAAAAAGTTTTCATTATATTACTTCTCAAGATTTAACAAGTAAGTCAACTTATTTCTCACTTGATTAAGAAAATGTAATTACTAATTAAATTAGTAGATAATTTCTTCTCAAATTATGCTTTACTTTTCTTTAAGGTGTCACTATGATTGGGGCAATGCCTGCCGTGGCTGTACGCCACGAAAGGCGGAAGAATGAGAAACGCACCAAACGCCCCAGTCAGCTGTACCTAGGTGGTTATGGGCTAAGAAGGCACAATTCTCCTCCAAGCAGGGCATCGTCACCCACACCAAGCCCCTTGCAGAGTCCCCCAACACAGTCAGATAGTGAACCACCTCCTGAGTTTTACGTTTGTGGAAAGGTAAGCATAAACTCAAACAAAACTCAAAGCTTAAAAGTATTCAGCCTAGCAGGAAATGCACACAGTTCTAATTAAAATATTATCAGAATAACGTTATCAGTTGTTTCTTAGCTGAAGTTTCATAAATGTAAGCATAAGAACAATTTTTCAAACCTTGTCATAAAAATAAACTATTGAACTATACCTAAAGTACATATAGTAAAATTAGGCAAGTGAGTCAACCTTGCATATACTTTTCTCCACTTACAAGTTTCTTATGAAGACTAGTTTCTTGGGACATCTCCCCTATCGTCAGTTCTGTGGTTGACTGATGATGCATCCGGTGTCTGCATCTGGCTTGGTGTTGTGCTGCCATCTAACGTCCTGGTAAGTTTGATGACATCATCTACCGCGAGAATTTCAAAATTCATCAAGAGGTCCTGTTTTTTCGTAATAAATATGTTTTCCCAAATCTGTAGTTCCAGAGGTTTCTTTGCCTGTTTGATCAGTTCTATTTCTTGTTTTATGTTGTGATTCTCAGACCAAAAGTGATGTGCTACGGCCGACTTGTCCATTTGTTTGAAGAGTCGGCCGTAGCACATCACAACACAACATTGGTCTGAGAATCACAACATAAAACAAGAAATAGAACTGATCAAACAGGCAAAGAAACCTCTGGAACTACAGATTTGGGAAAACATATTTATTACGAAAAAACAGGACCTCTTGATGAATTTTGAAATTCCCGTGGTAGATGACGTCATCAAACTTACCAGGACATTAGATGGCAGCACAACACCAAGCAAGATGCACAGTCAACTACAGAACTGACGATAGGGGAGAAGTTCCCAGAAACTAATCTTCATAAAAAACTTGTAAGTGGAGAAAAGTATATACAAGGTTGACTCACTTGCCTAATTTTAGTAACAATGGCACTCCACTTTCTGAAATACTTCTTTTTATTCTACATATAGTAAGTATAAATTTAGAACATCTGTGCAGTCAAATTAAAACTATTTGCCTATATAAACTGCAATTTATATATTTTATTACACATTTGAATGTTTAGTACCACATAACTTTTTCTCAAAAGTGCTCACTAAATTTTGGAATTCAGCTTGGCATCCATTTAATGTAGATATACTATTTTAGAAACAAATCAACGTGCCAAAATGTTATAATTAGTAAGGATCCATTTTTGTGTTAATAATTTTGATTATGCATTAAGCATTGCACATGGTGCACATCATTCCTTAATTCAATCCCAATAGGCTAACTTTTCACCTTATAGTCTTGTCATCTCATGCCCTATTCTTTGGTATGGAAGTATTTTAAATGGATATTTTATCCATTATAAGACGCTCTGTGTTGTTACGCTGCACATGTTCATTTTTAAGCATTTTTACCATTACACTCATAACAACAGCAACACACAAACAGCTCTGTTTATCGGCATGCCTCCTGCTTTGCCTACTGCATCGAATACTTCGTGTTCTCCATAACACTTGCATTTGCAGTAGCAGATGCACTCTGTTAGCGAAGTGAACACCCAGGCCTATTGTGGTATATTCAGGGCCGTATTCCTAACAAAATTAGTGGGGGGATGCACACCTAAAAATTTTCCAGATGCTGGGGAACAGATCAGATTTCTACACCTGTAGATTCGCCTTCCTGCTTTGGTTGTCCTCAGCATGCGTATGACTTTTTATCTACTCTTTTATGTAATCCTCTGGGTTCCACATATGTACTTGGAGGTCCGTTAATAGTGATAAACTTTATTTAAATGTATTTTGAATGTATATATTTTGTATTTCTGCAATATTTTGAATGTTAAATTAAGAAATGTAATGAATTAAAAAAAAAGTATAAATAATATTATTAGTAAGGGGACTGCATCCCCCTCCAAAAAATAGTGGGGGGATGGCGTACATCTGCATTCCCCCTCCACTACAGCCCTGGGTATATTTCTTTATGCACGGCTTGTACTGAGAGGACACATGCCAAGACAACATGCACCATATGTCGGTAACCTGACATCACGGACCGGGTCATGCTAATCCGCCCTCTAGTGATGACTAACACTAAGGTGAAATTAACATTTGGAGCTTCACCAACTTTTACTTTACATTGTCCTCAGTAAACAATTCTGTGAAACAGATGTACTACATAAGTAAAAGTTAGTGAAACTCTTAAGTGTAATTAAAAAACAAAAATTGAGTGTTATCTCTTTATAAACTTTCTGTACACACTTAAAATTCTAATCATAACATAGAACAGTGTTCTGTTATTTTAAACATTTCATTTTTCTTGTTCTGGTCTTCATTAAATGCTTCAGTCATCTTCACTTTCTCCTGACTTGTCTTCTTGGGTATTATCACCAGCATCATCATCATCATCATCATCATCGTCATCATCACCGCCACTTCCAGATCCTGAGCCTGAGTTGGATTTCTCTGATCCAGATTCCTCATCAGAGTCCTTAAGAGCTTTAGCTTTGTCAAGTTTCTTGGGTCTGACATTCTCAATATCTGAACCTTCCTCTTCTGATGAATAAATGGGAGGACGTTGGTCACCTGTAGAGTATTAGAATATTATGTAGCATTTTTAACTAAAAATTTCAAAATACTTTATGAAATCTCTTTTTGTTATGCAACTCTTAACTATTTCACACATTGCATATTATAAATCTGAATATCAAATGCTTCCACTTTCACATAATTCTTGTTAACCTGCATAATTGTCACTATATTACAATTCAGAAAAAGCACTGCACCATTGAGGCTAGTCCAGGGCTGAGGAGAACAGTTCAGATGACCACAACCTGTTTATATCCCAACTATTAGCATTTAACCATGAACAGAACATGCAGCTAAGCCACGAACATATTAAAAGACATAAAATACATGCAAGTTTCAATTTGAAAAGTTTATTAAAAATATATAGAGAAATCAAAGTGGCTTGGAGTAGGGAAAATTGTGTTGATTTATGTGACAAAGCTACAAGAAAGCTTTTGCATGGGCTAGAACAGGGCTGGTGAAATTGAAAGGTCTAAGAATATGGAAACGATTTAGAGAAATGGCATATAATTTTGAAATGTCGAAAAAACTAAGATTCTCAGAGAGAATATAGGTAAAATGGAGCAGTCTTGCAATATGAAAAGCGGTGAAATCTATAATACACTGTCACACAAACTGATATCAACTTTTGCACATTTCTTTCTTATTTAAGCTAAAAGAAAATATATAAAGCATAATAAAGATCTAAATCTTAAGTTCTTACTACTAGACATCCTTGAACTACATTACCCCTTTCAGTGAAGAATGAGCAATTTTATTAAAAATTTGTGTTGTTAACAGTAATACTTAAAGCTTTCTCACAACTACCCTTTCATTCTCATTTTTGTTTTCACTTTTTTCGCTTTTTCACACCTTGTTAAAGAGTAATGATTAAATATTAGTATTACAATAAATTCTCCAATATTCTTACTTTTGGATGATGCTGATTTGTTCTTGTATTTACTCTTAATTGCTGCCAAAGAAATAGCACCCTCATCTTCTGAACCTTCTTCTTCACGATTGTCTCCTTCAAGGTAGCCACTATTCAAACTACGTCCAGCACCTCTATCACGTGCTCGCTTCTGTTTGTTCTCCTTTCGCAATGATGCTCGCAGTCGCTCTTCTTCTTTCTAGAACAATTATAACATTTATTAGAATTCACTTATATTTAAAATAAATCACACTAATAATGTCGAATGCCAATTTACTTGTTGCACAGACCCAAGATCTGATCAAGAAAGAAGAGGGGGGAAAAAGAATTTTATATATATATATATATACACATACATATATATAGGATGCATCAGAAAAATGTATACACAATTTGAACCATCACAGAACCTGTATTTTCCATGCTACAAGGCTCAATTTCTGGGAGAAAGTAATATCTTTCTTCAATAGGTAACAGCTGAATTGTCACATTAGTGAATCAATAGGTTTGAGTTCAAATTATCCAGATTGAATTATGTGGAATAAGTTTCTTCCCCTTCCCTAAGTGTCCTTCCATGACAGATTATTAATGTTAAGTTCTTTGATCTCTAGGCTCAGCTGCATGTTGTTTCATCCATTTCATTTATTCTCTATCTGACAAGACCTCCAGTTTAAGGATGTGTTTAACTCCCTCTCTCTCTGACCCCGCTTGGCTCTCACCAAGGCGGCCCAGGTTCGATCCCAGGCGACCGCAAAGTGAGATTTGTGGTGGACAATACAGCACTGGGGCGGGTATTCTCCAGGATCTCCGGTGCTCCATCTTCATCTCATGTATCATCAGTGTCATCGCCTGCGGTACCGTATGTAGTAAAAGCGGGCGTTAAACATTACACATCTCTCTGACCCAAACAAGCACACTCACACAGAAAAGGAAAGTTGCCTGAATAAAATCTAAAGCATGTAGAAATGTTAGGTCACTTCATTTTTAATGGTTTACTGTATTTATTGCCTTGCTTCGCTGTGCCAAATGGTTAATTGTAAACAAAATATTCCTTGATCCAATTATTAAATATATGCATAATAATCACCTTAATCATTTGTCCTCTGTTCTGCTCTGGATCCCAGCCAACCTGTGATAGCACCTTAATGCCTGACGTTTTCTGTGATCTGTCAGCTAGAGAAAGTGTCATCTTACGATGTGTAAACGATTCAGTAGAGTGTGGTCGGAATGTCAGCTTAGTTCGGAATACAGCTTGCCCTTGCAAACCTGTACCTTGGCGAATGAAAAGATGGTTATGATCACCCTGAAACAAACAAAATGGCACATATTTGGAGAAGTATTCATTCAGATACACTTAGGAAACCTTAAGCTTATCCTCTAGCACTTAAAAATGTTCTGTTCATATTAAATGAGAGCTTTAGAACTGATACATCACAATCTTCCCAGCACTCAATATAGCTAGTGAGCAGGGAAGCAAACTTCCTTTATATCAATTCCAACTGCTCAGTATACTATATGGTAGAGTGGTTAGTACACTTCAGAATGCCTATTGGTATATTTAGAAGTAAAATAAGCTATATTGCTGCACTGCTGATACATCTGGATGGTCACTGTCCCCTGCTACATTTAAGTCCATTTGGGAAGGTATGTTTTTATTTGTAGAGGAAACTGTTTGGTATGTGGTAAGACAGTGTATACATTAAAAAAAATACAATTTATAGTGACATTATTATATACATGGAAATAAATAAGGGTTAAATTTACATTGAGGAATTAATCCTTACAGAATTAATCCTTTTAAATACATTACTCCTGTATATGGATATTTTTAATTAATTAGAGCCAACTGAAAAATTCAATGCCACAGCTGGGATTTGAACCATGGATCTCCTGGTTTCCGTCCTGTCGATCTAACCCCTTGAGCTACCATGGCCAACATGCCATCACAACTTTAAACTCTCCAATTGACTCATTATATTTTCCCAGTAAACCACTTAGAGTTCTCATATTCGAGATACACATTTGCGGCGACTTACTATTGTAAGTACTTTATTGTTATGAGGTTGAATAAATAGAATTATTCTATCTTTATAAAATAGACTTTGTTCACTAACTTTTGTTACTAATATTACATGGTCTGATGTGTTTTATTTGCCCTTACCTGCAATGGTTGTTTATAAACATCAAATACTTCTGATCCAAGATGGAGAGACATACTTCCATCTGACCATCGAATGAAACGTGCATTGCTCTGCTTTATTGGATTCGCATCTTTGTCAAAAGTTTCTCTCCATCGGATAGTGTTTTCCACCTTTAGCTTCAACCTAAAAATTTATAAAATCACATTAATCTGAAACATAAAACAGAAAGATATGACTCACACTAAAAGATAAGCAAATGTATGATTTACCTAGCTCGTCCTTCTTCATCAAGTGTCTCCTCTTCATCTATTTCATCTTCATAAGTCTCTGGATCAAAAGGTCTTGTCTCTACTGAAAGGAAGTTGGGAAGCTTGACAAAATGTATTTCTCTGCCAAGATCACAACTTATTTTAGGAATCTCCACATCAATCCTGGTCTCAGGAAGAGGTTCTTCTTCTTTCTCTGCTTCCTCCTAAAAAAGCAAATATACGTCTTCAGAAAAGTGATTTCAAGAGTAATCTTTAGAAATTTAAAACTGTGTTGCTGCAACTGTTTTTAAAAACTTACTTCAACCTGAAAGCTAAAAACAGTAAATGTTCAAATTGAAATGTTCAAATTGAAATGTTCAAATTGAACAACAATGTGAAATAAGTTTTTAAAAAGCAATTAGCACAATATTATGAATACAACTTCACACTCATAGTCTTTTATACATCCGGCACCAGTCAAGGGAACTGACATTTCATGGAGAGAGAAGCAACGTTGCTGCTTATTGGGTATGGAGAACAATTGGATTACACCTGGAGGTAGAGCTGGTATTATTTTGTATTCATATATGAAGATAATAGTAAAATAATGAATTTCCATACATACAAAGGATATAATATGCAAGTACTTCTTAACAATGCCCTGAAGTGGATGCGAAACATGTTGAAAGAAAATTTGAGATATGTGAAGTACAGTGTACCTCAGTCGACTCATTGTATAACTTTTAATTATTGCATTACTTCATAGTTTTAATTTCAATTTCCTTTTTCAAAAATAATGATTTGTGTTAACAAAAGACATACTTGTGAAATATTAATACTTATTCTAATGGAAAAATGCTGATATCTGAATCGCCTCCATCACTGCTTGCTCGATAATGTTGCCATTGTCATCATCATCATCTGAAGAGCTGCTGGAATTTCCCACGGAACTAACAAGTTATATCCTTTCTTCCAAAACTCTTTGATTTTCCCATGTCCACACCTTTTTCATAGCTACCTGCTTTTTCCCAGTTTTCAGCCTTTACTGCTGTTAATGCCTCTTTTGTCAGCTTTATTACCAATGTCACAATGAAATTTTTTGTTGTTTCACCCCACATAACCCTTTACTTTAGCCTAAAATAACTGTGTCATAATGGCAATGTTAAAGAGGAAGTCTATTTTATGACCATATTCTCAGCAATGCCATCCATTACATAATTTTTCGACATAGCTAAATATTTATTAAAAGTATTAGCACAATTGCAAATGCTCACAACACATGCACAGATTTTCATGGGTAAACATAAGGCAATAGCTACATAAATAGGATGATGCAAATGAACTCACCAGTACACAGCCTCAAACTGATATAAGCATTGCAAGCTTCTATTTCTTTTTAATTTAACGTCCAACGTTAAGTCATATTGGATGATGCTCAAATGAGCCAGGGTCCACAGAGTTTAGGGTTACCCAACATTCATCTTTTAGGAAAACCCCAGAGAAAACCTTTTCCACACAACTCCCCCTGACCGAAATTCAAACTTGGGACCTCTTGAATGTGAGGCAGACGTGTTACCACCTACGTTACAGAGGTTGGCATTGAAAGCTTGGGCCACAGAAACACATAGTTTATATTGCAACTGCAGCAGAGTATAAGAAATATGTTTATGTTACTGCTGGTTTGCTCGTTAAGCACATGCTAATCAAGTGTTACAATATCGACAGCAGGGGTTTTACATCTGCCATTGCTATGTAAACATCTTAGACTTAATTGGTCTTTCTTTTCTTGTTATGAAGTATCTATCCCCTACCATTCATTTAAAGTTGTTACCAAGTAGTTAGCAACTGTCTCAATCACCTTCTTAATTGATGTCATGCATAATTTTAACAATATTAATTTTTAGAAAACTTTTCTTACTTTTTTTTTCCATGCGCTGAGAATAAATAAATAAATAAATAAATAAATAAATAAATAGCCATTCTATCCCTAAAGGGCAAAGGCTTCCTGCTAGTGTAGGGAGTTGCCGCCATGAGCTCATTAGGGTAGCAACTCCTAACAGCCTCATGCTTGCTTGTAGGTACCTCCTTATCTGCCAAGTCTAGAATTACCACTTCCTGGAATATCTTCCCTCAACTCTACAATTAATTTAATGTTAAAATACTGCAAGACAAAGGTAGCATTTGAGTCTACTAATGCATTATGTTTTAAACTATTATAATGAAAATGTTTATAAGCACTGATACTAACAACATCTGCTCGTTGGTCTCTTTCTCTGCTTCCACTACGATCTCTTTCACTTCTTCTCTCATCTCCAGACGAACGCCTTGGTGATGCTTTATCATCCTCGTCATCATCTGTTGTGATGTCATCAGCATCTCCAAATAGCATTGTTGCATCCGCTGTTTAAATTGAAGAAAATATAAGCCGCAACTAATAACTTAAATATGCTAAATTAGTGCATGATACATTATTTTATCAGAATGTTTATAATTGTGTTCAGTATGTATATTACTAAAAGGGTGGATCAAAAAGTAATGCACAACAATTAAACAAAAGTTTAATAGTTAAAAAAAATTATAACTTACAACTGTTATCAACTTTTCGACATAGTCACCAAGTTTCTCAACACATTTCTCCCATTGTGGTACCAGTTTCAATATGGCCTTTTCGTAGAAGTCTGTTTGGTTAGCGTATAGCCATCTGATTTCACTTCCGCATCTGTCGCAAAGTGCTGCCTGGCCAGAAATTTCTTGCCATTCTGCAGTGTACCACATTGGTTATTCAAGCTTGTCATCACTCGCTGACCTTTGTGGTTGCCAGGTTTTTAGGCGCCCAGTGAGCACTAACTTGACGAAATTTCAACGTGTCATAAACAATATCATACACAGCATCATAGGAAATGTTGAACTGTTTGATAAGGTTTGCAGTTGCACTCGCCGGTTGTTCAAAATTGGCGCTTCAATGGCTCTGACATTCTGCTGAGTATCGGCTGTTATAGGCCGCCCGGAATGTGGCAAGTCAATCAAGGTCACATGGTCCGCTTGGAAGAACTCACACCACCTGGAGACATTGCTATGCCATACCACCAAGCATTTCCCTGTAAATGTCATTTAGTTTATGCCCTTTAGTCCATAAAAATCAAACAATACCTCGCTGCTCTTCAAGTGTGGACGACAGTAGCATGTGTGTCATCTTTGTTGCATAGTTCAAGCTTCTCCTGCTAGAGCTGCACGTAAAAAAAAATAAAACCTGTATTGAGAAAACTTCAAACTTCATCTGTGTGACATTTCAACATTCCAGTTGCAATACCAAGGCATTAAATAATAAAAAATAAAAACATAAAAAGTTGTGCGCTACTTTTCCATCTGCACCCGTATAAGATAAAAAATAAGACAAAGTTGAGAAGAAAATATATGATGTCTGGGAAACCATATCACAAGCCTCCTTTTTATTTTATGTACCTCACAAGACACACAATTGCATACCTTTTTGCAAAAGATTCTACCTCTGTAACTGAAAATTAAAATGCACAATTAATAATGTATCAAACACACTAGTAATGCGTAAAAACTGAAGCTATTTCTAGAAAATAAAAGCATATTAAAATATTAAATGCTTTGTAACATAAATATACTCCCCTGTTTTTAAAATATATATTCCATATGACATGTTTTGTAATTCAACAACTATATCATCAGCTTTGTTGAATCTATGAGGGGCATTCAAATGAAAGCTGGTCAATGCATGTAACTTTGCATTACATGCAAGGTTGCACCATGTAACTGCATGTAATATTGACACCATCTATTAGTAGAGCGATTGTAGTCTGCACAATGTTTGGCGTTGCACAGCAACAGTGTGGTTTCATGCTGATGAGAAGGTGGTCACACAACTTATCATTCACTACTGAACATGAAGGCGACTAAGGAGCGAGGAGTGATTAGATTTTTAGTGGTGGAGGGAACTGGAGGCCGTGAAATGTATCAATAGATGAAGGCTATCTGTGTTGTTCAAATAATGGCACAAGATGCCTTGAGGGGCGCAAGTTACTCAACAGGCGCATCATGTCATCACACCTCAAATATTGTGGAAGTGAATATTGTGGAAGTGCAACCACAGAAACACTGTGGACACCATTCACATCATAATGTATCAACACTTGAAATTTCGAAAAGTTTGTGCGCAGTGGATTCTCCACGTACATTGTGTCGCATATTGTCACTGAAAGCAGGTGAGAAATAGTATTGGCAAGTTACAAACAAACAGCACTCTTTGAACAAAATAAACTTTCCACTTTGTTATCAACATGGTCAATGATATGCATTCTCATTCTCATTCTTGGATTATTATTGGGAATCAATAATGTTGTATGCTGCTTTGTTTCCTATGATAAATTTTATTCTCAGGTTATTGTGAACCAGCCTTTTAACTCAGTCCTAACTGGCAAATGTCAGGAGATACACTAAACTTCAGCCTGGTAATTTCCTTCCAAACCTATAGTTTAATTTTATGTATCACCTATGGTGCCAAATGCAGTAAGAATAGGTGTTAAAACACTATTAAAAATACCCATATTATTACACTTCCTTAACAAGAGATCATATCCAAAAGACAGAATAGCATTCATACCAACTCCTTCTGTATTGCCTTCATTAACACTGCCCTTTCTACCACCTGCATCACTATCTTCACTTTCTGAACCAATCACTGCTCTCTGCTTCTTCTTTGTCTTCTGAGTGGATTCTGCATCTGAGCCACTGGCATCACTTAATACTGCTCTTTTACGTTTAGTTCTGCAACATAAAATTGCATGGATATTAATCTTATTTCTCTTAACATTTAAATGCTATACTAATGCAGTGGGTTAGGATTAGGATTTCAATTACGGAGGGGATTTGGTACGTAGGCCACCATGCTGGGCCCATTGTTCCTATGCCTCCAAGTAGAGGCACCCCCAGGAAGGATGAGACGAAGGAGACAGAGGGCAGCCAACCCGAGGAGACACGACAGTACAGAGGGCAGGGTCCCTGCAGTTTCCTTGAATAGAGACTTCCCCGACAGGCCAGGGCAACGGACATGCTCCCCTACTGCGGAATGGCAACAAGCCCAGCAGCCGAGCCCCAAAGGGGCTGGCGGTCCCAAAATGGTCCCAGCAGAGGAGCAGAGACCGGCAACCGACCTATGGAGGAGGAAGTAGTTTTCCTCAGAGCATATCATCCTGCCATGCATCGCCGAGACACCCGCCAACACTTCTATCCTGAAAGAGACCACCAGATGAGAGATGATGTGAAATGATAATGGAGATGAAATGGAGGGATAGGAAATTTGGGGGATGTAATTAACCTACCCAGCATTCGCCTAGCGACCCGGGAAAACCCCCGAAAAAATGCATGGGTCAGGTAGGTCGGCCACGGGAATCAAACCAGGGCCTCCCGAATCCGGGCCACAGACAAAACCGCCTGAGCCATCCTGCTCGGTAATGCAGTGGGTTAGTGCTCTGGTTACTGAACATGACAGATGTATGTGGTGACTGCTCTATCTAATTTCTCACCAGAAACTACCACTTTTATTGCTTCTTCCTGGCAATGTTTCCCCCATTCCTGTTCTAATGCTATCTGTATCTTATAAATCCAAGTTTCTTGTTTCCCCATTTTCTCCTGTACAACCAGGCATTATTTTAATATATCACTTTGCTCTAATAGATTTGTTCAGAACCAGTATTTGATCACTCTTTCTATTATTTTACTTTTTATGCCCACTCTTCCTAGTTCTGTTTGTGCTACTCCATTTGGTGAACTTCTAGGTAACCCCAGTAATTTTGAAAAAATTCTTGTGAACATTATTCACGTTTTTGTAGTCTTTTCACCCATACTGAGAGATCAGTTATTTATGAGATAAATTGTGTAGAAAGTAATCAAATGTACATAAGCAAGACAAAAACAAAACTTGAAAACCAGACTAAAAGAACACCTTCAATGCACAAAATACAAACAATAGAAAAATCAATATGTAAAATATGAAGCTATTAACAGTGAAGCAAATAAATATATACAAATATAATAATTTGTAACTTAAAACTTCACTCATCTTATAAGAAATGATGATAATTCTTATAAATTCTCTGGGATCGCAATTTCATGTAAACTTATACACATCTTCAGCCGGAAACAAAGCTGTTGCCATCATTACGAACACTAGATGTTGACATGTTCTTGTTAGTATTACCAAAATCTGAAAATAAAACAAATTTTAAAACAGAATTGACTGCCAGTATTTCAAAATTCACTATGTGATGTTTGTCTTTTAAAATAAATATCTTTACCCAAACCATTAAATCTATCGGACTATTTAATAGTTTTAATAATTTAACTTCTGGATTTTTTCATGGTTAAATGACCAAAAATGATCTGCTACGGCCGATTTATCAGTTTGTTTATACTTAATGTTATGAAAATGTTCTTTCGTACTGGTTTCTAAATTACGTTTTGTCTTTCCAATATAAAGATAAAGATTGGGATAAAGTTTATATTGGAAAAACAAAACATAATTTAGAAACCAGAACAAAAGAACATTTTCGTAACATTAAGTATAAACAAAGTGATAAATTGGTTGTAGCAGATCATTTTTGGTCATTTAACCATGAAATAAATCCATTTTAAATTATTAAAACTATTAAATAGTCCGATAGATTTAATGGTTTGGGAAAAGATATTTATTTTAAAAAACAAATATCAATTTTGAAATACCGGCAGTCGATTCTGTTTTTAAATTTGTTTTATTTTCAGATTTTGGTAATACTAACAAGAACATATCGACATCTAGTGTTCATAACGATGGCAACAGCTTTGTTTGCGGCTGAAGATGTGTATAAGTTTACATGAAATTGCAATCCCGGAGAATTTATAAGAATTATCATCATTTCTTATAAGATAAGTGAAGTTTTAAGTTACAAATTATTATATTTGTATATATAATGGAAAAATTAGTCAATGTCCAGTTGATAATGGAGGAAAATAGCCTCTGAAACATGTTCCGGGAAATTTAAAAATAAGTCGAGATTTAACTGTATTGGAACATCACAGTGAAGCGAAATAATTATTAATTTTTAGATGAGTCGTATTTATTACACATCTGCTTCACTTACGAAAGTGAAGCAGATGTGTAATAAATACGACTCATCTAAAAATTAATAATTAAAAATAAGTGTTGTTTAGTGTCATTAATCAACTTCCTTTAAATTTAATTTCTTGTGTCATTTGTTTGAGGACACATGAAGATGTTTCAAATTTTGTAACTTCTACAGCTAAGTGTAGATAATGTTAAATATCAAATACTTCTAAAGGGCTGATTCTTGTTTGTAAGTTTACTTTTAAATTATCAAGAACTTGATAATGCCTTCAAGTGGAGACAAAACGTGTTTAAGGAAAATTTGTCACATGTGAAGTGCAAAGTGTCGTACTTGACTCATTGTGTAATTTTTAATTATTAAATTACTTCACAGTGTTAATTCCAATCTTCCTGTTTAAATTACCCCTTACATTATTAATACCATTACTCTGGTTGAATTTAAAGTGGTAATAATTGTTAAACCTTTAGGAAAGCATAATTATAATGTGAATTTACTCTCCACTGCAATATGTTTAAACACAAATTTAATATTGATTAAGGCTACATGGGTGATCAGCCGCGTCAAATTTAGGAAGATCGAGCTTTCGGCCATTTTACACTTTATGGCCTTCATCAGGAACCTTACACAAGTCTTACACAAACTTAATAGTAATTTTTTACAATTTTGGCCAACCTGGAAGTGTATGATTCTATTTAATGTTTAATATACTTGTTCCAAAATGGGACTAATGCCCTTAAGCCAGCTTGTACACCTAATTACTGATATAAAAAAAGAAATGTGTATAACATGATACAAACGCTTTTGGAAGCACTTTCATCAATGGTTACTCCAACATCATTTAACAATAAGTTTATAAGTGTCAAAAACTTGATTTATGAAAGCTCTTAAAAAGAAACCGGTTATTTATACTAAAGCAGACAAGGGAAATAAACTAGTAATTCTGGAAAAAGAAGAATACACAAAGAGGATGGAAGATTTGTTAGAAGACAGTAATTACCAAAAAGTAGAAACTAATCCATTAAAGTACTGCATTGAAACCACAAATAAAACGCTAAAAGAGAGCAAAATAATCAACAAAAAAGAATTGCACAAAATTAAAGTAGATAATCCAACATTACCAAGAGTATATGGGCTGCCAAAAATTCATAAAACAGGGAAAGGCATGAGACCTATTACTAGTAGCATAAATGCCCCCACATATAATTTGGCCAAATGGTTACTAAGTAAATTTAATAGTTTTCCAAAATTTGAAAGTGCAAATTTAAGAAACTCTTTAGATTTAGTAGAAAAAATCAAAGATATAAATTTGGACAAAAATGACAGACTGGTTTCATTTGATGTCACATCTTTATTTCCAAGCATACCAACAGAAAAATTGCAGACTGTGTTAAAAAAATGGCTAGCTACAATTGATATGGAAGCAATAGAAGCAGGAGAATATATTTCTCTAACAAAAATATGCATTGAACAAAACTTCTTTAGCTTTAATGGAAAACACTACAAGCAGAAATCAGGATTATCAATGGGCAATCCACTTTCACCTTTTTTGGCTAACTTATTTATGAGTGCATTTGAAACACAAATTAAAAAGTCCTTCCCATTGATCTTCAAGGTTTGGTATAGATATGTTGACGACATCTTTGCAATTGTACCAAGTAAACATTTAGATGATGCATTAAAATTACTCAATCTGCAAGAAAGGACTATCAAATTCACAATAGAAAAGGAAATCAATGGACAACTACCTTTCTTGGATCTAAATATCATCAGGAATGATACAAAAATAAAATTTGGAATTTACAGGAAGCCAACACATTCAGAAAATTATATAAAAAATAATAGCCACAACCCAATTACACATAAACATGCAATAATAAACAGCCTTACACACAGACTAGTCAACATACCCATGGAAAAAGAAGAATATTTCAAGCAACAAAAAGCAATAATACACATAGCAGAAGAAAACGGATACAACAAAAGTTTGGTGTTGAAGAAAATTAGAAAATCTAATCTAAAGAAAACCATTAAGGAAGCAACCACATTTATTAAAGAAAAAGAAAGCAACAGCATATTCAGTTCATTCACATATCATCCAAAAACATTTAATAAATTTAAAAAGATATTCAAGGAACAAAATATCATCTTGGCACCTACTAATAGATACTCAATTTTAAAATTACTAAATTCAAAAACAGAAGATGAAATTCCTTCAGGTAACAAATCTGGAATATACCAAATAAATTGTAAGAATTGTGAAAAATGCTACATAGGTCAAACAAAAAGAAATTTAAAAACCAGAGTCAAAGAACACTTTAGAAACATCAGATTGAAACAAGAAGACAAGTCAGCAGTAGCATTTCATTTTTGGAATGAAAACCATGACATTGATCCAAATCCAAAATTATTAAAAGGAGTGATAAACCAAAATAGATTGACAACATGGGAGAACATATTCATCTGGAAAAATAAGGATCGCGTAATGAACTTTGAAATCCCGCCAGTAGATAATTTGACAAAAAAGTTCATAGTTCCACCACCAGAGAGAGCAGATAACAACAGATGCCAGTTGGGAAGAGATTGAAAATGGAGGCCAGGGCCTTTGAAACTAGTCTCTCATAAATATATGAAAAAGTAAGTGACGAGTGTCAATAAACCAACCACAAATAATTTTTATATTGATTTATGAAATTTGCAGCACTAATATTTTTATGATTTTGGGCATGAGAAAAGTGATATTTCAAGAAATATTTCAAGAAAAAATATTTCAAGAAACATGGGTAAACAAATCTAAGTTACAAATTTTGCTGTATTATAGTTCTCTGATTCTCCACTATCCAAATGTGTATGTTGAGAAAATTTGTGACACCACTTTGCATGAAATAGGCGCATCAACATATTTGCACAAAATCTGGATTTTGTGCAAACTGACAAAGCAGTGACCACCTGGAAAACCCAGTATGGGATGAACTTAATTTAGTAATAAACATTATTACTCGTTGAATGTGGTACTGTCACAATAACTGTTCTTTAAAAGTTCTAAGTACAGTCCAGTGTGACATCCTCACTTCACAAGCAATATGATGCAGGACTGCCCCTATCTGGATTTTAAATTTAACACTTCCTTTACCGTGATGATGATTTCAGGTAATGTAACACAAATTAACTTACTACTCGTAAAAACTATTTGTAGTCGGTTTATTGACACTCGTCACTTTTTTATATTATTGAGGAACCAGTTTCAAAGGTCATTGCCACCATTGAAACTAGTCCCTCAATACAAAAAAAGTAAGTGACAAGTGTCATTAAACTAACTACAAATAGTTTTTACGATTAATTTTGATGTCACTGCTACTAAATTCCTCCAAACACACATAACTTACAATTCTTTCTCATCTGATTGTATGCACAACTTAAATACTATAAAATACACTTGCTCTAAGTTTGTGAATGGTGGACAGCGCTTCGGCAAGGGGAGGTTGTAGAGAAAAGTAAAAAAATATTTCTTATGCAAAAGAGGGTTATAAGAATCATTACTAACACCCACACCAGATGCTCCTTTAAGATCTTTTAACAAGATTGAAGATATTAACGCTTCCCTTCCTTGCATGTATATATTCTCGATCCTAAAATTCTTTGTATGCAATCATGCCTTATTTGCAACAAATAATGTAATTCAAAAAATAAACACTAGACAAAAGTATAATATCCATTATCCCAGTGCTAAATTTTCTTGCTTCCAGAAAGGTGTGCATTATGAAACTATCAAACTATTTGGCGCACTTCCTAATGTTCTTAAAGAAAAAGTTGATAATTTCGGTGCTTTTAAAAAAGCTGTTAGAGAGTACCTTTGCTCAAAATCTTTTTATTCTGTACAAGATTATCTAAATGACAAATTATCCTGATAATGCTTCTGTAGCTCTATAAGTAGTATCTAACTATTCCAATGACAAATCATTACTTATAAATATTTGATGCAAGTTGAAAGTTTATTTTTAATGTATATGTATTTAATAAATAAAAAGAATGGTATCCACTGCAAAATGGTTGAGACGTACTGGCATAAGTCAAGTAAAAGCTGGTTTAAAAAGTGTTTCATTTTGTAACATATATAATTATCCCTGCTTTGTTTTCCATTTTGTTGTTCATATTGCCCGTGTACTATTATATGTGTCTTATGTTAACTTTTGTACATATATGTGCTATTAAACTTTATACCTCGGGACATGTTCAATGTTCACAGCCTTTTCTGGCTACAAGTGAACCTACTGAACGCAAATCAATCTAATCTAATCTAAAACCCTGTACACAATCTATTTTCCAGTCAAAGTGCAATTACATAGCAACCATGCCTGAAGCCTAATGAAGAATGCATCCATATTTGTGCACAGATACATACCTCTCACCTTCACTATCACTCCCAGACCGTTTTGCTTCTTCATCACCACTACTGTCACCTTTTCCATTTACATCAGTGCCCTTTTCTTCACCTGTAATGTAAAACATTTGAACATTTCTCCATCAAAATTAATTTTGTAATTCCTTAAAAGGCCCCTCTCTTTTAAAAGTTAGTTCCTTTCCAGGTATGGACCATCACTTTAAAACTAACAAATTGTTTACTGACATTGAAATTAACCAATATTTTGTGTGTGTGTACACGCGTGCGTGCGTGGGTGTGTAATGTACATCCTCCAACGTTAAGTCATATCAGACGAATGAAATGGGTGAAATGATGCTCAAATGAGTCCGGGATCCATGGAACTTAGAGTTACCTGATATTTGTCTATCAGGATAAGGGAAAACCCCAGAAAAGCCTTATCCAGGTAACTCACCCTGACCAAGTTTCGAACTCAGTACCTCTTGAACGTGAGGCAGACATGCTACCATTTACACTAGCGAGGCAGGCCAAATTAATCAACTATACTGCAACCAATTAGATACTGAAAAACTATTATATACTTTAAGTCTAGAATGTATATCCTGCTTCTGTAGCAGGTGATGTGTCTGCCTCACATTCAAGAGGTCTGAGTTTGAACCTTGGTCAGGGTGAGTTATCTAGATAACGTTTTTTCCAATGTTTTCCCTTATCCTGAAAGATGAATGTTGGATAACTCTTAGCTCCATGGACCCTGCGCTCATTTGAGCATCTTTTTACTCATTTTATTAATCATCCAATACAACTTTAATGTATTAAGACTAAAATTGAGTTATACCTTTTAAAACTTTTAACTTCACTCATGTCCTTTCAAAAAGTCAGGAACGTTTTCAAGACTGTTGCAGTCTCATCATCAGCTGATTAGCGACTCATCACAGTTGGTTGTCTGGATCTCTTGTAATTGGCTCCCTCTCTCGGAAGATTCTTTACATAAGTTCATTAGGCCACTCACTGATGGCCCGCCTCGGTAGTGTGTCTGCCTCACATTCAGAGGTCCCGAGTTTGAATTTCGGTCGGGGTGAGTTACCTGGATAAGGTTTTTTCCAGGATTTTCCCTTATCCTGAAAGACGAATGTCGGGTAATTCTAAGCTCTATGGACCCTGGGCTCATTTGAGCATCATTTCACCCAATCCATTCATCGTCCGATATGACTTAATGTTGGAGGACGTAAATTTAAAAAAACAAAAAACTCACTGATGGCACATCAAAATTTAGAATATGAGAAATGTTTTTAATAAGAAACATTTTTTCCCATGTTATAAGTTCAAGTTTTGTTGACAATGGTTTTAGTAGTTTGATCTCCTCTCTGATGTGGTGGTTATCATTCCAGAAATGAAAAGCAACTGCCGATTTTTCTGTTTGTTTATATTTTATGTTAAAAACTAGATTAACAGAACACCGTAGGAACATAAAATATAAACAAACAGAAAAATTGGCAGTAGCTTTTCATTTCTGGAATAACCACCACATCAGAGAGGAGATCAAACTACTAAAACCACTGTCAACAAAACTTGAACTTACAACATGGGAAAAAAAATTTATTATTAAAAACATTCCACATATTCTAAATTTTGATGTGCCATCAGTGTGTGGCCCACTGAACTTATGTAAAAAATCTTCCGAGAGAGGGAGCCAATTACAAGAGATCCAAACAACCAAATGTGATGAGATGCTAATCAGCTGATGAAACTGCAAGTCTCAAAAACATTCCTGATTTTTTAAACATTCCTGAAGTTACAAGTTTTAAAAGGTATGACTCAATTGTAGTCTTTATACATGAAACTAGCTTAACTGTTAACAACACTTTTATTTACAACTATTCAAACAACTTTCATTGTTGTGTTCAATGGGTAAACTAGAAGAGATATCTAATACATTTGCAAAATGATTGTTTTGTGAATTCTGGGTTTCCTGCTTTGGTTATGCTAGTGACATTTATGGCTAGTGTTGTAAAGAAAATCTTAGGCAGCAGGGAAATAATACCGTGCACAGATTCTTTGCTGATGAATTTAAGCTCTGAAATACAGAAAAGCTACAATTTCTGTGAGAAGCATAATCAAAAAAACTGCTGCAGCTATAGGCATATCTTCTCACGTTGCTAGAATTCTTAAAGAACGAAACCAGTTTGCAAGTGATAGCCTTTTAGAGACCCTGGAGAAATTATCAAAAAGACCATGTTTGGCTCATTCTGTACCGCATCTATTAGAAGAGCATTCTATTCACTGTACAGGGCAGATATTTCCCCTAGTTTAGAAGATGCAAATAAAATTTAAAAATCTTCTCGAGAGAAGCACAAGGAGCTTCAGAACAGTTTTGAGGAAAATAATTTCACATTAGAAAAAAATGTAAACAGAAGAAAATTTAGTGGAAAGGCCCAACATTATATCTAAACAACATGCATTTTTACGGAACATGAAGTAATTGAGATCCATTGCTACCCAATTACTTATCTGGAAGAAACAAGGAATAATGTGAAACTACATTAAAAGTTAAGTTTGCAAGGGAGACAAAGTTAATTTTCCCTTTTCAAATTTCCAGTAGAAGTGGTCAACACTTTATTATCTTACACTAAGGATGGAAATAAGCATTTCTTCCACACTAGCCATGTGTAGGTTAATACGAGTCAGTTGGTGAATTTAATGTCATGTCGGCATGTTGGCCATAATAGCTCGGTGGTTTAGAGCAACCACACGGAGAGCGGGAGATCCATGATTCAAATTCTGGTTATGGCATTGAATTTTTCAGTCTGGCTTGACTCATTCAAACCTTATCCTACACATGGCTAGTATGGAAGGAATGCTTATTTCCATCAATTTACATAAAAAACATAGTGGTTTAACTATGAAGCCTGAGACTTAAGTACTTACAGCATAGTAAGCTGCCACAAAAGGTGTCCCATAGCATATGAAAACTCCTAGTGGTCACCCGGGAAACATATGAGTCAGTTGGAGAATATAATGTCGTGTCGGCATGTTGGCCATAGTAGTTCAGTGGTTTAGAGCAACCGCACGGAGAGCGGGAGATCTGTGGTTCAAATTCCAACTATGGTATTGAATTTTTCAGTCTGGCTCTACTCATTCAAACCTTATATTCAGGATCTTCAGCAGATTTCATTCCTAATGCCTGAGTTTCAAATAGAAATTTACCACAGATTATCATGAAGAAAAGGACGTAAAATCTTCAAGAAATGATTTGTTAATCAATTTTTACCAAACACTCCAGCGATATTGTTCTTAATAATATATCCTATTATTCAACCAAAATGAACAAAGCTCCTACTTGGACATCTTTAAATTAGAAATACAGTCCTGGCACTGTAATATCAACTTTGATCCACACTCTACTAAATCTGTACTACAAGAACTTACAAAGTTATAAAAAAAATAATCTCAAACTTTATGAAATAGATTACACTGCTGAAATACATTGGTTATACTGTTGTACAGCTACTGCCATATCATTGCAAGTTAAATGGGATAGACACAGATTAAACAATGTTGCAAATCACAATATATTGCCTAAGATCAGCAATGTAGAGGAATTGTTTGATAAAGCAGTGCAAAAAGTGACCATGGAAAACTGAAAAAAGCTTGTGAACATGTACAACAGCTTGACTTATTTTTTTGGGAGAAGGATGTTTTAGCAGACGAGATCAGAGATTGTTTTGTACTTCATTTAGAAGACAATTACAATGCAGCGAGGAACATTTTGAACAGTCTGAAATATCTGAAAATGAAGAGTAAAAAGAAAATGCTTCAGTAAACGACTGTGCCACTGGCCATCTTGCAGTTTGAGAGGAATTTCGCTCACCTACACAGTACAGCCAGAAGTTCTGTCAGTAAAATCTAGACTCGCTCTAAAACTGTAATTGCGAGTGAAGAAGCGTGGCAACACTGTATGTCGTCTATAATGTGACCTTTACTACAGAATGAGTAACCAGCTGGCAGTGTGCCAGCAGGAAGCACAAAAGATGAATTGGGGAGAGTACGAGAACCGTATCGCTGTATCAGCATTATTTAGTTGTGGAAAGTGAGCTAAGGAAATTTTTTCCACGCTGAAACCACTTGGTATCAAGGAACGATTTGTGTTTAGGATCAATAGCACGGTTTAAACAAACGGGTCAAACTGATGATCGTGTCAGATCGGGCAGTCCTAGGTGTGTACGGACAAAGGAAGTTGTGAATGCTGTTCGTGCAAGGATTCAATGCAGCCTTTGCATAAACAAACAATTTTGACTCGTGATATGAATATTTCTCTACAAACTATGTCATTCATTTTGAAGGACGATTTACATGTTCATGCATATAAAAGGTACACATAGCATTTATTGACTGAAAAATTAAAGGAGATACGCCGGATTCGATCTCAGGCTTGTTGAAGTACGGGGAGAATCAGTTTCACGACATCCTTTTCACAGATGAAACAATGTTCACCGTGGAAGAGTCGTTTAACAAGCAAAACAATCGTGTGTATGCAGGGTCCTCCAAGGAAGCAAGAGACAAAGTTCCATGTATGCAGTGAGGACATCACCTCGCTTCTGTCATGGTATGGTGGGCAGTTTCCTGGCGGGGAGCTTCAGAGGTGCACTTTTGCGAAAGTGGAGTGAAGACTAATGCAGCTGTCTACCAGACAATGTTGGAAAAGGTGATAACACGTATAAATTCGAGGCTGTTCAAAGGGAAATCATGGATTTTTCAGCAGGATAGTGCTCCTGCACACAAAGCAAAGACCATGCAACAGTGGTTGGCAGCCAGTGTTCCAAGGTTCATCGCAGCTGCTGACTGGCCTAGTGGAAGTCCGGACCTCAATCCATTGAATTATTCTCTATGGCAGAAGCTCAAGGCGATAGCATGTCAAAAACGGCACCGTAATATTGAGATGTTAAAAAAATCAATCAGGTCAGCTGTGAAAAAAATTCCATTGGACACAATTCATGCAGCTATTGATGAGTGGCCTGAACGTCTTCGTCGCTGTGTTGCCGCACATGGTGATCATTTTGAATAAGAGTTGAATCATTTTGTAGCATTTTCTGTGTCCTTTCAGAATATATGTATATCAATGAATATGCATTGTTTTATTTAGTAGTTATATGCATTGAAAGTACTGACAGAACTTATGGCAGTACTGTGTAGTTAACCAACTGCTATCTAAAGAGGGGAAAGACAGCTAGAGCGGAGAGTATTCTCTCTTTCTTCTGAAATAGTAACAACAAAGTACAGGGAAGACACAAAAAATGGTCTGTGCCTAACTGGCCCAAGAGGAGTGTTGACACCAGAAGTAAAAAATATTATAAATGCTGCCTTAGCTGATTCACAAAAAGTTATTCTGCCATTGCTGCACATCGAACTGAAAATCATGAAGGAATTTGTTAAGGCTTTGAACAGAAGTAGTCGCTGCTGTCATTACTATTGCGAGGCGCTTGTTATTTGGCAAGAGAGAGATAGGGAGAAGTGGGGAGTGAAGGAGATAGATAGCATCTAAACCATGCCCATGAAGCCGATGAGCACTTAGGCACTTGCCGAGAATGAGAGAGAGAGCAACAGAGGGAGAAAGAGACAGAGATGTCTGGATAATTCTCCCCTTGTCTCACTACGCCACAAAAGATCGTGTGGTTTCAGCAACTTTCAAGAAATGGTGGTTCGGTTATAAAAGACGCGAGACAGCAAGTCGCGAGTTAGTTAGTTGCTAGTGAGCAGTCGTGAACTGTTAATTATGCAATGTGCAGACAGCCTGGAAGATTGTGTTCGTGTGTGTTACATCATTTTAGAGCCTGTAAGGGATGTACAAACTGTCTTTCTATGGAAATAAAGGGCATTTTGAATTTCTGCAACTAGACTTTTAATTTTACGAACCCACAAAGTCACATTACATTACAAGTAAGTTTTCATATTTATCAGATGCAAAGGTCAAGGAAAGCACTTTTGATGGATTACAAATTAGAAAGAACAAAACTTTGAACACATGATGAATGCTGTCAAACTTACTGCATGGATTTCAATGAGAGATGTCATGACAACATTCCTAGGAAATATAAAAGGTTAAAATCATGAACCAGTAGTGAAGACAATATTGGATCACATGAAAGCGTTGCAGCATAGAATGAATCTGAAACTGTTCTTCTTTCATTCTCATCTCTATCACTTTCCTAAAAACCTTTGCCTGTTAGTGAAGAGATGGGAGAGAAGGTTCACCAAGCAGAATGAAAATACCAGGGGAGGTGAGATGTACTGATGATTGCTGACTGCTGTTAGTGTTTGAAAACAGATGGCAAACATGCAGCAATTAAGATACTGGGGACCCAAGCAATCATTCAAAGGAGACATCTTGGATTGTTCGCATTAAAAGCGACCTCAATCTTTTCCTGTAATAACATCATCTGGTGTTGTTTTATGTATATGTTGCCTACTTCATTACTTCTTTGTTCAACTTAGCTGTTGGAGCACAGAAATCACAAACATGTATATTACAGCATTACATGAACCAAAAAAGTTCTGGTTAGACCCTAGGTATTGGCACTTATATAGTTGAAACTTGTGTTTATTTAACCCCATTTAACAAAAAGTAGTGGATTAGGTATGTTGTGGGCTGTTTACAAAATATCACTATTTTTTCTCTATAATATTTCCAAACTTAGTTTAATTTGTTCAGTACTATTCTTAGATCTCTTATTTTGGAGTATCTATTCGAGAAAAATGATGTGATACGTAGAAACAAATATCAGATTCAAGTTCAGCAACCCAAGATCAGTTAAGATCACATATCACATCAATTGGCACAAGAATGGAATTTCAAAATGCTGGGACTGTAATTCATAAATCAAATGTTTACAATGAAGATTATGTTTTCAAGGATGGATTAGTATATGCAGTGGTTAACACAGAGTTGACTAGTACTAGTTAACTGCTACCTGAAATTTAATGAGCTATAATAACTATGAAACTTACTGATCTGAGTACTAACCAGATTTTTCATTATCTGAAGTCACTCTTCCTGCTTTAGTTGAGGCCTTATCCTCATCAGATGCCCTTGCTGACCTCTCTGATCCAGAGACACTTTTTGCATCTTCATCAGGACTTGGTGAGCGCGACTTGCTTTTTGAATGGCTTCGTGAGCGTGACTTGCTTCCTGCAGGACTTGGTGAGCGCGACTTGCTTTTTGAATGGCTTCGTGAGCGTGACTTGCTTCCTGCAGGGCTTGCAGAGCGTGACTTGCTTTTCGAATGGCTTCGTGAGCGTGACTTGCTTCCTGCAGGGCTTGCAGAACGTGATTTGCTTTTGGAAGGACTTCGTGAGCGTGACTTACTTTTGGAATGACTCCGTGAGAGTGACTTGCTTCTCACGGGACTTGCAGAACTGGACTCACTTTTGGAACGACTTCTTGAACGGGACTTGCTTTTGGAATGACTCCGTGAGCGTGTCTTGCTTTTGGCAGGGCTTGGAGAACGTGACTTGCTATCTGCAGGACTTGGTGAGCGAGACTGGCTCTTTGCAGATCTTGGTGAACCTGACTTGCTCTTTGTAGGACTTGATTGAGTCCTTTCTGCACTGCTAATTCCAGAAGGGCTTTTATCTTGACTTGGAGAGTGGGATCGTGCTAAATAATAAGAACAATGCTTATATTACCATACAAATTATACAAATACTGATGAAAGTAAACAGATTAATAAATAATTAGGCTTATTTAAAGATTACAAAGAAATGCACACACTTACTTTTCTAATTCTGGCCTCATAACATAGGAAAAATGTTGCTCCCTATTATATCAGAATGCAATATTAAACCAAGCACATCAGTAACTTCCACTGCTTTGTCAGAAGTTTTATGTACAGTAATGTGTAAACTATGAGGGTTGTCCAATATATAATGCCCCACATTTTTTTAAAAAGCCATTAATAAATAGAGACTAATGTCCTTGTAGGTGCTTCACATTTGTAGTTTATTCTGTATGCCGGTGAAGTTTGAAACCATTCCGGCATATGGTAGAGCCATAATACAGCGTCAAAATGGTGTCTACATATGACTCATGTTACAAGCAACATGCTGTAATTGAATTCTTGTGTGCAGAAAAAGAAACCATGATGAACATCCATAAATGTTTGTGAGCAGTGTATGGCAATGTTGCAGTTGATAGGAGTACAGTCGGGTGATGGATAAAGAAAGTTAAAGCCTCGGGAAATGCAGAAACAGAGCTCCATGATCAGCCACTGCTTCAAACATGCTGAATCGTGCAGATGCCATTATTCATGCTGACCGGCGCATCACAACCTAACAATTGGCTCTACTTTTGTTAGTCAGCATTGGAAGTGTGTCTGCAACGATTGAGACTACCAGATATTCAAAGATGTGCTCACAATGAGTTCCATGAATGCTCACGGCACACCACAAAATTCAAAGAAAGGCCATTTCATCTGAATTGTTGGAGTGTTTTGAGATAGATGAAGAGGCCTTTGTCATGAATTGTTACGAGGAATGAGAGCTGGGTACACCACTTTGCGCCAGAAACAAAAAAGGCATTCCATAGAGTGGCATCATCCTCATTCACCACAAAAGAAGAAATTTGAGACAACCCTTTCTGCCGGAAAAATCATGGCGACAGTCTTCTGGGATTGTGATGATGTCACAATGTGGATGTGATGCCAAGAGGGCCAACGATTAATTCAGAGGCACACATGAGGACTCAAGAGCTATTCTCGAAGTGCTTGATCTGACAATCCAGCAGAAAACTTGCTCCAACCTGATAATGCATGCCCACAAACAAGTCTGAGAATCCGGAAGAATATCGCCAAATTGGGTTGGACATCACTACCTCATCCACCCTACAGTCCAGACATCCTCAAAAGGTCCTGGCATCCTCAGACTTCCACCTCTTTGTGCCGCTTAAAGATTCTCTACAGGGTGCACACTTTGAAGATGACGAGAGTGTCATTCATGCAGTGAGAACAAGAACCTTTACCAGCAGGGAATTCATGTTCTCAGACAATGTTGGCATAAGGCCATAGAACGTGATGGATGCTAAATAGAAAAATAGGACATGGACAGGACATATTGATACATACTGTCACCAAATTCTGACTCTTAACAATAAATATAGACAGAGAACAAAAATGTGGGGCATTATATATTGAACGTTCCTTGTACCTTTAAACATTGGTAGCTATTCTCCATTTTACATGTTTTAAACTCCTAGTGAAAACTAAGCTGAATATTACAATTGCACTACAAGAGGTCCTGAGTTCAAATCTCATCACGGTGAGTTACCTGCATAAGGTTTTTTCCTCGTTTACGAATGTCAGGTAACTCTAAGCTCTATTGACCTTGGGCTCCTTTGAGCATCATTTCACCCATTTCATTCATCATCCGATATGACAACGGACATTTTTTTTTTATTTTAAAATATATGAATTGACAGATATTGGTAACTTAAACAAAGAAACCATGGCTCCTTAAAAGTTGTTGAAAACTTTCAGTCAAAATAATGACACAGCTTGGTAAAATGGAACTTCTGCTTTTAATGAACTGTAAGCAACTTAACATCTCTCAAATGCCTTGACATTGGCTAGTGAAACTGAACATCATACATACAAGAGCAGCTAAACATTTTGTAATGCTTCTGTCACTATAGGGTAAATAGCAATGAGTCTGTGTATTACCTGGTATGACATTATGGCATACCAAAGTTTGGTAACAGGTGAAGATTGAAGAATGATACAAAGAAATAAAACAGAATAAATAAAGATAATCATTATGTATCTATTGACTTTCACTAAACATGCCACCAAATTGATTTTTTAATGATTATGAAACTGAACACTTAAAATGCTGCTAAATATGTACAAAGAATTTTAGCAATGTTGAACATTGAAGTACTATTTGCAGAGTTTGACATAATTATATTATTGTAATTTTTCTGTTATTTTTTGCTTCTTAGAGCATATTTAAAACTATACATTCAATTGTGAATGTGAAAAATGTAAGTTTCTATTTACCACCAGTATGCCAATAAAGAAATTACCTTTGTCTGATGGAGAGGGTGAACGTGACTGTGAATGCAGACTCTCTGCAGCAGAGTGATGTGACTCTGCAGCAGAGTGATGTGACTCTGCAGCAGAGTGATGTGACTCTGCATCAGAGTGATGTGACTCTGCCTCAGAGTGATGGCTTTGTTCTGAATGATGGCTTTCTGCATCAGAAGGATGACTGACTGCTTCATGTTCTGGACTATGAGATCGCTGGCTGGTGTAAGAATGTTGGCTACTTGCATTAGATGCTGGAGAGCCTGGGCTTGCAGCTGACTGATGTCCACTAGCATTAGAGTGCGGACTCTGAGAGCCATTGTATGATCGAGGACTTCCTCCTGATTTTGTGCTTGGTGATCTTGCCTCTGGGATTTAAGGGAGAGGGGAAAAAAAAGTTAAATAAAACCTAATTAGCCATAACTTTGTTATTGTTTTTGTATACTATTAACTACCTGAATTGTATGGACTTAGAGTATGTTTTCTCAAGTTGTTTTGATGCCATTCCCACATAGCTCCTGATGCTAATGAGTTGTTTATGTACAGAGATTCTATAGGGGTAGTGGCAGCAAGCGCTATGTACTGCTCATCTGCCTAGATAAAACAAATTAAAGCACAAGCACTATGACTGTACTCACCTAAATATGCCAAAGGAGAGCCTAATTTTTAATTCACTGTTACTCTGATAAAATCATATCTATGAACTTGGCTTCAAAGTTTTGATCTTGCACATCAGTTATGTATCAATGGAAAATACAAAAATTTTATTCAATTTTTAGAGGTACCTTATGGGATTTTATTTAATGGCAACAATCAATGTAAATGCTGCTGATAAGTGCTGAAGAAAGAATGTGATGCTTAAAATGGTGTTGTAATGGACTATATCTATATTCTAATTTTGGACATTAAAAAAAAATCATATCATTTTGAAAACTGCTCATATGTCTGCAGTTTTGTGACTGTAATATTATAGGATATTATAGCTACATAGAAAGGTGCTGACTTCTCTGAAATATTGGGGAGGAGAATTTGAATTTAACAATACTATATGTCTTTGTATTAAAAAAAGGTGGATCAAAGTCAGCTTGCATAAGTACATACATTCTAAGTTTAGTTTTAGTTTATTTGTACTTAAACATACAATACTTTTTTACAATTCTAATCACAATTTTCTAATTCTAAGTACAAATTTACCAGCTGCTTATTTTAAGAGCTAGTAGTGGTGTTGGCTCCCTGGTCGTTTACCTCTATTCTAGTTCTTATGCAAAACTGACCTAATATTCCTTTGTGTCCTCAATTCTCTCCTTAACTATATAACTCTTCTCAATCATTTCTCTTTGATTTTGTCTGCATACTTCCCCACTTCCCTTATTCTTTTCTCCCCTTTCAACATAAGCATTTTTATAGTTACTATGCAAGCCCCTGTATTATCCGTTCTTATCCAATATTAATTTCTTTCAGTTTTCTATTTCTTTACATTCCACTACATAATGCTCAATGCTTATTTTAATTCCACATAGGACGCACTCCTTTGGTGAACCTCCTCTCAATATGGCTCCTATCCTTAACCAAGTCTCTCTCTCTCTCTCTCTCTCTCTCTCTCTCTCTCTCTCTCTCTCTCTCTCTCTCTCTCTCTCTCTCTCTCTCTCTCTCTCTCTCTCTCTCTCTCTCTCTCTCTCTCTCTCTCTCTCTCTCTCTCTCTCTCTCTCTCTCTCTCTCCCTCTCTCTCTCTCTCTCTCCCTCTCTCTCCCTCTCTCTCCCTCTCTCTCCCTCTCTCTCCCTCCCTCTCCCTCCCTCTCCCTCCCTCTCCCTCCCTCTCCCTCCCTCTCTCTCCCTCTCCCTCCCTCTCTCTCCCTCTCCCTCCCTCTCTCTCCCTCTTCCTCTCTCCCCCCTCCCTCTTCCTCTCTCCCCCCTCCCTCTTCCTCTCTCCCCCCTCCCTCTTCCTCTCTCCCCCCTCCCTCTTCCTCTCTCCCCCCTCCCTCTTCCTCTCTCCCCCCTCCCTCTTCCTCTCTCCCCCCTCCCTCTTCCTCTCTCCCCCTCCCTCTTCCTCTCTCCCCCCTCCCTCTTCCTCTCTCCCCCCTCCCTCTTCCTCTCTCCCCCCTCCCTCTTCCTCTCTCCCCCCTCCCTCTTCCTCTCTCCCCCCTCCCTCTTCCTCTCTCCCCCCTCCCTCTTCCTCTCTCCCCCCTCCCTCTTCCTCTCTCCCCCCTCCCTCTTCCTCTCTCCCCCCTCCCTCTTCCTCTCTCCCCCCTCCCTCTTCCTCTCTCCCCCCTCCCTCTTCCTCTCTCCCCCCTCCCTCTTCCTCTCTCCCCCCTCCCTCTTCCTCTCTCCCCCCTCCCTCTTCCTCTCTCCCCCCTCCCTCTTCCTCTCTCCCCCCTCCCTCTTCCTCTCTCCCCCCTCCCTCTTCCTCTCTCCCCCCTCCCTCTTCCTCTCTCCCCCCTCCCTCTTCCTCTCTCCCCCCTCCCTCTTCCTCTCTCCCCCCTCCCTCTTCCTCTCTCCCCCCTCCCTCTTCCTCTCTCCCCCCTCCCTCTTCCTCTCTCCCCCCTCCCTCTTCCTCTCTCCCCCCTCCCTCTCTCATATCTATCACAAAGGTCAATATAATTGTGTTGTTCTTACCCATTCTCTCTTCATTTTTAGGTATACATTTAGTGACTTCCTACTTATCAAGTTTTCGCACATCCCTTTTCTATCAATGTCCTCTACCCTGTTCTTAATCATTGTCCAAAAACCTTTTACATTTTTTCTCCCTCCTGCCAGATATCCCCATCCATATTCCATCCAACTGTCTCTCTCTGAGGTTATATAGAGAAAAAAAGACAACCTGGGGCAGGGAAGAATATATAGACATATGTAATAACTTAGGGCGAGAAGGTTTTGCTTGGGCGAGAACAGGAGTGAGGAACTTGAAAGGTATAGGTCAAGATAGGGAGCTAGATAAATGTCCATTGTGCGGAGAAGAGAATGCAGATTTCCATTGTATATTATATTGTATTTTAGTCAAACGATATGGAGAGAGCAGGCCTGGCTACGTAAATGGGAAAATTTGGGGGCGAAGTAGTAATTAGTAAAATTTTGTCAGTAAAAGGAGAAAAGAACAGGAGAAATATAGGGAATTATTTAAGGAAAGTAAAAGAGAGATGGTTAAGAACAATTAAGAGCCTTACAACCCTCAATCCGAGCAACACTTTGTGGCAAAGGACCCTTAATCCCTTGGTTATGCTTTGTGGTTTAGGACCCTCAATACCTGTAATACAGTAAATGAGTCATTTGGCAGTGTTTGTTATGGATTCTCAGGCAATCCAGTAATAACAAATGTCACACAGCTCTTTCAACTACATATAATTTGCTTACAGAAATTATCATACTGCATAAAAATGCTACTGATAATACCTCGTTCTGATTCCTCACCATGGGAGGAACCCCCAGTATTAGCTACTTGATGCTGAGAAGCATCTGAGTTCTCAGCCTCACTCTCACTGCCACTTCCTTGGGCATTCCTGGGAGAGCCTGCTTGACTCTGACTTCTGCTGCTTTGACTGGACTGTCCCCCTTCACTCTCTGATTCAGAACCTGAATTTTGTCCTAAAAGAGAGACAGAGAAAGTATAATTATTGCAGAAGTTTCATATTCACTTAGATTCAAAGTTAGGTTACAATGCCTAGGTTAGTGTGTATAAATCACCAATGCCACTACAGCTGATTTAGGATGAGGAAATTATTAATTTCAATTAACTAAAATAATAAGAGTTAAACGATGAAGCCTGGGACTCAAGTACTTACTATAGTAAGTTGCCACATACAGTGCATCTTGAATGCGAGAGCCCCTAGTGGTTTACCGGGGAAATATACAAGTCAAATAGAGAATTTAATTTTAGTTAATTGATGGAAATTAATCATTTCTTCATACTAGCCGAATATAGGCTAAGGTCTTTGATAGAGTCAGCATGAAAAATTCAATGCCATGGCCGGGATTTAAACTACGGATCTCCTGGTTTCTGTCCAGTCGCTCTAACCCATTGAGCTACCACAGCCAACATGACGTCCTAACATTAAATTCAACATTTGACTCATATATTTATATATTATATATTAATTAGGACAGAAAGAATTATTGAATCTGTGCATGAAGCAACAGAAAAACATTAAAAATACAAATACTTGGTGGTCGGAATTGGAAAGAATGATATTAAAGATAGGCATGGAAGATCTATGGTGAGCAGAGGAGACAAATTATAACAGTTTTTGGAAGGAAGTGAGAATTACACTACAAGACATAGTCAAGAGATATGGGAAAGTATAGAAGAAAAGAAATCTTTGAAATTTTATAAACAATTAAAGACAGAATGGGGTAGGGAAAAATATATAGATCAATGTGACAAAACTGGAAGAGAAGGCATAGCATGGATGAGAGTAGGAATAATATATCTAAAAGGGTTGAGAAGTAATGAGGTAGGGATATGTGAATTTTGTGGAGATGAAGAAAGCACTGTTCATTACCTGATAGAATGTAAGGAGCTAACAATTTACAGGAGAAAAATATGGGATAAGAAATGGGACAGTGTAAGTAAAGAGATATTGGCAGTAAGCATTTATATTTATATAAATAATATAATTATTCATATTAATTTAATTATTAATTACTTATAAATATATATGACTGGATGGAAACCAGAGATCCGTGGTTCAAATCCTGGCCATGGCATTGAATATTTCATGTTGACTCTATCAGACAGCCTATATTTGGCTAGTATGAAGAAATGATTAATTTCCATCAATTAACTAAAATAATAAGAGTTAAATGATGAAGCCTGGGACTCAAGTACTTACAGCCACAAACGGTGCATCTCGGATATGAGAGCCCCTAGTGGTCTACCGGGTAAATATATGAGTCAAATGGAGAATTAAATGTAAGGACGGCATGTTGGCCATGGTAGCTCAATGGGTTAGAGCGAGTGGACGGAAACCAGGAGATCCGTGGTTCAAATGCTGGCCATGGCATTGAATTTTTCATGTTGACTCAATTTATTATATATTGCAGTTCACTAAGAATTAAGGATGCTCACTTTGCTAATACATATTTTACTACTATATTCCAAACTATGGCTTTTATATATTGCAGCTCATCAAGAATTTAGCTTGAGTTACTAATGCTGTCTAACTGCTATACTCAAAGTGAGTTTGAGCAAGGTTAGGTTAGGTTAGGTTAGCAGTTTTAAGAAACATGTTTAAAGTTCAATCCTTCAGACATATTTTTATATGCTTCATATGTGTATTATTTAAAAAGAATATTGCTAATTTAGTTTATCAGGACAAAAAAGGAAGCAATGCAAGCAAAACGAGTGTTGCTAATACAGTCTTAATACTGTCCTTAACACTCAAGAAAAAAAGAGTTACAGGCAAGCATTCTCTGCATACCATTATCTCACAATATCGGAAGATGATCAATGTTTCACGTTTATACATGATAAAACAAGAGTTGGGTTATTTACATAGCAGTATGCGAAATAAAAGTTATAATTTTGATATATATACAGAATGTTTCAGAATTTGACCGAACAACTTTTAAGGGGATATAGAGGGATGTTGGGAGAACAGTTTGAGATAGGGGAGAGTGGTGAATGGCACACACCGTGAAATCTCTGGTCCTTTCACTGCAGAGAGACAAACAAGGGCAGTGATATCTAGTGACGGCTTCCCGAAGTTAGCAGCAGTTATATACTGCCCTTTTATAGATGGGAGTTGCTTCAGTGAAAGATGGTTATGTTTGAATTTTTGTTTTGCTACAAATTTTCTAAGCAAGTTTCTAGGTTCTAAGCAAATTAAGTGAAGCTGATGTGTAATAAATAGACTCATCTATAATTAATAAGTAGAAGAAGCTGAAGATGAGATCGAATGATCTTGAAAACGTTTCCAATTATACAACAACAAGTAAGTGAAGTTTGAGTGTAAACATAGTGACTCACAAATCAAACTTAAATATGAAGAATACTTCACTGTTAATAATGTTTCTGCTTTTAATATTTAAGTAGAAGACTGCTCATTTATTGTGCAACCAAATGCCTAATGGTATTCTATGAACTGCAGTTCAAATTTTAATGTAATGAGATATGTTATTCATTATTGTTGAACTAAGCTTGTTTATCTAAAACATTATGAGATAGTAAAATTCCTAAAATGAAAGAGCATGTTAATGGTAAAATCAGTCTGATGGATGTAGCAGTAAAAGAAATTGGTTACATTCATTGAAAAGCAGATCAAGTTCCACGTTTGCTTGCACTGCAATTATTGAAACTAGTTTTACAAGCAACTTCTGTGTTTATTATACTTTGCAATTTCAAACTAATAGCAAAACAAGCCAAAAATAGCTAATTCTAAAGAATCTATGAAAGTGTGCTTTATTAAGATGTACAGTTTACATTTAGTAATTGTAGCCTTTCTTATCATTTACTAGTAATTTAAAATTCAATTTATTCAAAATGAAGAGGACTTCATACACGATTCTTCTTCAAAGCAAATGTAAAAGTCATTTTTATGAAAATCAAAGATAAGCACACATACAGGTCGTGTTTGTTCTTGAATGAAAATTTTATATGAAAGGTTGAGTGCGAGTCACTCTCACCTTTGGAACGAGGTATCGAGAGAGAGGTACAGTCTGCAGTGAGATGTGCATTTACATACATACTTCTGAGCTCTTTGGCTTCTTCCTTCATACACTCATAAATATTAGCAATAATCTCGCGACTTTGACTATGCAGAGTTTTCACTGTTATTTTTAACACTGTAGGAGGCATTGTCATGTTAGTAACTAACACGTAACCATGTAACTAACTAGCACTCGTTAAAACACTTGCTGCATATAACCGTATTGCACAAAACTTTTGCAGTCTAATGTATACACAAACGCAACAGAGGAAAGAAAATCTGTTCGTTATCCAAAGATAAAGTATTTGCTGACCTGTTTACTAAGGGTAGGCCAGCTCACTGGATTCACACTGAAGGTCATTGGTTAAGAACGAACACACAATCTACATTCCACTGTGTAAGGACTATGATACAATGAAGCACAATTAATATAATTTTGAGTTGAATTAGTACTCAATGATCCACTTATTGCTAGTATTTACCTAGAATGTGTTTCGTTAGGATCTTCCTAACATCATTTGCTGTTGTCAACTAATGGACGTTGATTAGGTAAACTCCTTGGAGGTGACAGGTGTGTCTCTGTCGATATCTGGAACTTGAAGTTTGGTTTTTTTTTTTGTTTTTTTTTTTTTCCAAAGGTAGTGTCAAAATTAAACAATTTTTTTTTTTCATATTTCTTTACAAAGATTTTTTCCCACATGGTTAATGCAGCTGGACCTTGGAAACTTTTTAATAAGTATATTTCTCGTTCTATATCATGATTCTCCTTCCAAAAATGGTACGCTACTGCCGATTTATCTATTTCTTTGTTCCTGATGTTCCTAAAATGCTCTTTAAGCCTAATGTTCAAGTTCCTTTTAGTTTTTCCAATGCAAAAGTTGCCACAGTCTTTGTAGTTTATCCGGTACACACCTGATTTTTTGTCTGTGGGTATCTCCTTTGTATTATGTGATTTCAAAAGGTGTTGTGCACTAAATTTGTTCTGTGGGGCCAAAGTAATATTGTGCTTTTTGGTGACTTTTTTCTGTATGAAGTTTCATTGCTGATTGGAGAAAGAGTAGTTACTTGTTTGCATCTTTGTTGTCTTTTGAATTTATCAATTTTCTTTTTGACCAATTCAGCACTGAATTCATTGTATTCTGCAATGTGAATGATATTATTGTACTCTTTGATATATTTCATCTTGTTTAAAGGTACATTAACCAGCCTGTAAGTTAAACTGTTGATAACAGCATGCTTGTGTTGTCTTGGGTTATATCCATCTGATTTTATGAAATTTTCTGTGTTTTCTTCCTATGTATGCCAAATTCAAGTTTTTTATGTTTTCTGGTAAGTTTCAAATCTAAGAAAGGGGTTTCATTGTTTGTCTCTTTTTCTATGGAAAATTTTATTGCATGATTTTGTAAATTAAGTAATTTTAATGCACAATCTATACTCCATTTTAAGCGTAGAGTGGGGAATTAGCTTATAAATCTATGTTACCATCTTGAGAAGAAGCTGAGCTTGAATACTACCACTGGAATCTTGAGCGTCATTGGAATGCTGAGTGTCTACATTTTTAGTTATTGCCCACAGAGAGATTTAGATCTGTTGTAAACAGTTTGTTTCTTTTTAAGGTACCTCAAAACATGTAATTGCAATTCAGTTAGACTTCTCAACACCCAGTGCTAGCTTAACTTGTTACCAAAAAGGAGTACATTATAAATGTGTCAAAATATTCAATGTCTTCCCAGAAAACATAAAATTACTATCCTCAGGAAAAATAGAAAAATATAAATCTGCTCTTAGAAAATATCTATGCAACAAGGCCTATTACTCGATACAGGAGTTTATGGATGAACACTAAAATGTCCTATGCCATACGGGAAATGTGTCATTGCATTGACTGTAAATGTAAGCAATCTGTATAATTTAATTTAAAGGGAGTCGATTAATTACACTTCCAAGAAAGGAATCTGTATAATACTCATAATAATGTAGCCTCTTAAATGATCTTGCATGCCTGCCTGATAGTTGAGTCAATAGGACTTAAAACTCATTTTATCTAGCTAGTTTGATCTTAAATATTACTAAAACAAATGTATTCATGAACATTAGTAATGAGGAATAGTATACTATTATGGCTATAATAGAATTTATAATTGATAAGTTACATATTTAATGAAACACTATACATATTGAATATTTGGTGGTGGTAAAAACAACAAATAAATAAAATGCATGTATTGAAGTAGTGTAATGTTGGTTGTAAAATCGTTGCATGTTGATTTTCTGTATGACGTGTTCTATGTCCCCAAGCCTGGCTCGAAGATGGGACCAAACAAAAGAAACTACACAGCATGGCTTCATATAATTTTGATAGTATAAACAGTGTCACTTTTCCTTTTAGCCACAAAATACAGTAGCTACATATATTCATTTAACACCAGTCTACTGCATACCAGTCTACCTGATATGAGCATGCTATAATCTGTCTCAACTCCTGCTATAAACATCTGGGTGGGAAGAGAGACAGAGACATTGCGAAAGAAAACGGTTAACCTGTTGATTGGTTTAGCAAAGTTAATGGGCATTTTCTTTTATTTGCATACACACGATAAACCCCTCCTTTGAGTATGGTACTGTAAGCAGTTTTCTGATCACTGCTCTGTGAGAGCTAATTTCAGAAAGAGAAACGTATGCAAATATTTCAGTTCTTATTATAAACATAATAGTCCCACATTTCATCTTTCTGCTTCACACACCACATAGATGTGTTCTGTATAATATATACAGATTAGACAGAAGAAGGTGAAATTATACACACTATTAACTTATTATGTTAAATTAAGCTGCATTTTATTTAACAGTCACTAAAGGACACTGCCGTTATATAACATTTTTGCGCATTCCTATACCAGGCAGCTCTCTCGCAACGAGGTCAGTATCAAGTTGAATGCTGATTAAGATGTTATTGTTTATAGTGTGGAGTTGCTTCTGATATTTAAAACTATTTCCTGTACATCTCGCGTACCTCACAAGCCCAAGAACACGTATGTATATGCAATTTAAAATCAATAGGCTTTTCACCATAAGAGTAGGCCAGTGCTTCAGCCGAAATTAAACACAATCGAGGTAAACTAAAAAGTGGCGAGGGGCGAATGCTCGCGCATTGTTTCCCGGTGCTTAAGGAAAAAAACCCGGAATCGTCTATAAAAACATTGAAATAGAAACTGGTGATCTTCTTGGTGTTTCCGCAAGTAGCGTATATAGTGTTAGAATGGAACAGCAGGCATCCGAAACTCTAAGAACACCAGGAAAATCACGTAAATGCAAACAGCGCATGGACAAATACGACGATTTTAGGAAAAGTACTACACGCAGTAACTTTCATGATTATTTTTTCAGAAATAAACCAACTCATAGATGTAATAAGTTGATGTGCAACCCAATTCTATTTATGCATTATCTAGAAGTTAGCGTTGCTATATATACTGCTAGTGTTGTAAAACTTATGTACGAGCATGTAGCATCTAACACATTGCGAGTTGAATCAGCTCTGCCTTGTTTAAAGCAGGATTAGACTAGCGTGAGATAGAGTATAACCTCATTCTGCACCCCTTTCATCATACTAACCTCCTGATTCTGCATCGCTTGAATCTTGTAACACAAATAAATCACGTACAGGCGACATGGTTAGGGAGTAGAGCGTTTGGGTCCACAGAACATATACTTCACCCTTGTGTTTGGGTCATTCTGTATCAACACATTATCACTTCCCTGGCCATTAGGTGCAAACGGTGCAAACGGTGCAAACAACTGACTATCGATGTGCGTGATCCATCCTCTCCTAAACGTCGCCACGCACATCGACAGTCAGTTGTCTTAACCCAATAGCCAGCAGGGACCTACCAGGTAGGGGAAGCTATCCAGTGGCGGTTTACTCAAACCGTTCACTGTGAATGCGCGTGCGCGAGAAACAGAACACCCCTACTCCTACCATACATTTTACAGAGTTATTTAAATTTTATTATTGGAATAATATGCCCTCAAAATATTTTTCTATAGAATAAAAGAATTGGAGAAATTATAAGGCATCACAAGAAATGTTCAAGTGTTGGTTACAGTTCTATAAACAACATTATCTAAAATTATAGGAAAGAGGAGGATTCCAAAATTAAATTGTATAGTAACCTTTCTAACAAAATTCAAAAATTAAAAAAAATCTCATAGTGTAGTAGTGATACAAATACCAATGCCCACTGCATACATTGCTAAGACAAAGAACAACTTGAACCTCACACCCTAACCTTTTTGTGGTTTGGGAAAGTCCAAGTCACAGATTGTCCAAGTAAATGTTATGAACATTTGTTCTGTAATATGAAGCGAGTATAAATAACACATATAAAACATCAAATAAATTAAGGAAGCATAATGTTATCATAACTACATAAGTCAATAAAATCACACTTTATTGATTTCTTAAACAACGAAAGCACATTTCCTAACTTGCAATGCTACTCTACTGGATTTTCAGTCTCTCAAACTATGAAAATACATCTTATAATCTTTACTTATAGATGCATTTACTATGTTAGTTAAAACATGTTACAAATGTTATAGGCCATGCCAATTTAAAATACTTTTTCTATCATGTACATATAGTAGGTAGAGAGGGTACCTACTGCATTCTATCCAAACATTTAATGCCTAGATTTCATCAGAAATATTTGTTTTGTGACCCTGAATAAAAAGAAAGCATTTTTATTAAGATACATCTATGTTTTTGTGGTTTAATTAAAAAATTAAATGTTTAATAAATACCAAACTTGAAATTTAAGTTCCATAAATTCCACAAATGTGATATGAATATTTTTTAGAAGACCTCCCGACAGCAAACTACCCTTTACATGGAAAACTTATAAAAAAATTCTCAAAAATGACTCTTCAATTCTGATTAAAGTACCATAATATATTGTAAATCTTTAATTTCCTAATACTAGGCTTTAAGGGCCTCTTCATTAACAAGGAATTTTGTGAAATTTTGTGTTGCTGGATGAGAAGACTTGGAAATTCTGAGATGTAATCAATTTATAAATTATTAATTTCTATTTCCCAGCCAGTGCATGAAGAATCTTATCTCATGTCACTGTCTCAGATTGATGTTTTTCTCAAACTTTTGGTTGATTTTTCGAAATAAAATAATTATATCTTTCCTATTTCTATGTTGTAAATTTAATACTTGATCATTTGACATAAAATGATGCAACACAAATTACATAAAATCACTCTAATACATTCACTTTCTCAAATTACTCACAGCATTTCTTCTCTCATGGTCAAACTTCTTCTGATAGTGTTCCTCTGAACATTATTGATTTTTCTCCCCGAAGCAACCACTCATTTCTTTATACTCACATAGCTTGTAGCAGCCTATATACACATCTTGTTTACGTATATATATATATATATATATATATATAATTTCAGCTTTCATAAACTTAATATAAACATTATAATATTTTAAAACATTCTTTAAATATTTTAAAACTTTAAACAACATTATCAAATAAATGAATTTTGGGGCCAGATTTAAAACAACTGTTACAAATCTTAAATTACAGTGAAAAATTAAATTTAAATTGAGTCGATTAATGACACTAAACAACACTTACTTTTAAATTTTTCCGGAACATGTTTCTGAGACTTTGCCTCCATCATCAGCCGGCCATCGACTCAGTCTCGACTCTCAGTCTCAGACTCAGTCTCAGTCTTGACTCCCTTTAAATTGAATTTATTATAGCAAAACTGTTTTCAACACTTAGAAGAAAGGAATTACAGGGAAAAAGTTTAACTACAAAAGATACACATCATTAATGTCAAGCAAATTTTCTTTTAGCACTATGGTATTAACCATTTTCAAGATATCCCTTATTATTCATTTGAATTGTTCTACACTTGTCATATTATTATACTCCTTGAAAAGAACCTGCAATTTTAAGGCCAGTAATGTAGCGACTAGTTTTCAATGTCTATGCCCTTTGTACCTACAATGAAATGTGTAATAAACAGACATCGGAGCCCGTACACTTTTAAAGTGATATGAAGTTTATGAGTCTCGCAGTATATTATGCTGACGTCAGTCCCAAGGACAACACACAGGGATAGTCCGGTTCACAACGTGTAGCTTTAGTTTCATTACAACTACTTGCTCGCCACACAGGTAGATCTGCTTTCTAGGGAGTGCAAGGTGTTTGACATATTGTGTTAATAGCATTACTTTCACAACAATTATAGAACAATCTCTATTTTATAAATCAAAAGTTCTGCATATTATCAACAACCATTAAACAACTTGAATAATGTATTTTCAAGCTTTCTAAAAGCAGTGGCTTTTCATTTTTTGAATACTAGACATCACATCAACTTGGAAACATCTTTAATAAAATATGTTAATCACCCCATAGACCTTTCCGTATGGGAAAAAATCTTCATCAACAAAAATCGTCATAGAGTCATGAATTTTGAAACTCCACCACCGGACATCTTTGACAAGTACATCACGCCATCTATTGACAAAACGGAGAAAGAGGAAACCACTACAACTTGCACTAGTCGAGTATCAACTGAGGATAGGAGCAAGAGCTCTTGAAACATGTCCTGTGAATAAACAGTGTGAGTGAAGCAATGTGTCAATATCTTCTCGATTCACTTTTGTACTTTCTAAAAGCAGTCAAGGAAAATTAACAATATAGAGAATGCACCACCTACCAAACGAACAAAAAATGAACTGTCCAGAATTCAACACAAAAATACTGGATTTTCAATGCTGCATAATATAAGTAATAAACTAAGTCTTGGACAAAAATGAAAATTATTTGTACTACTCATAAGCACCATTAACGTCATGTGACTAATCAAACTTTCTCCCAATATTTTTATATTGTTTCAGTGAAAGGCACAGAAAATTCACATTTGACAATTTACGAATGAATATGGTTGTTCACTGTAATTCCCGAATCGAAAGCAATGAGAATGATGGCATGTTGTAACATAGCTTACACTTTGTATCTGTACTGGACTGTATACACACAGCACTTCGGTATACTTGTTAACACAAACGTTTGTTGATGTCGTGCCTGACCTCGTATAGTACCTGTGCATGTACATTGATTGCTAAAGTGTACGGGATCCGACGTCCGGTGATAAACAATTCCTGCAAATTTTTATCTTAATTAATATGAATTAGATGAACCGAGAGGGATGGCTCAGGCGGTTTCATTTGTGGCCTGCTGATGTTACTGTTAATTGTTTTATTTTTTGTAGCATTAATATTTGTTTTATCAATAATGATTTTAATTACAGGAGTTCCAGGTTTGATTCCCGTGCAAACTACCTGACCTATTGGTTTTTTTGGAGGTTTTCCCAGGCCGCCAGGTGAATGCTGGGTAGCTTTATCACATCCCCTAAATTTTCTGTCCCTCAATTTCATTTCCATTATCATTTCACATCATCTCTCATCTGGAGTTCTCTTTTAGGGTAGAAGTGTCAGCGGGAGTTTCGGCGTTGCATGGCAGGATGATATCTCCTGGTAAACACTTCCTCCTTCGGAAGGACAGTCTCAAGTCTCCGGACCGGCCTAGTGGGCTATTTCTGGGCCAGATTGGCTGAGATGCCAGCTGTACTAGCCTGCTGGAGTTTCCAATGGTGTCAATAATGGGAACCCTGCTCTCTGCACTATCGTGACTCCTTGGATTTGTCTCCTCTGGCCTCATCCTTCCTCCTGGTGATACCACACTTGTGCATAGGTACAATAGATCAAGTCTGGTCGACATACCAAATCCCCTCTGTAATATTCTAACCTATCCTAACATGAATTAGATAGAAATATAAGTTTTTGTAAGAGTAGTGAGTAGAGAAAGTCTAATTCAACAATCATATGTTTTTTATTTCTTTGTTTATGTTAACAGGTTTCAATCCTACATCTGGTAGTTGTGTCTTTGCTCCTCGGGGCTATTTTGCTCATTGTGGGACTGGTACAGCTGAAACCTGGAGCAGATGCCTCACACCATCGGTACTACCTCATGGCTATTGGTTCATTCCTTATGGTCCTAGGCCTGATTCTTACTGCTGTTCGATGCTGCCTTTTGCCTGCACACTCCAAACGCCAGCAACGCCTACTATTTCTGCAGCGCATCAGGAGAGAAGAATCGCAAGCTTCACCTTTTGGCTTAGCAGGCCCAGCACAATCCAGTATGGACAATGAAAAGAATGCACAGGTCGAAATGCAAAACGGAATGAATCCAGTTGCTTTGGATGACGTTAAAGTGGAACTCGGAGTTGACGAAGTAGCACTGGTAAATGGCAGTAGTAGCAGTGTTACAGACACAATTATAACAGACCCACTGCCACTCCGTGTTAGTGTCAGTAGTAGTGGGGATGGACTTCACACAACAATGACTTCACCTTCAGAACATGATGTTTTAATTAACAAAAGCAGTTCTAATCTTGGACAAGGAAGTTGTACCTAAAATTAATGGCTTGAATTAATCTTATTCTCTCTTTTTGATTTGCCTACCAGTTCTATAAGAACTGTCAGTATAATATGCCATTAAATGGTACTTTATAATTCAGAAAATGTATTTTAAAATGTAGCACAAAACACTATAATAAGCTTTTTCATATTTCTTACTAAGAGGAAGAGACAAAAAAGAAGTACAAGAAAACTATGTGCTTTATACCAATTATTTTTCTTTTAGTACAGCTTTAAATATTCATTCAAGTGAAGTTTAGTAAGATAACAGTCTAAACTAAAATAAAAATGAATAGCGACTTTCCTGACTTTGCAGTTCCAGTTTTGCTACATGGGCACATTGTTGGATCAAAATTTGATAAGGTTCAATGCCTGCCAAAAGGAGATGTAGCCCTTTACAGACATAAAACTTGACATGAAAATAGTTACTTGTACTGTGCGAGAAAAGAAAAGATAAGTAAAAAACGAAGCTTAATTGATATTTTATAAAAAAACTGAAGCTAATGACAATGAAACAATCCAAATATTATAAATAAACTACAACACATGATAACTAACTCCACTTATCTGCTTTAAACTATCAACATTTTCTGGAGAATTCCAACAATTTAAAGTAAATAAGTGGAATTGGTTACCAATTGTTGTACTTTATTTATAAGCTTAATCCAGTTGACATATATAGTACAGATTAATATAACTTAAATTATTTAAAACCTCATAGATATTTTACCCTTTCCCTAATAATTTTGGCTACGCACCTTATCTTTTGATGTAATGACCCTTACATGAACATATTTACTAATGCAGAAAAGAAAGATGCAATTTAAGCTTTTCTCTAGAATGACTTATACAGATTAGTAATTGCTTCACAGCTATTTATAGTTTATAAAATTGTAACTACTGTACCTAAACTTGGATCTCACCTAAGTTCCTTTCACTTTTGAATAAGAACATGTTAAGACATTCCAATTATTCTTTTATATTTGCTAAAACTCTGATTATCACTCTTTCTTCTTTTTCTTTACCTTATTCCTAGTAGTATCACTTACAGTGGTGTTAGGGGATTTTTGTTTCTCTATCCCTTAAGGTGGGGCCTGAGGAATCAAAGCTTTGGATCCAGTAGAGAACCATAATGGGTGATCAGCCCTATGCCTGGTGTGAGAGTGAAGGAAGTGGATGAGTATGAGTACGAGATGAATGATAGGAAAGCTGATGGTAGAATGCTGGCAGGGGAAACCAGAGGTATCGCAGAAAATCCGCCCTAGACTGTGTTGTTCACCACAAATCTTGTTTTGCGGGCATCTGGGATTGAACCTGGGCCATCTTTGTGAGAGCCAAGATTTTTTTTTTTTGTTGTTTTAATTTACGTCCTCCAACGTTAAGTCATATCAGACGATGCATGAAATGGGTGAAATAATGCTCAAATGATTCTTCCAGTGTCCATGGAGGTTACAGTTACCCGAAATTCGTCTATCAGGATAAGGGAAAACCCCGGAAAAGACCTTATTTAGGTAACTCACCCTAACCGAGATTTGAACTCGGGCCTCTTGAACGTGAGACAGACACACTGTCATCTATGCTACCAAGGCAGGCAAGAGAGAGCCAAGTGGTCTAAATATTCAGCCATGGCGTGGCCGTGATAAACACTCACGAAATTATACTGTGACTTTGAGGGTTCGTAGAATTAAAAGTCCAAGCTGCAGCTGTAGAAACACACTTTAGTCAAACCTTACAGTAGCAGAATTATGTAACATACACAAATACAATCTTCCAAGGTCGTTGACCACAAACAAAAGCGTTCACAGTTGCAGGCACTCAATACTTAGTTCTGATTACACTCTGTTTACAACTCTCATTACAACTGTCCCTTGGCGAGTCATGGCTTCCTTAAATACTATAAATATTACTAGACATTTCTGGAATATTCTGTAACAAACAAGAAATCGAAACTTCCAGTAAGCTATCTGTCTCTCTATCTGTTTCGGCAAGCTTTTATCTCCACATTGCACTATCTGTCCCTTATCTCTCCATGCCGAACCCTTTGTGCACATCGCCGCCCGTCTCGACAATACTGAATCCACTTGCCCACAGAGCAGTAATTCCCAATCTGAGTTCTGGGGAAACAATGGATTCTGCTACCTCATGCCACAGGTTCTGCAAAATTTGTTGCAGTCTTCAAAAAACAATTATGATTTAACCATACCTTTTTTTATTCTCTCTAACAGACTTGGCTTGCAGACTTTCAACTCAACTAGTGACATGTTAGATATCACTAAATTGTTTCCTCTCATACCTCGAGTCTAGATTCATAAGTTATCAGACATTAAATGTAGAATTAAGTGGACATTTTAAAATGTATTCTGATTAATGGCAAGAAAAGTGTTTCCTATTCTCTCACAGAAAGTTTAAAGGATACTGGGAAGTGTCTTTTCTTTCTAAAACATGAACTTTTTTTAGTATTTTAAAAATTACTTATTAGAATATCTGAAATTATAATTGAAAGAACTATTGTGACTATCAAATAGGAATCATGCTGAGAAGAAATACTGAAATGGCATAAAATATATCAGAAACAAACTTCAATTTAATTATATCACACTCATAGCATGTTCCTTCATTGTCATTTATGGCTTAAAAATGCATATTATGCTATAAAAATGTTCTTAAAATAAGCAAGTAAAAACAAAATTGAAATGTGTTGCTTTAATTGAAATTTCCTTAGTTTAAGAACAAAAATCAGGAACACTCATCAAACTTAGGCCATATTTGTACAATAATCTTAAAATCAGATACTTTTGGTCCCAAATCATTGATTGTAGTACCTAGAATTAAGGCTGCAGTTGGTCAAAGTTTGCTTTCAATCTCTGATATAATTTTAAAATAAAATAAAATCATACAAAGGATAAACTCTTAGAGGTTGTATCATTTCTCAGTCTCCTTTAAACAATTATTAATACCTTGTGGATATTTTATGTGTGAACAAATCCTTTCTCACTTGACAAAGATTAAAAAAAAAAAAAAAAAAATAAAGAAGTTATATTTTGTCAAGAAAAAGAGTTTTGTTTCTGGACACGAACAAAACTACTGTGCTCAAAAAAAAAAAAAAAAAAAACACAAAATACAATTAGTAAGGCTTTAAAAATGAAAAGTAACTTTAAGATAAAACAACTGTAAAATACAGTAAAGCCTGTCTTCAGTGGAATCAAATGAGACTCTAAAAAATTTCTGTTAAACAGATTTCTACTTAACAAAGGGGTTTTTTCATTTCACCCACAGGAAAACAGTCAATCTATTGTGGGAAATTTTCCTCCTGAACATTTCTCACCATTTAAACACAATAAATTATATGGTAATGTACGGAGGAATAATTCTCTCGTTGCTGTTTGCTATATTTTCAGGTTTGTATCCTTCAATTAACGGTAATTTAGCAATCTTGATTTCAGTGTTAACATCATTCATTTCACCACAAAGTTTGTTAAAATATATCTGATGTCTTATGCGGAAACTCTCCAACCATCCATTAGATGCTTTGAATCCAGTCTTTCAGCTATCTTTTTAGCATATTCCTGTAACATAGGCCTGATATGTGGTTATTTTTTGTCCTAACACTAATGAACCACTCCCATATTATTTTATTATTTTCATTAATGTCCTGGTGTTCAGTTTTCTTAAGTTCTCTCTTTATTTTCCCATTAGCACAATGTTCCAACTGCTTCAGAATTTTCATTTTCTTCTTTAGAATCTCATAAACTTGAGTTTTGCCTATGTTAAACTTCAACACCTTCATGATCTGCTTAGCACTCAATTTATCTTTCATTAGCTTATAAATAACTTTCACTCTCGTGTTAAGATCTAGTACAACTCTTGTTTTCAAAGCCATGGTAATTATAGGAAATAAACCACAACCGTTATATGAGGGAACTGGATGATTTAATGTCAATGGGTAAGAGCGACTGGATGGAAACCAGGAGATCCATGGCTCAAATCCAGGCTGTGGCATTGAATTTTTCAGTTTGACTATCTATTCAAAAATTCACAACCAGGTTATGCTTAATTATGCAGTGAAGGATGATTGTGACAGGTTTCTCAGTATTCATACCGTATTTAGTGCACTCTCTTCAGGTAGAAGGTAGCAGCAATATGGTTATGTTTCAACTGAAACATCACGTACTTAGAGCAGACAATGTAGGTACATTTTCATCGGATTTCTGAAAATTGTTTAAACTTTGCATTCTGGGACTGGAAATTTTCTGTTAAAATGTGTACTTTGTCAGCATAAGACTGTTTCCATTTAACAAAGGGAATTTAGCATGTTTTTCATCCCCAAATTCATGGGACCATGAAATATTTTCATTTAAGACAGATTTCCGCTTAACCAGGGGTCTGTTGAAGGCAGGTTTTATTGTAATACATTATACCTTCTTTAAATGGTTTATATTATGATGGTAGAAATAATTTATTTGATTACTATTGCTCATTTACAGGAAAATGTATGTAACTTAGATGTTAATTTCTATTTTTATTAGTTTTAATACTTTTAAAGGTGATTAATGTGTCCTAAAGTACCAATTAGTAACTTATTCAATATAAAAAATCTTCACAGTGATTTGCTTGCAATTCCATGTCATATTTTCAATTATATTTTTATATTACTCTTAAACTGTAATTTGTATACAGGTTGTTTCTGTTATTAGGGATAGTCATAAAGTTTTAAGGATCACTCATGGGAAAGAGAGATACAAATACATAGCCACACAATTTTTGAAAGATATACTAGTTTGTGAAATATCAGTTGTTTGTTTAATAAGTTTTCTACACAAACATTAATTCATACTCATTTCTCTTGAATTATCTCATGTATTCTCAGAAGTTAAGTTTCCAGAAGTAATCTCCAGTGCTCAGTGATGACTAGTTTATTATTAATCATGGGTTTGTGCAGCTGTAGAGTTCATCTTTATTCATCCTTGATATCTTGTACAAGATAATGGACATGTCAAGCACAATATAAAGAATAACATTAACATAGTAACAGGTCAAAAATATACAAAAGAATATGTGATTACAAGAAATAGATAATATAATAATTTAAAAAACAAAAATGTATAAGAACATAATATATCATACAGCAGAAGAGAAAACTAACTAAAAGACTCTTGTACAGAATAAAAACATTCTTCAATTAAGAATTTTGAAAAGTAATAAGATAAGATAGGATAAAATATTTATTATCCGCAAGAATTACAAGAATATATACATAAACATACAGAAGCATTTCAAGTTTTCAGTTCCTTTGCAAAAGGAGGTCTATCACACAAATATCACCTTCATCAGCTGTCTGCCCACAGTGAGAGTGTCTTTTCCACGTGCCAAATGTGTCATATAATGGTGCAAATTTCTAATAAACCTACCAAGATGGCTCAAGCAGTTTTGTCTGTGTCTGCATTCGGGAGGTGCAGATGGCTGGCCTACCTGACGCAATGGGATTTTTTGGGGATTTACCTAGATCGCCAAGTGAATGCTGGATAGGTTAATTACATCCCCCAAATTTCCTGTCCCTCCATTTCATCTCCATTAGCATTTCACATCATCTTTCATCTGGAGGTCTCTTTCAGGGTAGAAGTGTTAGTGGGAGTCTTGGCGCTGCATGACAGGATGATATGCTCCTGGTTAACACTTCCTCCTCTAGTAGGACAGTTTCCAGGCCAGTCTAGTAGGCCATTTCAGGATCATGGTGGATAGGATGCAGGTTATACTGGCCAGCTGGAGAGTTGCCAATAGGTCAATTGTAGGGACTCTGCCCTCTGCAATGTTGTGACTCCTTGGGTCAGCCTCCCTCTTTCTTCTCTCACCTCATCCTTCCTTCCACCTGGGGCTTAAGCACAACAGATCAATTTTATACAAATATAAGAATTTGTAACAAAAACTTCACTTAACTTAAGAAAATGATGTTAATTCTTCTATATAACTGAAATCGCCTCAGGTTTGTTTTATTTTCAGATTTTTTAATGCTGAAAAAGCATAACAACATAGTAACTACCTTAATGACGAATTTGTTTTCTCCTGTGGTTTTCTTTGACTGAAGATGCGGACAAGAGTTTGTGAAATTGTTTTCAATTATAAAGAAGAATTTACGCAATTTTCTAAAGTTAAGTAAAGTTTTTGTTACAAATTCTTATATTTGTATAATATTCGTTGCTTTACTGTAGCTAGCTTCATTTTCTACATAACAACAGATCAAGTCTGGTCAACGTACCAAATACCCTCCATAAGATTCTATTCTATCCAAACTTTCTAATAAGCAACAATGATTTTTCATGAATTTCCCTGGCTAGCTAGTGTAAGCCACTAATTTATTGTACTCCCTCATTATTCAGTATAGTATCTCAAGTACAACATTAAACCCAAAAAAGCTTTTCACTTGCAATGGCCAGTATTAGAGTATTACAGTTTTCTTCCTGAAGATAATAATCAAAACTTTATGACACCCATCATAATAGTATTTATTTAGAATGCTTTAGAGAGAAGCTCAAATTGAACATAAAGGTGTATCTTTATCTCCATCTTTGAGACTTGGCGAAATTGCATAATTATGTATCATAATGGTCAATCATTTTATATACTGTGAAAGCATATTTTCTCTGATAATATATAAGAAAGTGCAACAGACCTGTTAATAACATTTAGGAATGCATGACATTTTTAATGTGTATCTCCTCAGAATTTCTAAACTCTCATGACTGATCAATTGTATTATTACTTATAATGTTTATCACAACTACATATAGACTTTTCTACCATTTATTTGATGCTATTATGCAATTTAATGTGCACTCTGAAAATGAATAACCATGTTAAAAAGTGCAAATCTGTAGTAATATCAAATGATAAATGAAGGGAGTTTTAATGTACAGAACTAAGGTATTTTTGAAAGAAGAATACAAAGAAGATTAAAATGAAATTTTGAACTTAAAAATAATACTATATTTATGAGCTGAATTAGTATTCCATGCTCCATATATTGCTAGTGTTACCTAGGATGCATTTCGTTAAGACCTTCCTAACATCCTCAGCTAATCTAAACTGTTGTATCCTCCTTTGGTGAGCTCCTTGGAGGTGATAAGAATGTCTCTGTTAGTGTCATACAGACTATTACAACTTTTACATTGGCAAAACAAAAAGGAGTTTGAACATTAGGCATAAAGAGCATTTTAGGAACATCAAGAACAGAGAAAGAGACAAATCAGCAGTAGTGTACCATTTTTGGAATGAGAATCATGATGTAGAACAAGAAATGCACTTATTAACAAGTTTTCAGGGTTCAACTCATTAACCACATGGGAGAAGATATTCATAAATAGTTGTTGTTGTCAAATGCTAGGCTTTGGCAATGAAGCCATTAGCTCCCTTACTCTCCAATATTTCTGTGTAGTGGATCCGGCAGGTAGGACTTCACAGGTTGGAAGATGTTCTTCAATCATTTCCTCTTCTTTGTTGCACAGAGGACAATTTGGACTTGTATAAATTCCTATTCTGTGTAAGTGTTTGGCCAAATAATCATGTTCCGTAAGTAATCTAAATTTTGCTGCTGCAACTTTACATGAGATTTCTGGATTTTTAATTAAAATATTCCATTTTTTATCTTTGGCTTTGTTAAATATTGATTGGCTTTTTTTTTAATTATATTTGTTTTTAATTATATTTTTATGGATGTAAAGGATAAGCTTTTATTTTTGTTCTGAATTAAATTTGCAATTTTTTTTGGCAAGAAAATCAGCTGATTCATTTCCAGCAATTCCACAATGTGCAGGTATCCACTATAATTTAATTCTTTTCTGTAGTTTTTGAAGTTGTTGGTTCATTTTGTGACATTCTTTAATTTGGATTGACCTCATTTTATATGAACTTATTGCATATAATGCTGCTTTAGTATCAGAAAGTATGACAGCATTTTTAAATTTATCTATTCTGTATAGAAGGTGTTGGAGGGAAATATGAATAGCCGTTACTTCTGCATCAAAATTTGTTGTGTGGTATCCTGCTGGTTGATAGAATGAGAATAGTGCACACGTAATTCCTGCTCCTGAGTTGTTGTCCAAGTTAGATACATCTGTGTGGATATGTAACCATTCTTCAGGTGGGTATCAATTGTTCACAGTTTCTAATGCTAGTGCATTACAGCATTATATTACAGCAAACAAAGATTCAAGTTATGTATAAGCAGTACTGAGCAGTACTTCAAATCTTCAGCAATATCATTTCGTCACAAACAAAATAAAAATGTTGGCAAACCTGACATCAAGTTGTATGGTGCATGTGTTTCTTATATGACAGAAGACAATTTTCTGGGAGTATGGATAGATCAGCATTTAGACTGGGAAGCACACATAAAATATCTAGTAATAAAGTTAAATAAATTCTACTTCTCATTAAGAGTAATAAAAAATGAGTTGTATGCAAGTGACATGAGAACCTTATATTTTGCATATGCAGAAAGTCTAATGAGGTATGGCATTATGTTTTGGGGGGATAGTAAAGACAGTCACTTGGTTTTTAAAGAACAAAAAAGGATTGTTAGATGCCTAATGTCAGGAAAAAAATATGACTCCTGCAGGAACTTCTTTAAGGAATTGAAAATCTTGACTCTGCCCAGTCTGTATATATACTGTTTGCTATGTTATACAAAACAAAACCTTGAAAATTTCACCACAAATAATCAAATACATCATCATAACACCAGAGGTAAAACAGACTTAAGAACAATAACACATAGAACTACACTTTATTCCAAAGGAGTTAGATATTCAGCAGTCACTCTGTATAATAAACTACAGGCCAATCTGAAAAACATAAAATCCATGCGGTGTTTCAAACTATCGTTGAAAGAAATTTTATTAAGTGATTCATATTATGATATAAGTGAATTTCTAGATACACTGTAGCTGGCCATATAATTGTATATATTTGTGATGCATTTTAAATGCTGTGTAGTTGTAGAGCCATGCAACTATATATATTTATGAGTTCATGCTTAGATCTTATTAATTACACTTGATGCAACTTATTTTTTATTTTTATACTTATATTATTTGTATTGTTCTAAATATTTGTATTGACATATCCAATGTCATTGTATTGACTTAACGGATGAATAAAACTACTACTACTACTACTACTACTACTACTACATAACATCACAATGTGCTTGCTGGCAGTTGCCTCACTACACAAACAGAACACAGGACAGTCGATGCTTTGATCGGTAGAAGGTAATTTCTGTTGTGTCTATAGATTGTGACTGCAAATTTTGCAATAGCAAACTGCCTCTAATGAGAACGACAAAACATAAAATAGCTATAAAATTTAAAAAGTAAAATTATAATTAATTGTGTCCAGCTTTTTATTTCCCCCTAAGTGTCTTTGGGCGCACCCTTGTTTACATGATGTAACCCACTCCCCCCTCCCTCTTACTGTAGTTAGTGCTCACTGAATCTAACCATTCACTATATGAACTTTGCAATCTTATTCATAAAGAAGTGTGAAGGAAAAGTCTTCAATTTTGACACCACCTTTGAAGATAACCCAAACTTCAATTGGTTGCACTCTTGTTTACATGAGTGTATGTAACCCACTCCCCCCTCCCTCCTACTATAGTAAGTGCTCACTGAATCTGACCATTCACTATATGAACATTGCAAGCTTATTCATAAAGAAGTATGAAGGAAAAATCTTAAAGTTTGACACCACCTTCGAAGATAACCCAAACTTCAAGTTTATTAAGACACCAACAGAGATGTCCCTATTGCCTCCAAAGAGCTCACCTCATCAAAATTCAACAATGGGTTCAACATCAGCTGAGGATGTTAGATAGGTTCTAATGAAATGTGTTCTAGGTAAATATTAGCAATATGTGGAGCATGAAGTACTAGTCGACTCAAAATTATATTAATTTTGTACTTCATTGTATCATAGTCCTTACTCTTTAAGAATTAAAGATAATAGTTTATCCCATATTAGCAATTTACATTGGTTGTGTATATTACAACAGAAGTTTTTCAAAATATTGCTGAATTCTTTTATCCACCCTTTCTTGTAACACATCTTTAAACATTACTTGGTTTTTTGTAAATATGTTTCATTAGATACACAAAGTAGTCTTATTTACTCCTAGTAAAATTTTCTTTTACAAGAAATTGTTCAGTGATAACTGATCAGCATTTATCATTATTATTTGAATAACAAGTTTGTTCATCGAGATTAAACTGTATTGGAACACCACAGTGAAGCGAAAAATTATTAAATTTTAGATGAGTCGCATTTTTTACACATCTGCTTCACTTTCGTACCTATTTTGAGGACATGTCCTCATGACTCATCTAAAATTTAATAAGTTTGTTCATGTTACTTTGTTTGAACTTTTTAATGAATTATTTACTGTACTTTTCAATAATGTGCTTTGTTTATATGAATTCTTAAACATTTATTGAATGTTTTCTGATTTTAAAAACTTTTTTTTTTGTTATAACATGAAGATTATATTTTATTTAAAAAGAACATTTTTTAAGGAAAAAAAGTGTGTCAGAACTCGAAACAAGTTCATAAACTGAGAAGAATTCTAGCTAAGCAATTTCCAAAATTTAGAAATTCTGCAGGCTTTAACCAGTTTTGCTTTCTGTGCCCTTAATAACCTTAACTTAAAACATCTATTTCTTGAGCTATTTTTATTAACAGTAAGAATATTTGACATTAAAATATATGTATTTTTTTTTAAAAAAAAAAAGAACTGTAGTTAATGGAAAGGGTAATATTTTCAAAGACCAACCAAAGAACTGATTTCAATTTTATAGAAAATCATTAATCTAAGAAAGCTTTTGATATTTTGTTCTTTAAATTTATGTGTTCTCTGAAGGCTCAAATTATTTCTCTTTAAGTTGAGTAAAATTTTCTTGCTGTATGTGCATTTTGAACCTTCTTAGTCACAGAAGGATCTGCTATCCAGAAACATTTGCATTTTTTAAAAGTAGTCCTTTCTAAACATAAATTTCAGTTTTTTCATAAACAGCAATTGGATATTTTAATTAATTGATGGAATCTCAGAAACTATTTGTAGTTGGTTTATTAATACTCGTCACTTACTTGTTTATATTTATGAGAGACATTCGCCTCCATTTTCAATCTCTTTCCAACTGTTGAGTCGAGAGCCGGCCGATGTTAGAGGCAAAGCCTCTGAAACTAGTTCCGGAAAAATTTAAAAGTAAGTGTTGTCTAGTGTCTTTAATCGACTCTCTTTAAAGTTAATTCAACTACAAATAGTTTCTGAGATTAATTTTGATGTCACTGTTACTAAATTCCTCTAAACACATATATAATTGATGGAAATCAATCATTTCTTCACACTAGCCATATATAGGCTAAGATTTTTGATAGATAGAGTCAACATGAAAAATTCAATGCCAAGGCTGGCTTTTGAACCATGGATCTGCTGTTTTCCATCCAGCAGTGAGTCAGTTGGAGAATTTAATGTCAGAATGGCTTGTTGGCCCTGGTAGCTCAATGGGTGAGAGCGATTGGATGGAAACCAGGAGATCCATGATTCAAATCCCGGCCATGGCATTGAATTTTTCATGTTGACTAAAAATTTAAATTCTTCTTATACATTTATAAGGAAACTTTCATCATTTCTTACAAGATAAGTGAAGTCTTTATGTCACAAATTATTATATTTGTATATACATGATCAATATTTCATCCTCAAACTTCACTCTGTAATTTACGATCTTTTTGCTGCATGAAAGTGTGAATCTGTATTGGAATATGCTTGGCAAAATGCAGGTTATGACATTGACATACCCGTATTATCATTTGCAAATGTAATTGGCGTGGCTTTTCACATTGGAGTGTGTGAATGTGAAAGTGATCATGTGGCTTCAGTGAGGTGTGAATATTGTTCTCTCCTCTTTTGTTTTAACTACTTCATTGAAATTCTGTATCTACACTTTGAGGACTAATATAAGCACCATCAGGTGTCTAGTATATTGTGTTTGTACTATTATATGTACTTTAAGCAGAGGGTTGATTGAAACTGTAATTATACATTGACATCCTTGAATTAAGTCATCTTGTCACTTTGTTTCTCTCTATTAAAACGTCATTGGAGGTAGAATGCAATGTTTTGCATAGAAATCACACAGACCACTGTTTTGTTTATGATCAATTGTTATTTTAAGCATGTTTTCATTTGGTTCTGAGCATTCGAGGTCAAAGGTGTCTCTTGTTAGTAGTTGTAAGGGAAGTCTGTAAGAGAGCCATGAAAAAAGAGATACTGACTTTTCTCGCCATATATCTATCTCATTTAAACATCCAAATTGCTGTCCGTAACGTACAATTTTGTTCTTCCAAATTCAAGGTCTATAGTGTGCTTATGATGTTAGCATAACTTAGATCTAAGCATACACACATGTTAAAACAAGAACTATTTTATTCTTACTTATGTTTACTAGTTTTATTGTGTTCATATTTATTATGCTTTAAATTATGAAAAAAGAAAAAGGGTCTTTAATATACTTCTATGAGAAACTGACAGCTTCTAGTAAGTCCTAGTATCAACATAAAGGGATATATATTATGTTATCCATTTATACAGTGTGCTTAAATAGAGGATCTAATATTTTATCAACATTAGTACAAAAAGTCTAATAAACATATTTCCTGTATTATTTAAAATTTTAAGACATATGAGTCGGCCTTTACTTATACAACTGCTTCACAAGCCTGATTGTCAGAAATCAGTTAAGGAGAGAGGAGAATTTTGGAAATAAGTCCTGATTAAAAACAGGTTTATGGAGTTTGTGATAGCAAAGATCTACCCATATCATTTCAAATTTTAATTAATAAAATCAGCTCATTTATCAAGCTTCTAATAGTGTACTAACTGTCTCATGAAATGAATTTCTTGCCAAGTATTAGAGTTCATTGTTTTCAACAAATGTTCAGAAAGACTGGTATAAAGAGCTGACATTGATTTAGTTCTTTTCTCACACATTAGGATGTGGTATTTCCCAAACTTTTGTCCATATAACACACATTTGTAGTCTTCAGATGGTTCATGAAATTTCCTCTTTGTACATATTTTGTGGTGAAATCTGATAAGTAAAGAGATTTATGAGATGCAGTATTCTGTTCCATTATATGAACTTTAAAATAATTTTAAAAAGATACATCATTTTATTAGCCTATATTATAACCATTTTGCCAAATACTAGGTGCATTCAGAAATGATTTACAATAATAGTTTTGTGTACCTTATTTATTAATGAACGTGAATCATTAATCAAGTAACTCTGAATATACTCTCCATTGACATCAACACATTGCTGCCACCTTTCTGGCAACATCATTATTGCATCATGGAACCATTGTTTAGGGGTACTACACACCTACTCATGGACAGCTGCCTGCAATTCTTTGTTGTTGCCGAATCTCTTCACTTGCATCATGTTCTTGGTGTATGACACCATGATTCATCACCTGTCACCAGTTTCACCAAAAAACATTGTGCATTGCCAATAGTTGGCAACAGACTTCAACTCTGTTCTCCTTCTGGGCCTGTGTCAAGTCCCGCGGAACCCAATGTGACACACCTTCATATCCAAATTGTTTTGTATAATGCTGTGCAGAGCTGCGTGGCCAAGCCCTGCCTGCAATTCCAGTTCATCAAAGGTTATATGCCTAAGATAAGATGCTTTATTGTCACATACGCTTACAGATAGTGAGTAAAAACTCAGTAAACAGATGACTCGTCAACAGTAGAAAATTTAAAATAATAATAATAATTACACAAAATAACAATAACACTAATAATATAAATACTAATAATACAAATAATATAATTACTAATAATATCAATACAACTATATACAAATATTGTTATAATTATGACATGCCCTTGGAATAATATTGTCAGAATATTAGAATTACAAAATGACAAAAAATTTCATTATAATTCAATTTTATCATCCATATATTCAATAATCGAGTAGTAGGCTTTGTCCATTAGTAGGTTATTTATTGCTTTATTAAAGCATTTGAGGTTTTTCATTTCACGGATTCTTACAGGTAATTTATTATATATTTTTATTCCTGCATATTGTGGGCTTTTTTCATACAGTGCTAATCTGTGCATGGGTGGTTTTAGATTATTTTTATTTCTCGTTCCATGATTATGTTGCATTTGTGAATTATAAATTGTATCAAAATTTGAATGGATGTATTTATTTATTTCATACAGGTATTGGGATGGTAAGGTTAATATCTTCAGGTTTTTGAACAGGTTTCTGCATGAAACTTTTGGTCTTGATTGAGTCATTATCCGAATTATCTTTTTTTGACTTTTAAAGATCGTTTCCCATCCCGTAGAGTTCCCCCATAGTATTATTCCGTATGTCATCAAAGAGTGGAAGTAACTGAAGGACACTATTTTTCTTGTTTCGAGGTTTGTTAATTTAGTTATGCAGCTCATATTGAAGGATGCACTGTTTAATCTTTTGGACAAATAACGGATGTGATCATCCCATTTTAATTGTTGATTTAAAAAAATACCCAAAATTTTTTAGTTTTCTGTAGGATTTATAGCATCAGTTGTGATAAACCTCTCAGAATTCTTTCCTTGAGTGCTGAACTGCATAACTGATGTTTTGGAGGTGTTAAGTTTGAGGCCATTACTCGTGAACCACTTCTGTAGGCGAGTTATAGTTTCACTTAAATTGGTTTTTAACTCCTCTAGGTTGTGCCCATTGAGTAAAATGGAGGTGTCATCAGCATACATAATTGTTTTCCCCTTTATGGAGTTAGGTAAGTCATTTGTGTAAATTATATACAGTAGGGGTCCCAAGACACTTCCTTGTGGGACTCCTGTTTTTATTTGTTCCCAATTTGATTCAACAGTTCCCTTTAGATTATTAATGACTGTTTTCTGTTTACGACAATTAAGATAATTTTGAAACCAATTTAAAGCAACGCCCCTTATGCCATAGAATTCTAACTTTTTTAATAATATATCATGGCAGACGCACCCATTATCAATTCAGACACAACTTCAGTGCTCCTCAGAGTTCGCGATGTTGACGGATGACCAGTGCTCACATTCTTGCTTACCGATTCTCTTCTGCTGGTGCACCCAGTGATCCAGTTGTAAACAGTCTTCTGTGCAGAAGCTTCTTGGCCACAAACCATGTTTAAACATTTGTGGATGTTTTGATTCCTTCCTTCCACAAAAACCATGCTGCCCATCTCTGTCCGTGATAGTCACCTTCCATCTTGTCCATGGAGTTTTCCACCTGATAACATACAAGTGCTGCCCGTTCACTACACACTGTGGTTACAAATGCCATCTAGCATCTGCGTGGTGTTTCAGCTTATCATCCTAGGAAATGAGGTGCTCATAGATTGAGCAGTATGTTTGAAACAATGCCACTGTAAATCATTTCCGAATGCCCATCGTATTTAAGAGATACCTTGTTATTACACAGCTTTTTAAGTAGACTTTATGTACAAGGTTACTGATTTTATGTTTATTAGACTGTATTTTCTTGTTTTGATAAACATTCCCATCCCTGAAAACATTAAATCTTTCTGCATTTTGTGTAAAACATAATTATCCATAATGATTATAAAAAGACCACTTTAGGGGACCATGTTTAATGAAGTGCAAAATTGGTTTATTCAAAGCTTACAAGAAAAATTAGATTGAGCAAAATGAAAATTAAGCCTTCAGCAAGATACACTTTACAGAAGAACTTTATTTATCTGGGCTTTGTTACTGCAGATATCTGGTTAATCTTAGTTAATTTTATGCTTATTTCAGTTTTTTATTTCTCAGACATACCACACATATAAAACCAAAGCTACTTACATGTTATTTCTAAAAATAAGTAGAAGTATTTTTTTTGTCTTCTTATTGCCAAAGTAAATGTTTGTATGTTTGACGTGTCCTATATCATGTAATATGATCAAAAGGATGAATAAAAACTAACTAACTAACTAACTAACTAACTAACTAACTAACTAACTAACTAACTAACTATAGATTAGTGGAAATTGTTTTTTCTTTTAATAATTTATTTCTGGATTATCCAGATTATCTCTGGTCTTTCCTAGTCCAGATAAAAAAGGTTCTTATGTAAGGCTCAAAGCTTTCCTGACAAGCTTTATTAATCAAAGTTTCAAGGGTGATCAGCTGTGTTGATGCTGATCTTTCGGCCACTTGAAGCTCCATGGCCTCCTTCAGGAACTGAATGAAAAAACTGGCTGACTGTCCCCATATATATATAGAGCGTTCATCATGTGGGTAGGGCTTGTACTGTTTGTATGCTCCCGAAACGTTGATTTCTAATCATCTTTTCATCTGGCTTGTTTCCGGAGAATATCTTAAATATATTCGTCACCAGGAAAGCTACACGTCTTATTTTGACACGGCTGATCACCCGTGAAGCTTTGATTAATAAGATTCTTATATACTTATATGTAGAATAAATTTATTACCTTGTAAAGAGAAAAGAGAATTAAAACAGGTTTGATAATGTGTAAATGTACTTTTTTTAAACAAATGGTTGGAGTTGTTTAAAGAGACTGTAAGAAATATACTTTAAAGACAAATGCTTATATGTTTATGCCTAATTCTATATTAACAGTAAGTCATTGTGCCTATGAATTATTACATAACTGCTAGTTGTTCACTGATACATTTCCAATTGATAGAGTCTGCTTACTGAAATCTTCAGCAAAGCTTCGTGATGGACTTATGCTTTCTCATAACGCTTGGTTATTGTTCTCAACTAAAAGTAAATGATGTTACAATGCATCAAGATGAATGAGAAGAATGATATCATAAAAGACAAATTGTTAAGTGTAATGTCAGTCAGTTTTAGATTTATGCTAATGTGCAACATATACAGTTTGTCAAAACATAACAACTTTCAAAGGGAACCACTTTCTTTTGTCACTGGGTTGTAACCATTAGCCAACAAAAGGCAACCCACTATAAACAGGGTGAGAGGCAATGGAGCAAGTCTTCTGCTTCCTTTATTTCCTGCAGATACATACCTTGTAAATCCAAACCTCAAAGTAACACTGCTCTTGACAGAGGAGAGGGGCAGAGTTGTCATGTTTTGGAAAAAACTATGTGCACACTTTTTCCCCCTGTATGAATAAAAGAACCATGCAATGAGTGTTTGTTTCTCTTTTATCAGATTGCATGGAGAGTTACATAATTTTTAGACAGTGTTAGCCAAAAGAAATATGCATGCATTGAGTTGTCTCTCAGCATTGTAAACTGTTTTGTTAATATTCTGATATAAACATTAGAAACGAGCATTTATATTTAAAATCCAGAATATTTAACCAAGTGAATAATGCAGTATAATCTCACTAGTTAGAGCTGGCCTCAGAGTAATATTTATAATCATTTTTAACAGTTAAATAAAACTAATTTGTTCACTATAATTATTATCAGTATCATAACATTTATTGTCTTACTTATTTTAGCAAAGAAGAATTTGAAACAAAACCACAAATAATCTGTTTTAAACTACGAGGATGGTTTGATAACTTCTCGGGACAGAGTGGAAAAAAGTACTTAAAACACTGGAACTTTTTTATTTTTCAATATAGCCTATTTGCAGATTAATGCACTTGGTCCAGCAATGTTCCAATGCCTTGATTCCATCTCGAAAATGATATTCCTACAGGCCTGCAAAATAGTTGTCAACTGCAGCTATCAATGTTTCATTTGAAGCGAATCTACGTCAACCAAGGAAAATTTTCGCTTCAGGAAGAGATGGAAGTCTTACGGAGCCATATCAGGCGAATAAGGCGGGTTCGGCACAATTCATACTTTGCTTTGTGTAATTTTGTCATGGCAACAGCACATGTATGCAGGCATGCAATCTTGATGGAAGATGACTTTCTTCCTTGATAAGCGTGGCCTTTTTTCACGTATTTTTTGTTGTAATTGGTCCAGGAGGTTAGCATAGTCTCTCCAGTAATAGTTTGCCCTCTGGAGAGATAATCTACAATCAGAATCCCCAACACATCCCAGAAAACTGATGCAATGACCCCTCCAACCAAAAGAATTGTTTTTGCTTTCCTTGGTGGTGGAGAATCAGCATGCTTCCCCTGTTTTGACTCTGTGGTATAATAGTGCACCCAAGTTTCATCTGTGCTCACAAACTGGCACAAAAATTCTTGTTCGATGCGCCCAAAATGGGCTAAGCATTATTCTGATACTTCCATTCTCATGTATTTTTGATCTAGCATTAAGAGTCGCAGCACCCATCTTCCAGATGATTTTTTCATATCTAATTTTTCTGTAAAAATGCAATATACTCTTTCAGATGACACCAGGCAAGCTTGAATAATTTCACTCACTTTCAATTGGCAATCCTCCATCACCATTTTGTGCACTTTTATGATTTCTGGAATAGTGACACATCTTGGATGGCCACTGCATGGATCATTACATAAGCTCTCTTGACCAAATTTAAATTTATTTGTCAACTTGGCAACAGCTGAATATGAAGGAGCAGAGTCCCCTAGTGTATTTAGAAAATTGGCATGAAAGATCTTGCTTTCATACCTTTCTTTACAAAATACTTAACCACTGCTTGAATCTCCCCTTTTCCACCTTCACAAATCACTATGCAGGAACAATAGAGGAGTGTTACCACTACAGCTGTCTTCCAACAATTCTGATGTGACATGTGTTTACAGGTAACAGTCCAATGGATATCACGTGAACAACTCGTGGCACCAGGACTGACCTCTCATAGTGATTCCGAGAACTTATCAAACCACCCTCGTAGATTTGTTTCTTTATATTTAAACTGATAATTAAAAATGCATTCACATTTAATTAACTTTATCAGTAGCTCAGTTCAATAGTGTGAATAATTCTGAAGTTACTATTTTGAGTTACTGTCTTAAAAATATTCAGTATTCAGCAAACCAGCTTTATGTACTATTTATGATAACAAGCATCATAGAACATAATACGGTAATGAATTTGAAGAAGTTTGCGCATTTCTCAATTCATTACTGCTACATCCTATAATCTTCTATAACTACCTGTAACAAATTGGAATAGATGAAGTCTGATGTGCAGTGAAGGAGTAGAGAATGCTGTGGTGGGGGGAACCTACAGATGTGCACTGGCTGTCTTATCTAACTGCAAGCTGAGATCTGCTTGCACAGTTACCTTAAGGCTGGTTTCATGCACTGCAATGTATTTTGGTCATGAAGGTGAACATTATGGTAAGGAACATATCTACTCTAATACAGAAATATGAGGCAGGTTGACTCAGTCGCCTTATCAGCCGTTTCTCATAGTTTGCATAGTTCATATCGCTATAATGGTCACTAGTCTTTAGATGAGGCTTAAATCAAACATATGCATTAGGGATAAACCCTTGTTCCCTTCTAGCGTGAATGATTACCTATAAGGCGTTGGCTTTAGGATACTGGTGACAGAAGTCCATGGATGTTGTCATCACTCCAACCATGTGTTGAAGTGTGGGAAGTGTGAATGTAAGTCTTAGTCATGTATATAAGTCGGCCTTCATTCCAGTATTGCTATATCATTCTGAGATAACGGAATCGCTTCGTTCTGATTTCATGGTGCTCCATTAAAACTCTTCGTTGTTTTCAGTCTTCCTCCACATAATGCTTAACCTCAGAAATATTCTTAGAGTAGATACACTTCCTTCAAAATCTGTGGAGTATTTTAACTTGACATGCACATTCCATAATGTAGGTCTTTGTTTCTTGGTAATGTAATTCATTGACCAATCGGCAAACTACAGCCTCGTTGAAACTAAGCCAGCTCTGTGCAGTCTTTACCAGAATGCACATCCTTGGTCTCCTTAATTATTTGTAAATGCTTCTTTCTGTAGCCTCAGTTACACTTTTCCCAACGTTTTTAATACACACTAAACCACATTGTGCATACTTTACAATGAAATGACACATATTGCTTATCACTTCACTAGTCTGAATGGGACACCTTTCTTTTTCAGTTTGCTTACCATTAATTACAATGTCAGATATCCATGATAAAAGTATGAAAATGAATAAAGAATTAAATGTATTCACAAGCGCAGATCACACATTCACAATTAACACTAATTAACATTATAAAAGATTCATCCACTTGAATCTTCTAACTTAGGGAACAAGCCTAAAGAACTCAAATGTTTATGTTATTATCAAGCTCTTGATATTTTAGTTAACTGATGAAAATTAATCGTTTCTTCACACTAGCAGTATATAGGCTAAGGTTTTTTATAGAGTCAACATGACAAATTCAATGCCACAGCCGGGATTTGAACCATGGATCTCCTGGTTTCCGTCCAGTTGCTCTAACCCATTGAGCTACCATGGCCAACTTGCCGCCATGGCAAGCCTATATACAGCTAGTGTGAAGAAATGATTAATTTCCATCAATTAACTAAAATAATAAGAGTTAAATGATGAAGCCTGGGACTCAAGTACTTACGATAGTAAGTCGCCACAAGCAGTGTATCTCGAATGTGAGAGCCCCTAGTGGTATGCCAGGGAAATATATGAGTCAAATGTAGAATTTAATGTTATGACGGAAAATTGGCCATGGTAGCTCAATGGCTTAGAGGAACTGGACAGAAACCAGGAGATCCATGGTTCAAATCCTGGCCATGGCATTGAATTTTTCATGTTGACTCTATCTATCAAGCTCTTGATGTGTTAGCATGTGCGTCCTGGCGTTTCCTCACCTAAAAGAAGATGAACTCATTCAATTCTCTGTGCATCATCTGAATCATACTGTATTAGATGCCTGTGAAAAAGGTATTTCGATTTTTTGACTTGTAGCACTATTGAACTGGGCACGCAATATGCAATGTTTAATTTATTTAATTTAAAACTGTAATGATACATTAATTGAATCTCATCTTTCATATATTTCTGTGGTGCATGCCTAAAATTCTTTAATAATGCTCAGTATAGAACTAAAAGAACATTTTCAGGCTTATATTAATAATTTTGCCAGTGAGTTAAAGTCAGCTATTTTTTGTGATATCTAATCATAGTAAACATTGAAATCTTGAAAGACACCTAGCACACTTGATCAATGTTGCTATTTAGATACCACCATTTTACTAAAAAAATATCTGTCATTAAACTTAAGGAGATTAAAGGTCACTTGGGCTATCATATTTATTAATTATTGTTAGTGATAATATTAGTACTTAATACACAGATAAAATTCAGGAAAATACGCACTTACGCTACATCATCTTTATACAGTACGAGAGGTATATTAATATTAACAAGACCTACCTAGTATGATACAAAAGAATTTAAAATGTATGTACTTATGTATCTTTGAAATATATAAGGATTAGAAGGTTAATGTTCAGCATTGGCTTTTTGTTGGTTTATAAATGGAATACCTACTATGCTTTGCAAAGTTTAACTAAATGGTTGGCTTAAGAAACGGGTCTCAAATTATAACTTATCATCAGTAAGATTCAATATGCCTAAAATACTGTAATTTAGGCTATATTTTGATATTATATTGAGAGAATGACCCAACTCTATATACATAATCTTGTATAAATACTTTTTTCTCATGGTACTTAAAATTGGCAGTAAAAGTGAAAGATATCAGTAAGAAGTTGGGTAAATAATAAGAATGGGTTGTCATTTCTGCAGTGATTTCATACACCATTTTTCTTCAGATAATTCAATTAAGTACCACGAGATCTGAAAGTTAATATATCTATATAGCTGTATTCATTGATTGATAGCAGAGTTGTATTTTCAAAATTCTACTTTAAGTACCTAACAATATACAGAAATCATTACTGCTCATTTGTCTGCAAAGTTAATTACTAGTTAATTTCATCACTTCAAAGTCAGGAACTTGATAAGGATCAAAATGCCTTAATTATTAGAAAATAGCACAAAGAAAATACAATAATGATTAGTATGATTAGATAAATTTATCATCACTGATCATTATTTTTGCAACTAACTATACTTGTGATGGTTTTAAAAAGTAACAGAAGTTATTTTGGAAATACATCTCAAAGTATATTTAATGAACTTATGTCATAAACTGGGATTGTACGTTGCTTTTGTTAAATGAAATAATTATATTTTAAATATATTTTACTGATGAATATGTCTGTAAAATAAAAGCATTTCATGTCATTGTTGTTGCTATTTCATGTCCTCATCCCTTTCCCTTTCCATTGTCAACCTGCTGCATTAAGTTGATACCTACATGAAATCTTTGCATATTAGGAACCACAAAAAGAAAACCTCTCTCAGTAATATGTCAACATATGCAACAAATATCTTGAGCTCTAATATGGCTGGTTGGTATTGGTATTGTGACTTTGTGGGTTCATAGAATTAAAAGTCCAGTTTGCAGAAATTCCAAAATGCTCTTTATTTCCGTAGAAACACACTTTGGTCAACCCTTACAGTAGCAGAATCACGTAAAATACACAAATACAATCTACAAGGTCGTCGGCCACAAACAAAAGAGTCCACTTTCAAAACACAGCTGCACTCGGATGATTCTCAAGTTCCAATTCGACTCTCCCTCACTGGTGATCTGAGGCTTCTTTTATAGCTCACTCACTGTTCAAGAAATTATGGTATTTTCTGCAACAAACAAGGCAACACTAGAACCTTCCAGTTATCTATCTTTATCTGTTTTGGCAAGCTTTTTATCTCCGCGCCGTACCTTCCAGTTATCTATCTTTATCTGTTTCGGCAAGCTTTTTATTTCTGTGCTGTACCTTCCAGTTATCTATCTTTATCTGTTTCGGCAAGCTTCCATCTCTGTGCTACACTATCTGTCTCTTTGAATTTTTTAAAGATTCTTTCAAATTTTTTAAAAGCCCAGGAGAAAATGGATTCAACCTTGATCTCATTAGGAACATGCTCAAAAAGAAAGAAAGGCAAAAAGAAATCTCGTCAAATACAACACTAACACCCCTTTCAAACCAAAATTGGAAATATAAAAAATTTACTTACCACCCCTGGGCTTTTAAAAAATTTGAATCTTCAAAAAATTCAATATAAAACTGGCCCCACAGAATAAATTCAACCTGAACAGCGTTCTAAACAAACCTCTTAAGAATACAATTCAAACACACTGAAATCCGGAATCTATCAGATCAATTGTGAGGATTGTGAAAAGTACTACATAGACAAAATGAAGAGAAACTTGGTGATGAGGCTAAAGGAACACCAGAGAAACATAAAACTAAAACAAATAGACAAATCTGCTGTTTCACATCATTTTTGGAAAGAAAACCACAACATTGGGCAAAATATAAAACTGTTGAAAGCATTAGAATCACCAATAGAATTAGACATCTGGGAAAAAATCCACATAATTAAAAACAGTGAACATGTTATAAATTTTGAAATCCCATTACTTAATGAAGTGTTAAAACTTTGTGCTCCTAACACCAGATGTCAACAGGATCAGATACAGGAGAAGGAAGAGGAAAGGAAAGGGGAGAGTCAGTCAATATACTGCTGAGGAAGAGGGCGAATGTCCTGGAAAACATTCCAGCATTTTTTAAAAATAAGTAAGGTGAGTGTAAACAAGTGTGACTCAACAAAACTTCAACATAGTCTTATGGTCTTCTTAAATACACTCGCTGATCAACATTTATGGTTACATATTGAAAGAGTTGTTGTTGTTATTATTATTATTATTATTATTATTATTATTATTATTATTATTATTATTATTATTATTATTATTATTATTCATTTGGAAATGAATAACTCTTCCAATATATAACTGTAAATATTAATTTGAGTGCATTTAAGAAGATTTCAAAGTGAAGTACATGGAAATATGTCTGTTATGAAATATTGCTAGCTGTTTCATAATTTAACATTTAATTATATTAAAATCAAATTTTACTCATACTTGTTAAGTTTTATGGTTTGTCCATAAAATATACCAGAGTGGAGGCCTTTTAATGATTCAGGGCAAAGGAGGCCTTTTGCAGATTCAAAGAGTTATAAATCTTGATTATAGACATGACAAAGCATTACAGTATAGCTTCAGATAATATAACTTGCCTTAACCGTGGTTCAAATCCTGTCTATGGCACTGAATTTTTCAGTCTGACTCTACCTCTCCAAACTTTGTCCTACATACTGATAGTGGGAAAGAACAATTAATTTCCATGAATTAACATTAAGAGTTTTTCATGTTTATTGATATAGATACTGTCTCATAAGTAATGTCTTTTTTTAAGAAAAACAATTATTTGAAATGTGTTCTGAAAGCAATTAACTAATTTTCAAAGTATGTATAGACTTAAATTAATTGGGAGTCGATTAATGACACAAAACAACACTTACTTTTAAATTTTCCTGGAACTAGTTTCTGAGGCCTTCCCTCTATCTTCAGCCGGACATCGACTGGTTCTCATTGGTGTAGCTGGCAATATTTTGTCATCGGTCTCCTCTGGTGGCGGTTCGAGGAACTTGCTGAACAAATCTTTCTGGGGGATGTCGAAATTGAATACTTTGTTCCTATTTTTTGAAATAAAGATTTGTTCCCATGTGGACAGTTCTTCTTTTCCTGTTGTATGTTTTAGTAATTTTGGTTCTGGATTTATGTTGTGGTTTTTTTTCCAAAAATGCGTGGCAACTGCTGATTTTTCTAATTGTTTGTATTTTATGTTCCTAAAGTGTTCCTTTGCTCTTGTTTCTAAATTTCTTTTGGTTTTTACAATATAAATTTGACTACAGTCACAGCATTCAATTTGATATATACCAGATTTTTTGTTAGATGGAATGGCATCTTTGATGTTTGAGCAAATTAGGTTTTTTAAGGAGTAATGGTTCGCTGGAGCTAGTTGAATGTTTTGTTTTTTGAAGACTTTTTTGAATTTATCAAAGGCCCATGGATGGTAAGTGAATTTTTTGAAGATCATTTTAGTTTCTGTAGCTGAGAGGGTTGTGGTTTCCTTTAGTAGTTTCTTCTTATTTGCTAAGTTCACTTTTTTGTCTACTAGTGATTTGGGAAAGTCATTTTTCTGTGCTATTTCAATAATTTTGTTGTATTCTATTTTGTATTCTTCTGCTGTGAGAGGGATGTTGACCAGTCTGTGTGCTAAACTATTAAAGATTGCCTGTTTGTGGGATCTTGGATTGTAGCCATTAGCTTTTATGTAGTTGTCTGTCTGTGTTGGTTTTCTGTAAATGCCAAAGTTTATTCTATTTTTATTTCTGATTATTTTTAGATCTAAAAATGGTAAATACTCGTCTTTTTCAACTTCTACAGTGAACTTGATGCTTTTTTCTTGAATATTTAAAAGTTTTAGTGCATCACTGATGTGTTTTTTTGGCACTATGGCAAATATGTCATCTACATATCTTTGCCAGAGTTTGAACATCCATGGGAAACCTTTAGTGATCCTTATTTCTAGTGCACTCATGTACAGATCGGCCAGGAAGGGTGATAAGGGGTTGCCCATTGCTAAACCAGAAGTTTGATGGAAATATTTTGTTTGAAACTGGAAGAAATTCTGTTCTATGCATAATTTGGTAAGTTCGATGTAATCTGAAATTTCAAGTGATGACATTCCAAGTGATTTGAGCCATTTTTCTATCAATGTTGGGAGTTGTTTAACTGGTATGCTGGGAAACAGTGATTTAACGTCAAATGAGACTAGTGTGTCCTCTTCATTTAGTTCAGTATCCTTAATGTGTTTTAAAAGTTCATAGGTGTTTTTGATGCTTAGGCTATCGAATTTTGGAAATGAGTTGAATTTGTTTATTAGCCACTTTGCAAGTTTGTATGTTGGTGAATTTATACTGCTAACTATAGGTCTCATTGTTATGGTCTCACACCTTCAAAATTCCACCAGACACATTACTTTGAGACCGCACTCATTCTTTTTAACAATAACTTTGGTAGGTTGGCGGGGATCAAGCCACTGTTTCAAGGTATCAGGGATTCGGTAATATACCCATTTTTCATCACAAGTAACAATTCCTCTGACAAATATATTATCCTGGGATTACGGATAAGCTGACGACAGATATCTGTTCTACGTTCAGCCTGTTGAGGGATCAGTTCATGAGCTACAGATCTACAGCTTCTGTATGATTTTCCAAGTGTCTTAATGTGGCAAAGTATGGTATCATTTGATACACCAAGTTCTTCTGAAAGCCTTCCATGTTTCGGTTTTCCAGAAAAGGTAAATTTTTAGTGTTTTCGTCTCCAATGTTGAAATGTTGGAACCATCATTATGCCACACGCTCACTAATAACACCTTCTCCTTCCACTTCACATATTCGAGCTGCTACAGCTCGAGCTTTATAATCTTGTTTCCAGTAGTGTTTTAGAAGGACTCTAAGTTCAAACTTTATCTCCATTTTGTGATTGTTTATTAACAACTGAAGGCTGATATATGTTTGCAATGTATGCAACACTAACCATGGCATCCTTTAAATAGCATTGCCAAACCAAAGAAACCCAAAAAATTTTCCAAGACACCGAAATCAAAAAACCGACATTCCTTATAGGACAACCTAATATATTTGACCATAATCCTGAAGATGTTTATAATGTTATAATTTTATTATCCTTTGCTGCATAAGATTGTTCTGACAATTTTTGAGATGACAAATATTACTTTCTTTAGATAGAGTCAACCTAAAAAATCCAATGCCATGCCTGGGACTTGATTTCCATCCAGTTGCTCTTACCCATCGAGCTACCATGCCAACAAGCCTGACATCAAATTCTCCAGTTGACTCATATATTTTCCCAGTAAACCACTAGGGGCTCTCGTATTTGAAATACAACGTTTGTGGCGACTTACTATTTTAAATACTTGAGTCCCAGGCTTCATTGTTAAGGTATCTATCCAATACCTTAGCCTATATACGGCTAGTGTAAAGAAATGATTGATTTCCATCAATTAACTTAAATAATAAGAGTTTAATGAAGAAGCCCGGGACTCAAGTACTTACTTACAATAGTAAGTCGCCACAAATGGTGTATCTCGAATACGAGAGCCCCTAGTGGTTTACCGGGAAAATATATGAGTCAATTGGAGAATTTGAAGTCAGGACGGCACATTGGCCATGGTAGCTTGATGGGTAAGAGCGACTGGATGGAAACCAGGAGATCCGTGGTTCAAGTCCCAGCTGTGGCATTGGATTTTTCAGGTTGACTCTATCTACAGAAAGTAATATTTGTTATCTCACAAATTGTCAGAACATAAACGTATGCAGCAAAGGCTAACTATAACATTATATACTGCAACACTGAATATTAGCATGCTTATTTACTGAAAATAACATACCTGAATATCTGAAAATGACTTATTGCAGAGGAGTTGCAACTGCTTAGTACCTACGTCACTGGTACCAACCAGGCTTTGAAAGTGACATTGTTAACAGTTCATAAAACACAATGTAAACATGTAAATTTTCTGCTTTTGTCACAATTACACAAAGCACCTTACACTCAAATTGGATTATGCACTGGTCTTGAACTGAACTTCAAAGAATATGAGTACACGTTCCTGGACTGCAGTTATCTATGGTCAGTGTTTAACAAAATCAGCTATTAATTCCTTGTATAAATCTATGGAATTCAACCATTTTTTCAGAAACATCATAAGTTTTTCTCTAGGAATACTAGAAAACAAGGCAGTTATATCAAAGGAAACAAGTTTATCGTCTTAGATAAAACTACATTGCCAATCTTTTTTACTACTTCAAAAGAATTTTTAATACTTAAACACTCAAGTTTATCAAAATTATTAAATTTTTTATGTAACCATTTAGCTAAATTGTAAGTTGGTGAATTTATACAGTTTACAATGGGTCTCATTTTATTTCCAGGCTTATGAATTTTAGGAAGATAATGTTTGTCTTAGCACTTTTTGACAAAGTCCATAAGAATATATAAAATACATATTTTCTTGTGAATAAATCTGAATGTGTATCTCTTTAACTGGCCAGAAGACCAGCCTCATCCACTTGATAAACTTAGCACATAGCTATTTTTATAATACATGCAATAAAGAATGCATTAATGAGTGGTGTCTAATCTAGTCTTACACATATGAGGCGTGTTCATAAAATAAGGTCTCCAAGGTGCTGGAGCCATGAGGAATGCTATTACGCGAGATCCGGCAACACTGGCGTGTAGCTTGGTTTCACCCCTTCAAATCCCCACCACAATGAACCCATTGCAACCATTAGTCTTGGCTGGGCAGCCATTTGCGATGGAGCTTCCTATCACTTCCGCCGCCAAGTGCGAGTTGCGTGCAATGATCCGCTTTTTGAGTGCCCCTGAAATTCATCGTCAGTTATGCGAAGTCTATGAGCAACAGTGTATGGACGTCAAAAACGTGTGAAAGTGGGTCAGAGAGTTCAAAGATGGACGCATAGACGTCCATGACGAACAGTCTTCTGGTTGGCCTTCGGTTTCAGCCGAAACAATTGCAAAAGTGGAGCAAGAAATGCTTAAAGATTGGCATGTGACAGTTTGCGAACTGAATTCAGTAAGACTACGATTGACAAGATTTCGACCGAACATTTGCATTATCGCAAGGCTGATCTCCTGGCCCAGTTTGGATGAGAGATCCTCACCCATCCCCCCTACAGTACAGACTTAGACCGACGATGATTTGAAAAACGAGGTTGAGCGCTACCTGCACAACTTGGCGGGAGAGTTCTATGACAAGGGTGTACAAAAACTGCCACAGCACATGCAAAAGTGCATCGATCACAATGGTGATTACGTTGAAAAATAGCTGTAAGTTCCGCCTTTCCATAAATGTAACATTCATTGACAATAAACATGTTTTCTATATTAAATAAAATTGGAGACCTTATCTTACGAACATACCTCGTATATCAAGGATTGTTCTATGGAAATGATAACTAGACAGTTTCATGAAATACATTTATTTACTACTGAAAAGCTTTTATAAATTATAAATCAATCATTAAATTACATTAAGCATATTATGCTACATTTTCTTGACTTTAGATTTTCTTTTAGCAAATTTCATCACAGGCGTATTTTTATTAACTTCTATAATATTTTTTCCTTTCATAAAAGGCTGTAATACTTGAGGTAATGCCACATTGCCATCCTCTTTCTGGTGGGTTTCAAACAGTGCAATAAGAAGTCGAGGTATTGCACAAGCTGTTCCATTCAGTGTATGGGCATAACTAGTTGCACCAGTTGTTGAACTGTATTTTATGTTGAGCTGGCGAGACTGAAAGTCTGTGCAGTTACTGCAACTTGATACCTATAAAAGAAAGAACACAACTGTTACTGAATGCAGCGCATATTGATTTATGAAGGAAACAAACCTTGCTTTGCATAACACTCCTTAAATACAAAAGATTAGAAAAAGGATGAAAAATTATGAAGGTATTGCTTTTATTATCAATGAATGAATAAATTATTGACAAATACATTATGCTTAACTGAAGTGGAATAAGGTGGTCCATTATAAATACACTTCATATGCTCAAGAGAAATGAACAGTAATAGAAGAAATAAATCCTAGAACACAAATAAACTAGAGAGGATTACATGTGAGTGCTGCAACATGTGAGCTTGTCCACAGCATTCATTATGACAACACATGGGATTGGATTGGGTTGGATTGGATTATGCAACAGAGGCGAGTTCCATTATTGGTCTATTATACCTATACCCCCAAGTGGGGCATCCCGGCAGGAAGGATGAGGCGAGAGGAGACAAAGGGCAGCCGTCCCAAGGAATCACTTCAGTGCAGAAGGCAGGGTCCTTACAGTTGATCAGTTGTAAACTCCCTGGCAGACCAGTACAGCCAGCATTTCACCCACCATGCTCCTAAAACGGCCCACCAGGCTGGCCCAGAGATTGTCCTACCGAAGGAGGAAGTATTTATCAGGAGCATATCATTCTGTCATGCAGTGCCGACACACTCGCCAAAACTTTTACCCTGAAAGTGACCACCAGATGAGAATGTGAAATGATAATGAAGATGAAATGGAGCGTCACGAAATTCAGGGGATGTAATTAACCTATCCAGCATTTGCCTGGTGACCTGGAAAAACCCATGGGTCAGGTAACTAAGTTGCTTCTGCTGGGAAAGTTATGCTCATTTCACTTTCTGACATTCATGGAATGGTTTATCAACATGTAACTGCACACACCTCAGTAACTGGAAGTACTACAGGGATGTCCTGAAAACACTGCAAGACCATATCAGGCAGAAAAGACCATATTTCTGTGAAACAGGCTGGATGCTGTACCATGATAATGCGCGGCCGTATATTGCCCAAGTTGTTGCTGAATATGTTACAAAAATCAATGAGAAGTGTGTCCACCACCCTCCCTATAGTCTGGATTTAACTGCGTGTGACCTTTTCCTATTCTTTAATGTGAAGAAACACCTTCATGGGATGCATCTTCCATCTCCAGAAGCAGTAGTGAAGGCAGCAGAGGCGATTTTCAAGGACCTCTCAAAAAATGGTTTCTAGCAGAAATGCTGGGTCAAGTGCATTGCATCTAACAAAGACTATTTTGAAAAGGACCATCAACATTATGAGAATGAGTAGAGGTATGCTGTCAAAAAATAATTATGATCATTCTTTACTGAACAGCCCTTGTATTTTCAAGATGTCTTCTGCAATTTTTTCTTGAGTTATTAACACTGACTAAAAATATTTAAATGTATTTTACATTGGAATGTCAATACTCTTTCTATTATTTTGCTTAAATCGTAACCCTTCATACAATTATACATCTAACGTTTATTCAAGATAAAAATACAAACTATACTGAATTACTACCTCTCCAAACATTTTTCGCCCTGGCATCCATGCTTCAATGTCATATTTTCTGAAAGCAGGTGCTCCTAACTCATGTGGTGGCATGTCCAGGACTTGACAATGGAGTCCTAGAGCATCATACATTTGCTCCTGCAAATTGCACACATAATCCAGGAAGTCATCTGATTCTTCAGGAGTAGTCACTGCAAACATTTCTACCTTTGTGAACTGGTGCACTCTGTGAAGACACATAATAAAGTTAGACTTTCCATAGTTGACACTCAAATACAAACATTTTGTTTTTCAATAATGCAAAACTATACCAAAACCAATATGTTAGATAGCATCTGCAGCACTGCAATATGAAGATAGTGATTAAATGGAAGAATATTGTAAATGTTTATGAATTAAAAATAATATATTTCTATTCATTTTAATGTGGAGCAAACGATTACAACATTTCAAACATTTAACTTAATTAGTTCTCATTTGCTTGAAAAGCAGAAATTACTTCATGTTCAAATAAATATTCCAATTTGGTAGTAAAATTTTGGATATAAATATAGCTAATTGAAATAGTTATGAATAAAAGCATTGTTAAAAGTGAAGCTATTGAGTCATTCTTCATTAAAACTTCACTCACTTCATTATTAAAAACAGTGCGAAGCCTGGGACTATCCTCAGCTAATTGGTGACTGACTACTATCTTCACAATCGTTGTTATGTGGATCTCTTGAAAAAAATTGTCGAGACAACGAGCCAATTACCTACCAAAGCTTTGATTAATGCTTTTAATATGCCATGGCAATTTTTTGAGCTGAATAGCTGTTGCAGTCATTTATGGAATAATATTTAACCAAGTATGTGTTTTATTGGTATTAGCTCCCTTTAACAGCAGGTATTCATTACAGTACTATAGCAATGTCTAGAATTCTACTCATTTAAACACTTTAGTTCTATATGGATAGAGTCAACATGAAAAATTCAATGCCATGGCCGGGATTTGAACCACATGCCATGGTAGCTATACTCTATCCATACAAAACCTTAGCCTGTATACGGCTAGTGTGAAGAAATGATTAATTTCCATTAATTAACTTAAATAATAAGAGTTTAATGGTGAAGCTTGGGATTCAAGTACTTACAATAGTAAGTCACCACAAATGGTGTATCTCGGATACGAGAGCTCTTAGTGGTTTACCAGGAATATATGAGTCAACTGGATAATTTAATGTCAGGATGGCACGTTGGCCATAGTAGCTCAATGGGTTAGAGTGACTGGACGAAAACCAGGAGATCCGTGGTTCAAATCCTGGCCATGGCTTGAATTTTTCATGTTGACTCTATCCATACAAAACCTTAGCCTGTATACGGCTAGTGTGAAGAATTTTCAATTTCAATTTATTCATCCCCTATATTTCATACAGAGGATACGTCATTTTACATTATAAGAAAAACATAAAAATACACTCAAAAGTCTACTGTATGCACTGCTTAGAAACTAAAATGTACATTGTTTATTTTCCATTTTTTGTTTTGTACTCTTCCACACTATAAAAAGCTTGTTCTGACAAATATCTTTTTATATTCTTAATATTACACAGTTTAGCATTCTTCATTTTACCTGGCAATCTATTATACATGTCTTTTCCGATACTTTCTAATGATCTGTTGTTTAGTGTTCCCCTTAGTGTGGTCCTAAAATAGTCAGCTTTATTCCTTACATTATATGGGTGTAAATTACAGTTCTTTTTACATGTATTCCTTTCTATTACATATTTAATGCTTTCATATATGTATATGCATGGAACAGTTAAAATATTATGCTTCTTAAATATCTGCCTACAGCTAGATCTTCTCTCAACATTTTCAATTATTCGGATAGCTTTCTTTTGTAATCTGAAAATTTTTAACACCTCTTTTGCATTTTTATTACCCTATAAAGATAACCCATATTTTATATGTGAATAGGTAAATGCATAATACACTTGTTTTAAGGTTTTATTATCCATAGTTCGTCTAACTTGTTTCATTACGTATATACCTTTATTTAGTTTTTTTATTATATGTTCTATGGGTTGCTTCCACCCTAGGTGTTTATCAATTACTAACCCCAAAAATTCTGTTTGGCATGTTTCTGGAATACTTTCACCATCAACAGTAATTTTTATATTTGTTGAACACTTCTTGAGATCGAACTTTATCCAGCATGTCTTATTTAAATTTATCATTGGGTCTAAGTTTAAGATTAGGATTTCCTTTGCTTTATCTTCCACTTCTCTTTCTGTAGATTCATTTATTATTATGGTTATATCCTCTGCATATCCTATTACAGTACCACCACGCTTCCTTATCAACTCAAAAAGGTCATTTATATAAAGTAAAAATTAAAATGGTCCCTATTTTGAACCTTGAGGTATACCTGATGTTACATATCCCCAGTCTGACCTAATATTTTCAATTTCTCCCTTTGTGTTCTTAAAATTTACTTCCACCCATTGCATTCGCTTTTTTAGATAAGATTCAACCCAATCTTGAGCAATTCCTCGTACCCCATATCTGCTTAGTTTTTCTATTAGTAGTTCTAAGTTAACGCAATGATTAATTTCCACTAATTAACTTAAACTTTAGTTCTCTATTGCTGTATTTTTGTCTTCAGCTATTTCTTCACTCTATTTTTGCTAAGAATCTTTTGGATTACTTTATTAATTGTATTCATCCTCTCTTATGTTTAATGATAAGATTAGATATCTTTCATTTATTTTGTTATATTCTCCCTTTGTTATTTGAACATTACATACCACACCTATGTTTAGGATATATCAGTTTTCTTCTTTGCAACTACAGTTTGGCTTTAAATGCTGAAACCTATCTAGTTTGATTTGAATTATCTAAATGATTTGTCACAACTGTGCCGTGGCCAAGCAGTTAAACTGCTTGACTCTCACCAAGGAACCTGGGTTTGATCCCAAAGGACCCGCTGGGGCCAGTTTTCTTCAGACCCTCCGGTTTCCCCTGCCAGCATTCCACCAATTGTTCCATCATCATCTTTGCTATCATTTCATCTCGCCCTCATTCTGTCATCCACCTTTCTCACTCTCATACCAGGCGTTGGGCTGATCACCCATCCTGGATTCTCTCTTTCATGAATCCAAAGATTCTGTTCATCAACCCGCTGCCTATGGGCGTAAGGGTTAAGAGGAACAAGAATACCTTGACACCATTAGTAGTATCAGAGAGAAGTTAAAGAAGATTTGTCATAAAACTCTGCAAGCAAAAAATTACTTACAGGTTTTAATCTAAGTCTACAACCAAATTCTATACTTAATCTATGAGAAAACAAACTTTATGTTTGGAAGAAAACATTCCACGCCTAACTTTCATGGAATTTCTCGGTTAAGGAAAGTGCTGAAAAAAAATACTATTATGAACTTACATGCGTTAGTTTATATATTTTGGGCAAATAAGTGGAAATTGAAGCTGTAACAGTGAAGCAAATTGTAATTATTCTCTTGCATGAAAGCAGTAATGGTGCAACATTGTAATTCTGACAATGTTAAAAATTTGTAAACCAATTTATTATTAATAAATTATTATTATTATCATTGTCATTATATAGATATGCTCCACTTTAAGAATGTCTATCACACATTGCTTTGCTGTTGCAAGATTTCAGCTTTAATTTTGAAACCTTACAGCTGAAATTGACAGCTAATTTTGGGGGAGTGTCTTGTAGATGAATTTTTGCAGTGAAATTAAATGTTTTGGTACTCATTATTATACAATTGATTGTTATAAAACTTGCTTCATAATCATTCTGGGATACAAAGGCTTTGAAAAGTGTTCCGTGAGTGTGCTAAACATGGCTAACTAAAAAGGAGATTGAAGCAAGAATTATCCTGAACTTTTTAACTTGCATAAAAAGGATAATAATATATTGCTTACCTATAAATACCCTTTTCTTCTGAAACATTTGAGATTTCAGCTCTATAGCATCTGCTTACTGCAGCCAGTTTCAAAGGTAGCTGGGAGAGAGAAAACTCACGATTCATTACATAACCAGCAAGTGCCATCTCTGCTGTTCCAGATAAGCACAAATCTTTGTCATACAATTCCTCACATAACCTGTAAATCTGCATCAAAACAACCAATGCATACATTTTAACCACAATGGATTATTTGAGGCAATGCATAGTTATATTTAGGGAATAAGGCTAGAACAACTACAGGTAGACTGCAAACAAAATGCAGTCAATGTGCGCATGTGCGAGGAGAGCCTTCTCCCCTTCTCGCCATCCAAGCATCACGTGACTCCCACTCCTCCCTTCCTGCATACGACAGAGCGCAAACCACATGGAATGTGTGTATTTTAATGCTGTTTTGATTTTCAAAGTTAAAAGAAAATAATTACCTCGGACTTGACCTCACAATCTATAATAGATAGAATCATAGTTTCTTTAAACCCTGAAGAACAAATCCGTGATTCGGCAGAAAATGCACAGAGTGAATCTAACAGTGAATGTGAAAGCTAGTGAAACAGATGACCAGTGCAGCCCACGCGATGGAGGAGAGGCAAATAAAATGATGGAAGAGGGGGAAAGCTAGAGGACTCCAGCATTGGTAAGCCATGCCTCCAACTGCATTTTGTTCCCGGTCTAGTTATAGCTGTTTTATGATGTAAATATCTTGTTACAATAATGCAGAAAAGTTTAATAAGGTCATGGTGCTTCACACAGTTCAACTATTTGGCTGCCCACCTTACTCTGGTCACATTGTTCATACCATTGATTAGGTCTCAGTCCGATCTGTCAAAACTCATGTGATACAACAGTCTATCCGCAATGAATAGATTGGTCCTTTCTTGGAAGTGTTGAAAACAGGGTTGTTACGATAAATTAAATTTAAAGGGAGTCGATTAATGACACTAAACAAAAGTTAATAGATTGGTCATTGACCACTTTGGAATGTTGAAAGGTGTAAGTTAGTTCTTATCTTAGGGGCTTTTAGGACTACTCCTATAGCTTCTTTGGACATTCTGTTAAACCTGCGTCCACTTCAACATTTGATTGGAGGCGGAGGCGAGGGCCATTCTATATAGACTCAGATGTAATGGCATTGAGAATCTAGAACTATAATACTGCAGTCACTTAAATCTACCTAGGGACAAGCATCTAGACTCTTTTATGTTTATGAGGATGGATAAATTGATACGTTGGAGATTACAAGAAAGAAAGTTCACTGTACCGCTTCCGGAATACAGTGAATGGATGAACTGAATAAGTCCCAAGATTCAGGGTGGACCCATATGGTTCACAGATGCATCCGAAACCAATCAAGGGATTGGGGGCAGGATGTTTGGGAGTCTTATAGATTTGGACCGCATGTGTGTTTTCCAAGCTGAAGTATATGCCGTACTGACTAGTGTATGGGGAAGTATTAGCAAGGGATTTTGGAACAGACACATTACTATACTTTCAGATAGTCAAGCTGCCTTGAAGGCACTTGACGCTAGGGAAGCCAAATTTAATGTCGGATGTCAGGAAGCTCTAATGGAACACAACTCATTTAATCCTTTAATGGGTGATGTTGCCCTGGGGCAACATTATGCTGTGTTCAACTTAAAAATATTTTAATGCAGTTTTTTTTTATTATAATATTTTACTGGCCTTTGTTGGTTATACTATACATTTTTTGGGTCTTTTGAATCGTAAATATTATATTATTTTCATAATAATATTGTATTGTTCTTTTCTTTTAGTGTATAAAAAGCAAAATACAAGCAACTGCAGTCAAATGATACTCTGTCAACATCCAAGCGTGCTATCACACCTATTATTTTACTTGGACCCTCCCTGTCTAACGCAGACACATTTAACTGCAGTCGCTGAGATTTGAACTCACGACGTTTAGCTTTGAATGGATGGCCAGTCAATTGTATATCGCTTTAATGACCATGGCTATTCGAATTGAATGCATTGAGGCACCGCAGAAAGCAGTATGAAAACCAGTTTAACAAGTACAGCAAGAGTGGCATAAGTGGTAAAATAATTCATCCATTAAAGGGTTAAACTAATGTGTGTGCCAGGACATAGGGGAATCCATGGCAATGAGAGGGCAGATGACTTGGCCAAAGTAGGGATCCATCAGACCTTTTGTGATCCTGAGCCCTGCCTATGGCTCAGATTCAAATAATTTATTAGCTGTAGGAGTCAACCAGACTCATGGCATCATAAAAAATACAGTTTATGTACAATATTTTCAAAAATATAAATATGTATTATAATATAGTTGAAAATGTTACAAATTAATATAGTCTAATACAATTAGTTGTCTTACGGCTATGTCAGAGAAGTAATCCAGGAATAGAATGACAGGAAACACAATGAATACCGATTGTAACAGGACATAAGCATTCAAAGATGATTATGAAGAATATCATCAAAAGCAGGATATAAGCTTAGGTTAACTGCCAACCAGTAGGTTACTTTAAGCACAAGAGCAAATAAGCATGTGTTTTTAACCAGTGGTTTTGACAAAGAAGCATCACTGACATGTATTTCTTAGCAATGCTTAGGACTGATGGGGATATTAAACATATTCACAAATTTTGATGAAAATTGCATTTACACTTCTTTGTTACTAATAACACTGGTGAAGGACATCTGTTCCTGCCATCAATAACAAGGTATTTATAACACTAAATTTCAACTCTTTCTCCACTTTTAAAATCTGATGCAGGTATAACATCTTAGCCTAGATGTATTATAAGTCTAATGATTTAATTTACTTTGTGTTCTAAGTTTTGCACCTTAACATAACTGTAAAATATGATTCTTAAGCACAAGATGATGGCTGTATATGTTTCTTAACCATACAATGATTATTTGGAGTTAAAGGTAAAGCTTTTAGTATATAATATATGCAAAATACAATGTGCCCAATGCCCCTAAATACTGTTCATGAGGAATTCTATGAAGAAAAACAAACAAACCTGATTTCTTTCTCCTTTAGTGATCATTCCACATCTTTCAATCCACTCACTTGGTAAAATATCAGGAACAGAAATAAGTTGAAATCCATTTTCAAGCAGCTTCTGAACTGCAAACCACACTAATGCATGCTCTAATTGTGCTAAGTCACCCATAAAATAATAACTCCTTTGTCCCGCTAAATTTGAGAGATTTTCACTTCTCAGTATGTTAAGCTGAGTGGCAAGTTCATTAAATTGCTTAAGCTTGAAGGAAAAGTTTGGTTTCTGTCCAATTACTTTTAAAACTTTAGGGTCATCAAACTTATTTATTGCAGGACTAGATCGGTTAGGAATTTTTCTGCCTTCTTTGATCAGAGCTGTTCTTAACTGTGCTTCTTCCTCAGAAGTCAGTGAAGTGTTTTTTAAACTATTCCATAACTGATGTAACTTTATGATATCCCCAACACCTTTTCTTCGTTTAATGTTTTCTTGAATTTCATATTTGTTGTCCTCGTTGCACAAATATTGAAGATCTAAATCTACGTCAGGGAGGCTATTTGTTGCTTTAGAAGGTATTACTTGAGAACTGAAGCATGCTTTATGGAGTTTTGACAGCATGCCACTGTGTACTCGTATACATTTCCCAAACATTGTTATTGAGGCACTCAGTAATTATTTACTAAACAAAAAACATAAAAATAGTACATTGTACTATTAACTATTTGCCTAATTGCTCTTACGATTTACCAATAGTCTTGGTTTTATGCTGTTCATTCTGTTTGTAAACATTTAACATTCGCACTATAAAAACAAATGATAGATTGAAAATACGCAAGGATTGCCAATATTACAGAAAATAAAGTTGGTATTCTGCGGTAGTTGGTAGTTCAGAAGCGCATTGCGCACATGTAAAATCAAAATGGAATGCCGCTTAATATCAGACTTGTTGAGTGATGTAGTTTGAAATTTCAATAGATATAAGTGAATTTAAAGAATTATTTGTCATACAGGAGCAGCGATGGCAGAAAAGCCAGTATACGTAAGTATCAGAAAGGTGAAGCTCATTCTTAACTCACGGTTAGAAGAAGGTTAAAAAAAGTACCAACGTGAAAATACTTTGCCCCCAACTGTCAGAAACGAAAATAATGTGTAAGAAGGTACAGATATCAGTTTTCTTTAAAAGATCAGATTGTAACGGTATCCATAGATGCAGTGAAGCAATCTGGATGGAGAGGTGGAAACTACCAACCAGCATTAATGCTGTAAATATTGCAAAAACCATTAAAGAATCATGTCCTATAGAGCAGAAGCAAGAAAATATATTGTGTTGGCTTCTTTTTTAAAAACTGTAGAAAGCAGTAGTTTTCGGAAGATTAATTAAAGCTAATCTAGACCTAACCTAACCCAACCCTGAGCTATCTATCTTAGCTCGTTCAGGAGACTATATTATCGTGTGCCATTGAAAAAAGATGTTCACATTCCTATTCTGCCACTTAGCACCAACTGATATGTGGATGTAACAATTGAGGTTTTGAATTCTAGATATTTCACAGTTGTCATCCTTAACGGTGTGCATCTATTTTTGCATCCAAGAACCTGTCAGTTACAGGTGAAAATCATCTAGAACATAAAACTTTGAAAAATAAGTAAAGTATGAAAGACATCTTAAAGAAAGAATAAAAACAAGGTATAAACATTGAAACTTGTAGTGAGGTACTTCCTTTTTGACTATGGAACATACATCTGTAACTGTAACTGCCAGTGTTACCTATTTGCCCCAATTCTAAATTCCAGTACAGCCACTTGGTACTGCATGCACCCCCTAGAGCTGGTGCAAGGAAAGCTCGCCTATATGCCTGATGCGCAGAACACTGTTTTTATATATTTGCCATTACGCCTTTGCATGGCATCGTTATCCTCTTTATGAGTCTCTATCCAACATTTTGAGATGTGCATATTGCACTGAATGAGTGATTATTGAGCAGATTTTTTGTTTTTTGGTTTGACAGTTGGTTGTATTTATTGGTGTGAGATATATTACATAGCTATCATGCCTCCCTTAAAATCAAAATAGAGTATTACTGAACTATGTGTCCTTCAGTTGAGAGTGAGGCAACCTGACTTTGTCCAAGTAGTACCATAGTCTCATGCAGCTCCCACCAGTAAGCATTTGTTGCATTACATCTACCACCTTAAAGAAATATTTTGCTGTTGAAACAAGGATTAACTGCTTACACATACACTCAATGTGGAGTTCACTGTTATTTTATGTTGGCATTAGTGTGGTTTGTTGTGTTTAAGATGCGAGTATACATGTTGTAATTAGCATTGAACAGAAATTTAAATTCATTAGTAACATTGGCAGTGGATAAGAGATTCACAGCATTAGAAGTAGAGAAAGACTACATCTTTTTATTCAAATTTTAGGAGAAAATATTTAACTGTGGCACTATCAATAATGCAAAAGCTATCCATTTTACGTTGCCACATATTTTGTAAATCAAAGTAATGAATTAATGCCAACAGATATAATGTTTATCAACTTTGTGCTTCGCAAGCGTTGACAGAAACAAGTTCATTAAAAGATTGCTGATTTTATAGAATGTACAGTAGTCATTCTTTGTTGCGTGTGTGTAGAACACAATTACTTCCTTTTGTACTTAGTTACTGACGTCCAAGGAAAAGGTTGTACCCACTGAAGTTTGGTTAAGGAGGGTTCTTCTGTACCTATCTTTTGTAAACCTCTGTTGGCTATCTTAAGTATCAAAACCTGTAGTGTAACAGCCCTAGTGGGCCAAAGCCTGTCAACCCAACTGCAGCATCTCGGCTGACCACATAGTCCCCTATACCTAGGACTTAAAATCTGCACTGCTCAGGGGTGGGGATTGATCCTGGATGCATTCCACAGCAGGGAATCAAATTGGTACTGTTGGCTATTTGGTGTGTATAATAAATGAATGGAAGATTTAAAGATTTCATTAGCCAAATGGAAGTAAAGAAGAGTATCAGAAGATTTTATTTTATGTTTTAAACTATGAAGTAGTTTTGCTCCCATGTAATTGTTGAGTTTATGAAACATGATTGTTTTGTGAGTTTGTATCATTATACAAAAAATATTTTTTATTTAAAAAGCTTAACACTCCCAGCTGCAGATCACTTTTCGTGGCATTTAGATGATTAAAATAAACTTAAAACTAACTGCAAAGCAAAGACACTCTTTCAAGATCTGAATAAACTGCAGAACACTAATTAGACCATGTCTTTATATTAACTTTCTGAACTGTTATAATGCTCATGTTAATATAATCGAAAGCAAAATACTTATGTGAGTATCCTTTCAGATTAGGTACATAATTCAGAATCTTGCAGAATTAATCTTAATACATTCTCCTCCCACCCTGAAGGTGTATGCTTAACATTGTTTATAATTTATGAGTATGATACTACATAGAAAGACCAAGTAAAGCTGATAGTAATATAATTATTGTGCATCTTCCCATTTTCAGCTGATTCCTGACAAGATTTGTGAGAGGGCTGGCATAAATGCAAAATGGTTACCAGGTGAAAAACTTGCAGTATATGCTTACAGACATAAAACTGCAAACTCGGAAGGTAAATTAAGTTTGACTTCGGAAAATCTTAAATTAATTTTATTTCCAGCTAATTGTTACTTTCAAGATTATAAATTACAATATTTATAGACACTAAACAATTTTGTAGATAAATTAAAATTCCATATTGCACAAACATTATTAGTCATAGCAGGTGAATAGCCTTGCCTGAGTTAAAAGCTTTCAGCCATTCCGAGCTCCTTGCCCTCCTCAGGAATGGAATGAAAAAAATGGCTGAACGTCCCGGGTATATATAATGCTAGCCAAGTTTTATATCTTACTTGGCACAAACATTGTTATTTAATTTTCAGTGTTTAAAAATAATTAGTTTTTTCCCCCTAGCATGTGATAGGGCTAGTTGCATAATAATCCTAATTGTGTTTTATTTTTACTTTCTCTAGTATCTATTTATGGTACAGATAGTACAATACTGCATTCCACCTCTAATTTCTCACATACAAATTAGAAAACATACCTTTAAACACAGTATTAGGGTTGCAGTATTGAAGTAGTCATACTTACGAGGGTGGCCTGAAAAGTTTCCGATCTCAACATCAAGATGGCAGCACTCGTAAATAAAAGCTAGTGAATTTCATTGTTCATCTGTTGACAGTTACCAAAGTTTTAGCCATTTTGGATGCTCAGTTGTTATGTAACAGTCGTTTAAGTGAGTTGATGTGAGACCATCATTTACCATAATAAAATTTTGGGTAGCTGAATTTAAACGTGGCTAGAAGAGCTTGGGAGACAATGAACGTTTGAGACGTCCAAAAACTGCAACTACCAACAAAGTTCACCAAATGGTGCTAGACAACTGCCCAATTAAAGTGAGAGAGATAGCAGAGGCTATGAACATGTCAAAAGAACGTGTGTGTCACATATTAAATCAACATTTAGACACGAGAAAGCTGACCCGCGTTGGGTGCCGCATTTGCTTATGTTAGACTAAAAACGTGTTCTAATGAACATCTCCAACGCTCTGTTGGTGCAGTTTAGGCGCAATAAATTTGAGTTTTGGTGCCTATTAATTACTGTAGATGAAACTTGGATACACCATTATATTGCCTGAAACAAAAATTCAGTCCAAAGAGTGAACTGGAAAGAGAGAACCGACTCCAAAAATAGCAGAAGCTGTTTTTTCGGCTGGGAAAGTGGCGACTGTTTTTTGAGATAGTCATGGAATTATTTTAATCGATTATCTTCAAAAAGGAAAAACCATGACAGGAGCATACTACGCATCATTACTTAACAAGTTGAAGGCAGAACTTGTGAAAAAACGGCCATATTTTAGAAAAAGAAAATCCTGTTTCACCAAGACAGCAAATGCACCATCTCACATCTCAGCGTTTGCAATGGCAAAAATCTGCGAATTACGGTTTGAACTGCTTGACCATCCACCTTACTCACCAGATCTAGTCCCAACCAACTTCTTTTTGTTCCCTCATCTGAAAATTGTGCTCGGAGGACAGAGTTTTTCATCAATTAAAGAGGCAATCAATCAATCACTGTGAACAATTATTTTGCAGAGAAAAATGCCGAGTACTATTTGGATGGGTTACAGAGATGGGAGCATCAATGGAAGAAGTGTGTAAAGATAACATGTCGTAAAAAAAAAAAAATAATCAGAAAAAAAATGTGTTGTATCTTTATTAGGTTGGAAACTTTTCAGACCACCCTGGTATGTGTGATTGGAGGAATTTAGTAACAGTGACATCAGAATTTATTGAAAAAGCTATTTGTAATTGTTTTTTTTTTTGACACTTCATCACTTATATTTTTATATTATTGAGGGGTAGTTTCGGAAGCCGTTGCCTCCATCTTCAACCTCTTTTCAACAGCTGGAAAGAGGTTGAAGATAGAGGCGACAGCTCCGAAACTATCCCTCATTAATATAAAAATGTAAGTGATGAAGTGTCAAAAAAGTGACTACAAATAGGTTTTTCAATTAGTCATACTTATGTACACTCACCTTCAGTTTTAAATGTTAAAAAGTAATTTAAATGTTTTCAAGGACATTTGCCCTTAATCATAATCTGCTGGCTGACTAAGTTCTCTCTTTTTTGTTTCCCCTTTGTACTGTAACAGACTGTGCTGCCGTCTAATGTAAGTGAGTAAAGTTTTAACACTTTCGTGTGAGTAAGGACTATGATACAATGAAGCACAAAATTAATGGAATTTTGGGTGCTTTTACGACTCACTATGACTTATTTTTATGTAGTTATTCTTTTATATATATTTATTTTGCTGTTTAGTAAGGTAGATTTTTGTAGGAATAGTTTCATTCACTACAGAATGGATAGATGTGCTTGCTACAGGCATAGAATTCAATATTCTTTCCATGACATCGTAAGAAACAACAGAATGCTATAAAGATGATAAAGTATTGAAAAATTCAAATCATTAATAACAGATACCAAATGGTAGATGCCATAAAAAGTTTCTTGATATAAGTTCTGTGTTTTAAAGAGATATACATTTTTTGATGGGTAAGTTTTTGTTTATTTCTTATGGTTTATTCATTATACATAATTCTTTCCAAATGAAGAGAACTTTGCAGACTATTCTCAGAAAATTAAGCATAAAATGAAGATGTATTTGCTTAAAATGAGTTGGTACTAGTAACACTAATATCACTTTTTTTTAATATTTCTATTAACATATATATACAAATATAATCATTTGTATCTTAAAAGCTCACTTATAAGAAATGATAATTCTTATAAATTCTCTAGGATCGCAATTTCATGTATACTTAATGTATACTTAATACTGATAAATCGGCCGTAGAAGATAATGTTTGGTCATTTAACCATGAAATAAATCCAGAGGTTAAATTATTAAAACAATTAAATGGTCCGATAGACTTAATGGTTTGGAAAAAAATATTTATTTTAAAAAACAAACATCGCATAATAAATTTTTGAAATATCGGCAGTCGATTTTGTTTTTAAGTTTGTTTTATTTTCAGATTTTGGTAGAACTAACAAGAACATATCAACATGTAGCATTTGTAATGATGGCGACAGCTTTGTTTCCAGCTGAAGATGTGTATAAGTTTACATGAAATCGCGATCCCGGAGAATTTATAAGAATTATCATCATTTCTTATAAGATAAGTGAAGTTTTAAGTTACAAATTATTATATTTGTATAAAACTCTTCAACCATGTGAACTCTTTCTCTTAAGCAGTGATTCTAAGTGATTCTAAATCAGCACTTCAAGCCCTAGCCTCACTGTACCCTAACAACAATAGAATACTTGAAATTTACAGTTCATTACGAATACTACAAGGACTAAAAAAAGAAATACACTTCCATTGGATTCCATCCCACTGTGGAATTACAGTCAATGAAATAGCAGATTCCTTGGAAAAAAAGGGAACACAAATAAAACAAAGCTGCCAACAAAAAACCTCATTCCACACATCAAAACTACATATAAACAATAGAATCAACTTATTCTGGAAAGAAGAATGTAAAGAAAAAAGTACCAACAAGCAATGGAAAATTCTACAAGGAAGTAAAAATCCCATCCCAGACTACCCAAGAAGAAGTACTGTTGCCATCTTCCAACTGATTACTGGCCACAACTGTTTGGCCGCTCATCTATACAGGATTAATATTTTTGAATCCCTGACCTGCACACTGTGTAGGGACCCAACTCATTGATGGACGGAGATCATCTGCTCCAGTGTAGTGCCCTGACAAAAACTGACAGCACAACTTGTCACACGTTATTGGGAGGCCAGGAGGAAAATGGAAATTCTCCAACTCCATATTTGTATATATTTGTTTGCTTCACTGTTAATAGCTTCATATTTTACGTATTTCTGTTAACATGTTTCCGAAACATGTGTTCCCATCTTCAGAACCCTCTAGAAGTATATTTCAGCACCACATAAAATGCCACCACTATAGACATCCACCACAACAGAAACAACAACAGTGTCAGTCAGACACATTCTGAAGATGCGAACACATGTTCCCGAAGCATGTTAAAAAAAGAGATTTAAAAAAAAAGTGATATTAGTGTTACTAGTACCGACTCATCTTAAGTAAATACGTCTTAATACATCACTGTTTCTAGCTTCTTCCATACTTAAGTAATATTTATTTCCATTTCAATTACAAATTATTATATATTTACATACTTATTACTACACTGAGTTGCTGGTTCCCTTGGGCCCAATAGACTCAAACTCCGAGGTTGTTGAGCTAATGGGTCCCTATTGGCAACTTATCTAAAATAACTTCATCTTCATTTTCGTCATATTCACTTATCTTCCTCAACCATTTGGCTCTTACTTTGCCCAAAAATTTCCCAATTTCAATTAAATTTTTCCTAGTTTTTACACTCATTAACTTCATTGCTTGAATTTCTTTTGGTAGCCTTGCCCATTCTTTTTTACCTATCTTCTCCCTAAGCAACCCAGTTTCTTCACATTCTAAAAGCAAATGCCATTATTTATCCCTTTGGTGACAAATGGGCATTTCTCCAGATCGCTCCCTCTTCCCAAACCCTTCAATTTCACCACTCCTGTTCTGTCCCATGCAAAGCCTTCTCTTGCTGCTTAATCACAAATATCAATGTATTTTTCCCTGTTTCACATCACTTTCATCTCTCTATAAATTTCCAGTGAGCTTTCCAAGTTGAAGCTTCCTAACATTTCTTGCCTTTCAATATCTTCCGTTCTTAACCTAAGTTCTTTCCAAAATCCACTTTGCAATAATTCCCTTTTTTCCCACATGACAACCAACCCTGAGATTGAAAATGGAGGCGATTGCCTTTGAAACTAGTCTCTCATTAATATGAAAAAGTACGAGAATCAATAAACCAACTACAAATAGTTTTTGAGACCAAATTTGATATTACAAAAATATAAGTATTTGTTACTAAAGCTACACTTATCTTAAGAAAATTGATTTTAATACTTCTTTCTTCTTTCCAATGGAAATTAATTTCAAAAGCAAATCGCTTTCGTCCTCAGTCCATCAACTCCTTAAATTTTTTGGATTTGAAGTTGATGGACTGAGGATGAAAGCGATTTGCTTTTGAAATCAATTTCCATTGGAAAGAAGAAAGAAGTATTAACATCAATTTTCTTAAGACAGTGTAGCTTTAGTAACAAATATTTATATTTGTGTAATATTTATTGTTTCACTGTAACTATTTTATAGCTTCATTTTCTACGTAACCAAATTTGATGTTTATTGAACATTCTGTTTTGCGTTACGCTGTTCACAGTTATTTACACACACGCGCACGCGCACGCACACACACACACACACACACACACACACACACACACACACACACACACCCACCCACACCCCCACCCACACCCACACACACACAGGCCCGCCTCGATAGTGTGGCGGTAGTGTGTCTGCCTCACGTTCAAGAGGTCCCGAGTTCAAATCTCGGTCAGGGTGAGTTACCTGGATAAGGTTTTCCGGGGTTTTCCCTTATCCTAAAAGACGAATGTCGGGAAACTCTAAGCTCTATGGACCCTGGGATCATTTGAGCACTATTTCACCCATTCCATTCATCGTCCGATATGACTTAACATTGGAGGACGTAACATAAAAATAAAAAAAAAAATAAAAAGAACACACACACAGACCTTTTTATATAACTTGTGTTTGTCTATTTAGGGGTCTTAAAACATGTATTTTTGGTAAATTTTGGACATAACAATTTTAAGTGGTATAGAAAGCTTTTCTTGTCTACTTTGGCTACCTGACAGAGAAAGTAAACACGTGTAAGTCTGTATTTGTTCATGCACTACTGAATTGTGACATGAATACAAATAGAATTTTAAGATTTATGTACATTTGATTATATTTCTTTGCATAATTAATATGACTAATGTGTTCACATAACTTCATATTTTCTTCTTTTAGATAGACAGACTGAGTTTGCTCCTTGTAAGGCACTAATCCATGAAATGAGATTTAAGGTAATGATCTTTGACCCCATTGTCCGTAAACTAATCAATGAGTCAAATGGAACATTTTTGGTTGCACAGAGGATTGCAAAAAAGACAACTGGTAGCAGCATTAGAATTGAAATGCTTAAACTTAGTCGACAATACAGGTAAGTTGTGCATTTTTATTTGCATTTTATGGTTGTAGTGGCATGAATGTTTATAGGTATTGCAATTCCTCCAAGTACTTTAATAGATACAGTCAACATGAAAAATTCAATGCCATGGCCGGGATTTGAACCATAGATCTCCTGGTTTCCGTCTAGTCACTCTTACCCATTGAGCTACCATGGCCAACTTGCTGTCATAACATTAAATTCTTCAATTGACTCATATATTTCCCCAGTAGACCACTAGGGGCTCTTGCATTCGAGATACACTGTTTGTGGCTACTATTGTAAGTACTTGAGTCCCAGACATCATCATTTAACTCTTATTATTTTAGTTAAATGATAGAAATTAATCATTTCTTCATACTAGCCATATATAGGCTGAGGTGTTTGATAGAGTCAACATGAAAAATTCAATGCCACGGCGGGGATATGAACCATGGATCTCCTGGTTTTCGTCCAGTCGCTCTTACTCATTGGGCAGAACTTTAAGTTATATAGGCGATGAATGAAATGGGTGAAATGATGCTCAAATGAGCCCAGGGTTCATGGAACTTAGAGTTACCCGACATTGGTCTTTCAGGAAAAGCCCTGGAAAAACACCATATCCAGATAACAACCCTGACCGAAATTCAAACTCAGGACCTTTTGAGCATGAGCCGGACACATTACCACCTATGCTACAGAGGCGGATTAAGAAGTTGTTCAAATAGAATTAAGCCAAGTAGCAAAAGGTTTTGTTATGGAGAGAGTTCAAAAATACTGGATATGATTTTTAATTAAGAAAAGAATAACAGTATAGGGTTACAAATGAAGCATTTAAAACATTGGAATATGGTAATCAAACTTATTAAAAACTTGGTCAACCTTTTGAAACACCTTTGGTACACTTGCCAAGATTATTGTCAGAACAATTTCAAGGAAACTTCCTCATCATAAGATGACAGAATGGCTCCTTCCTCTCTTGTTCAATGTGCTATAATTCCTATTGTGAGTCATATGATATCATTCAATATTCAGTCTTTCAAACTTCAATACTCTTTAGATTAAGAGCGACTGGACGGAAACCAGTAGATCCGTGGTTCAAATCCCGGCCGTAGCATTGAATTTTTCATGTCGACTCTATCAATCCAATAACTTAGTCTGTATATGGCTAGTGTGAAGAAATGAATAATTTCCATCAATTAACTTTAAATAATAAGAGTTAAATGATGAAGCCTGGGACTCAAGTACTTACAATAGTAAGTTGCCACAAACAGTGTATCTTGGATGCGAGAGCCCCGAGAGTGATTTACTGGGGAAATGTATGAGTCAGTTGGAGAATTTAATGTCATGGTGGCAAATTGGCCATGGTAGCTCAATGGGTAAGAGCGACTGGACAGAAACCAGTAAATCCATGGTTCAAATCCTGCCTGTGGCATTGAATTTTTCATGTCGACTCTATCAATCCAATATCTTAGCCTTTATATGGCTAGTGTGAAGAAATAAATGATTTCCATCAGTTAACTCTTTAGATTCTTGATAATGTATATATTCTGTCACGCTGTTTAGTTTAAATAATTCGTGGGCTGTTCTAAAAGTTTTATTTCAATACCAATGTTATGATTTTGATTGGGAGTCCTAAATGGCCAGGGGAAACTATTGTGATTTCCTGGAGACTGCAGTACAGCCACCTTCATATTCTTTAACTTTTGCACCAATTCTAATCACATTGAACTAAATCATAATATTAAAGTAACTGAACAGAAGGTTTCTCTGAATGCTCTCAATAGTAACACTCAGAATGATAGTAGAATGACACAATAGTCATCACAACTTGAACGGCACTTCTTCACATCAAGAACAACTCACCATCTCACTCACGAGCACGTCTGTGTAATTACAAGTGCAAGACCTTCCAGCTTGTTCACAAGGGCAGTGAGCAGAAATCTCCTGAAGAATCTGGTTATCTCTTCAAAAGTGTTACTGGTGTCTGTGCTGGGTGAGGGCACTACTACTACTTCAGCTAATCAGTCACCTTCCATATTGTGATAAAAAAGGACAGGTCAAAGTTCACCTTAACTCACTGTCACTAAAATCATAATCATAATCCTTTATTCACCACTAAGCTTACAACAAGCAATAGGTTTTGTCAGTTATAAAAAGTATTTACAATGTATTTACAAATACAGAAGGTTTACAAATTAATGCATATAAAATTCTAGGTGAAATCAGATTATTTGCATGGCTTAAGCTGGTAATTATCGTAAGTTAACTTTACTATAGTAATAATAAAATTAAACAATTAAGTACCTACTACTAGGACAGTGCTAATTTATAAGCATCTCTTTTTACAAACACACAGCATAAATGCATCCCTTTAATGTTCCTTTATGTGTCTGTTGCATGCACCAATTTGCGCTGCTGTAATTTCTTCAACATACACATAATGTACCCTTTTTCACTGCTCTGCTTCATAAAAATTATACTGAGTCAGATGAGACTCTCTGTACTTCACATACCACAAATTTTCTTTCAATGCATCTCGCTTCTACTTGAAGGCATTATCAAGAAATTGTTGACTGGAATTATGATGTTCCAGTTGATCATGATTCTCCGGAAATGAGATATCTGGCGGCGATCCAATGAGATTAAGTAAAGTTTTTTTTTTCAATGGAATGTCAAAATCACTAAATGTGTTTGAAATTTCTTTATATAAATGTTTTCCCAGATGTTTAATTCTTGATTCAAGTGAACTGATTGTAGTAATTGGATTTTATGTTCTATGTTGTGATTATGTCTAGGCTAAAGCCACTGGCATTTCAGTATAGAATCTTTAAATCTCCCATGGCAGTCCCCACCCGGAGATCCGATTGGGGGATTATTACTCTGGAATATTTTCCTCTGGGAAGCATAATTGTTGAGCAGTTCCTCAGTCGTTTTTATTGGATACCACTTTTTCCTGATTTGGCGACTGTATGATCCTTAGTCAACCCCTGGTATGCCTAGAGGACTGCACCTGTTGTTGGTTAACGGTTCTCCTTGGACCTAGCTGGGAGGTTACATGTATATCCACCAACCTGTCTCTACATTCACCACTGTATGACGTCTGAATGCTATGACAAGCCAGCATTTGTATTGCTATTTCCTCCAATAAGGTGTAACAGTTAATACCACTGTGATTCGGTGCTCAGAACCCCTTTTGTAAAAGCATGTTGTACCACAACCAGGTAAATTTTACATCCATTTTTTCTTTTACTAATATATCAGCCCTTTCATTCCCCTGGATTCCACAATGGGAAGGAATCCAGGGGAATGAAAGGGCTGATATATTAGCAAATAAAGTATGTAAAATTCAACAGAAAGAAATAAAAGTCTTTTCATATGAATCGATTAAAAGGATTATAAAGGAAAAACATTAATGATAAGTACACATTTGGACTATCTAAAATATAAAAATGCTTCTAGAAAATCCCTCTGTAATTCTGGAACTTCCACGTAAATTGCTGTTTCCATGATGAAGTTTACTACAGGACATGATTGCCTAGGCCTGCCTCGGTAGTGTAGATGGTAGCGTGTCTGCCTCACGTTCAAGAGGTCCCGAGTTCAAATCTCAGTTAGGGTGAGTTATCTGGATAAGGTTTTTTCCAGGGTTTTCCCTTATCCCGAGAGACAAATGTCGTGTAACTCTAGGCTCTATGAACCGTGGGCTCATTTGAGCATCATTTCACCCATGTCATTCATTGTCTGATATGACGTAATGTTGGAGGACGTAAATTAACAAACAACAACATGATTGCCTAGGAAAATATCTCCTTAGAATTGGCATACTAACTTCTCCAAATTGTGTATTGTGCTCTCAAGATATAGAAATGGATAGAGAATATCTACAAAACTGTGCAGCTATACAAAATAATCAAGCTATAACTTCTAAATACTGGGAAGCCAGAAGGAGAAGACTTCATTGTTGACTCTAGAGTATTAGCAACATAGATACATGATCCCAGAAATGTGCTGCTATTTCTTTTTGCTTGAAGTTCCTAAAGTTTTCGTTTAATCTGGTTCCAATGTTACAGTGTATATCTTATTGCAGTCCGAGCAATTAATTCTGTAAATACCAGACTTCACCAGATATGTGAATTTCTTGTGTTTCTTTGTCCCTAAAAGCTGAGAACCACAAGCAGCTGGAACACCAAAGTTCTAACCAGTTGACAGTTTCTTGATAATGCCTTCAAGTGAAGTCGAACTGCATTGAAAAACAATCTGTGGTATGTGAAGTACAGAATGTCTCAGTCAACTCATAGTATCATTTTAATTATTGCATTACTTCACAGTGTTAATTCCAATTTAACTTTTCAAGTTACTACTATACTTGTTGACTCTGCAACTGCTCCTCTCTGTACTGCTCACACTGCGAGCAGGTTTAACACTGCACTACTTGTGGACCGATGCACTGCTCTGAACTCACGACTTCTCTGCTCTGCACTGCACTGCACTGAACTCTCAGCTCAACTAACTCGACTGCTAGGCTTTGCATCGCCTTTTATACCCTGCCGGTCTCGGTGAGAAGGTTCTGGTTGTAGAATGTTCTTGAGTTCTGTTATTCGAACACTTGACAGCAAATTGGTACTGTAACAACGTGGCTCGCTTCCAGCTTGGTGACATCCTTAAATGTTGCGTTTTTTTGCTTCTCTTGCCAGCAAACAACAAAGATGATGGCATTGTTTGACTCACACTCCACGGCAGGCACCCAGTGCCGTTCTAACTGTATGGTATGCTTTTGCCATAGCTGCATCAAGGTATAATTTAGATAATGCATGATAATTATCCCTTGATACTTATTTTCATTCCAAGGGGTTTAATGGTGGACTCATGTTAGTACTGGGGGGCTCTATTCACTAAAATTCACCTCCTGCACTATCCTTGTTTATGTGTGCGGTTCTGACATATCAGTAATTACTTCAGTAAAATAATCAGTGAACTAAAGCAACAAAACTCTTGTGGCTGGGATGGCATCTCCTCTAGAGTATTAAAATACTGTAAAAATGAACTTATAGATATATAATGTATATTTGATTAATTTCTCAACAGAACACAATACTTTCCCAGAGTGCCTAAAAATTAGTACTATAATACCAATTTTCAAAAAAGGGGACAGATGCCATATTGCTAACTACAGATCAATAACTCTTACCTCTGTATTCAGTAAAGTATTTGAAAAAGTTTTAAATTCAAGATTAGTTAACTTCTTAGATAAACATGACATATTACTTAAAATGCAGCATGGCTTTAGAAAGAATTTCTCTACGACTACAGCTATCATAGATCTTGTACAAGAGATTTATTCACAATTAGATAAAGGTAATCAAACAGTAGGACTGTTCTTAGATCTCTCTAAAGCATTGGATAGTGTAGCGTTAAATTTATTATTGAAATTTATTATTCGTTATGGAATGAGGGGCAAAATGCATGACATACTAAAATCCTATTTAACAAATTGCAAACAATGCACAATAATAACCTGTAACAACAATGGGTCAACTAGAAGTTATATGTCACCATATGATATAGTTAAATATGGCATGCCACAGGGATCGGTACTCAGGCCAATATTATTTCTGTTATATATTGCAAAAATGTATCCTATGCTGATGATACTACTTTACTGTACTGGCACAAAACCATGAATCTCTTGGAGAATTCTATTATAGATACTTTTAATGACCTACTTAAATATCTGGAACATAATTTAAAAGTGAATATAGATAAAGCAAAATTATTGCATTTTCAGTATGGAAGATTGAATTCAGAAAGACCTTTGGTGGTAAAAGTAGGGAACAGTATCATTGAACTAGTACAACAAATTAATTTCCTAGGTATAATGTTGGACAAAAGCCTCTCATTTAATCCACATATATACTATGTATGTAAAAGAGTAAGTACAGGTTTATATCTATTGAGTAGCCTCTCAAAATATTTAGATACGACTACATTGAAAATGACATATTTTGGTGTAATATATCCTTACTTACAATATGGCATTGAAGTATGGGGAAGCACTAGTGTACATAATTTAAATAGATTGTTGGTATTACAGAAGAAATGTATAAGAGCAGTGTATGGTTTAGGGTATAAAACTTAATGTAGTAATACTTTTGTAGAAAATAAGCTATTTACTTTTTTTTTTTTTTTTTTGTAATTTATGTCCTCCAATGTTAAGTCATATCAGACGGTGAATGAATTGGATGAAATGATGCTCAAATGAGTCCAGGGTCCATGGAGCTTAGAGTTACCCGACATTCGTCTTGAAGGATAAGGGAAAACCCCGGAAAAAACCTTATCCAGGTAACTCACCCAGACCGAGATTCGAACTCGGGACCTCTTGAACATGAGGCAGACATGCTACCATCTACGCTACCGAGGCGGGCTAAGCTATTTACTGTTATCTCATTATATGTATATAAGGTTATACTATATATTACTAATAAGAATTTGCATATAACACATAGTAACAAACAACATTATGACCACAACACACGTGGCAAGAACAACATATATCAGACCAGCATAAATGAGAGTACTAGTGAACACAACCCACTCTTGAATGGTGCAAAGCTATACAATGGATTACCAAGTACCTTAAAAGGAAAACATGGAGATAATTTCAAAAGGGAGTTTAAAAGCTATCTTCTAAATAAATGTTTATATAGAATAGATGAATTGTAAATATTGTAAATAATATTGAAAATAGTAGCATTTAAAATTATGAAACCTTAATGTATTTTTCTTTTGGAACTGAAACTTATTTTGACTATTCTTGTAATTCTTAACTGGACGATGCCTGAAACATACTTGTACCATGTCTATAGGCTAAATATTATTATTATTATTATTATTATTATTATTATTATTATTATTATTATTATTATTATTATTATTATTATTATTATTATTATTATTATTATTATTATTATTATTATTATTATTATTATTATTATTATTATTATTATTATTATTATTATTATTATTATTATTATTATTATTATTATTATTATTATTATTATTAATAATTATTATTATTATTATTATTATTATTATTATTATTATTATTATTATTATTATTATTATTATTATTATTATTATTATTATTATTATTATTATTATTATTAATTATTATTATTAATTATTATTATTATTATTATTATTATTATTATTATTATTATTATTATTATTATTATTATTATTATTATTATTATTATTATTGTTGTTGTTGTTATGTAGGAATAATGCAGGATTAAACCCCATATTCATGATTCCTCATTAATAGCTATTTTTTATTAACCGGCTATATAGTCCTCGTTTGTTAGTAGCTCATGCAAAGTTGAAGAGCTAAAGGTTGTGCTGTTGATACTGTAGAACCTTGTTTACCCGGACCAACTGGGACCAGGCTGATCCAAGTTAACGAAACTCTGCTTTATCTGAAGAATGACGGAAAAACAATAATAAAAACATATCAACAAATAATTTTTAATGAAGTTCAGGAATGACTATCAGCACACTTTCACCTAGAAACACATACACTGTATGTACTGTAATAGGCAAAGTATTTGCACTGTACATAATATAGCTACAAATTAGTCGATAGTAAAAAAGGCAATGATCTTCTGCTGTCTCAGTTTAGTATATCTTATTAACTGATTTCTTTAAAAGACATGTTGCATCCATTTTTATAAATAACTGTTGCTTAAATTTCATAATAACTGTTTCAGATCCATAGTACGAGCCTGTCTTGAGAACCTGCAGGATGAAGAATCAAAGGCGGAAAATTCCAGGAAAGAAACATACAAGAGTCTTATTGCCATTTTTTACAACATTGAATTTTTATGGCATCTTTGTGAAATTCTTTATATTGATGTAATTCCAGGTAATTGTTTTCTTCATTGTTATTAATTGTTTGCTTCTTTTTTTATGATTTTGCATTCCTTTAGTCTTCTGTCATACTCTAAAGAAGCAATGCTAAGGTAGCTACAAAATAGGAATGAACATAAGGCAGGTCTAGGCCTGGCTGATCAATTGCTACTAGCCAGTGAGGTGCGTGTGACATTATACAGTTAAGCACGCATTCTGGCTCGCTTAGCCGAACCATACGGCTAATTTCTTTGCATGCTCTAAAGATACTAATTACAGAATTATTTGGTTTTCCCATGTTACAGAGCTATTTTTTGTCTAAACCCCATGTTTGTAGTACATCTGGTTTCGGAGATAGGGAAAGATAAGGCGCCTGACTAGAAAGAAAAGAATCATTAACTGTCAGTGAAGAAAAGTACACGTGTTATGCTGCAGTTGCATTTTGTACCCTGCTTTCAGTAGAGTGGTGATCTTTTAAGAGTGTACACTGCAAAACAACCCATAAGAGATTTAACTGTATTGGAACACCACAGTGAAGCGAAAAATTATTAAATTTTAGATGAGTCATATTTTTTACACATCTGCTTCACTTACGAAAGTGAAGCAGATGTGTAAAAAATACGACTCATCTAAAATTTAATAACCCATAAGAGTTTAGATATGCAGGCCAGAAATATTTTTGTTAATGTGCATTCCTTTTTCAAACAGTTGTCAATTAAAGACATTTTCGAAAGTACAAATTTCGCTCAGAGTCGAGAATTAATGTTAATAAGCTTGTCACATAAGTGCTCATTCTGTGACGAACATTGTTAAAGAAGGCAAACAGTTCACCAAACTAGAAGTTTCCATATTTAGATCTCCAGGAAACATCGAACAGCTAACAAACGTGCTACCAACTTAGACAATTTTCAAAAGTGTGTTTTACATAGAACAATTTAGGATTTATATGACAAGGGTGAATATCCAACTGCCAAAATGCTGACCCATTTAATGAGGGGGGGAAATAGAATATACGGATTCTGTATCTTCTATGCATAATATTTGAAATCTCTTGGGCTCAAATATAGGGGAACCAATGATGTCACAAATTTCTGCTTGAAAGAAGCAATATTTTTGCTGCAAGACTAAAATTTCTGCACACAATGCACAATATTAGAAGTTCATGAGATTCATGGTGTAAAAATGTTTCATAAATACACATTCATATCTTCCGTATTTATTAAGTATTTTAATGAAACAAAACTTGGTTTTGAAGTCCATTACAGGCAATATACAAATATGACATCATTAAAATAGAAACTATATTCACAAATTGTTAAAATGTCACTATTTTGTTTCACTGTAGCAAACACCTTCTTTCGTAGAATGTATCTAAATTATTTGAGCAATTTTGTTTTGTATGCATATGAACGATAGCTACATAAGTGAACTGTTCTCCAGTTCAAGGTTTTAAGGTTCAGATTATGTGATAATCTATATCTAATCTATATGTTCTCATACACATGCTGAAATATTAAGCAAACTTCTCTGTCATCATCTGTGTCATTGTACATCTTAGCATCTGTATGATACTTGTTAGGCGGATTTGGTGAGACAAAGACAGATATATCTTCCACCTGTGTCGCCTGCTAGCTGTGAAATTGGCAACACCAAGACAGTACGATAACCCTTTTGGCTCAACTCATGATCATTCTTATTTTGTAGCTACTCTGTTAACATTTACTTCATTCTAATAATATTTTTACTGCACGTTTTCTTGTACATTTTCACATTCCATATATAATCCATCTAATACTGTTTTCATTTTGTACTAGGTGACATGGTGGTACCACAACTTATGGAATGGATATGCTTCCATTTTTTCCATTGTGAACGTCAGGCTGCTACCATTATGGGAAACCTCATAGCTGGAGAAGGAGCTGAAAATGAACCAGAATATTGGGAAACAGTAATTGGTTTAGTTCTACAAGGAAGATTAGATGGTGCTAGAACTTTACTGAAAGCACATTCCTGCCACAGTATGGAGGCCTTTGAAGCAGCAGATACTGTGATAAGAACTATGCCAAAGTATAATGTGAGTTGTAATTATTGGCAGATCTTCCGTAATGGATGTCTTTTTATCTTTATGTTCTCTAATTGCAGTTCATGTTTATTGACTTACAGTTACTACTGTTCTTACTTCAGAATGTTCTATAGATAAACATAAAATGTGAAGTCAAGAGAAGTTAATACTAACAGCACTTTTCAAAAATGGATCATCTCATGATAGCTCATTTTCAAAGGGAAGTTGCAGAGCATTTTTGGTCCACAGATTGAATGTTGAAGTAAACGCCAAAACTAACTTTAAAAACTAGATGAACCCTCCAGTTGGAAAGTTTAAATCTGAAGATAGTGTCCAAAACAACCAACTGAAATAGTAATATGTAGAAGTTTCCGGGCTTACTGGTCGTGGTCTAGTTGGAAAAACTGAAGTTCCTGACATTTCACTTGTACGTGCGTCGAGCATCCTCAGAGGATTCATGGCAAACTATAGTGGCTCTGGCATAGGGCACCAAATATATATATATATATGGGCTGGAAGTAGACCGCCTACTTCTCTCCTATTGGCTGTGCATCCGCCAATCACAAGATGGCTGCAGGCCTATGTCTCGGTTGGTCCGGCTCGTGTAAACGGTTTCGGTCTCGTGTTTTGTAACACGGGAAACCAAGTTTTATGCAAGCGTGCTACTTCCTCCTTCCTGTTAAAATTATGTTTGTGCTTGAAGATTTCAGTAGCCTCCCGATAAAGTCTGGCATGATACTTGGCTGTGTTGTTGAGAACCTCTGTTACTGGGAACTTGATGTCATGTCCCATCAGAAGGGCATGTTCAGCAACAGCAGATTCTTCCATATGTCCCAACTGGCAGTTGCTTAGGTTACGTATGCTATGTTTAGTAGTGCCAATGTACACCTTGCCGCAGCTGCAGGGAATACGGTAGATCCCTTTTGTGGCCAGAGGGTCCCGCCTGTCCTTGACTGAATGGAGATGATCTTTGAGCTTCTTGGGGGGTTTAAAGATGGTTGTTATGTTAAACACCAGACTTTATCGGGAGGCTATTGAAATCTTCAAGCACAAATATAATTTTAACAGGAAGGAGGAAGTAGCTTGTTTGCATAAAACCTGGTTTCCCGTGTTACAATACACGAGGCCAAAAGCATTTACACGAGCCAAACCAACCAAGACATAGGCCTGCAGCTGTCTTGTGATTGGCAGATGCACAGTCAATAGGAGAGAAGTTGGCAGTCTCCTTCCAGCCTATATGACACTAATTCTCCAACTGAGTGTATTTTTTCCTCTCTTCAGAGAGAGAAACAATAAATAATTTAAGTAAATAATTTACTTATGTATTCATTGTTTTCTGTTAAAGGCATATGGTGGTTTATCAGTATCAGAATTCAATCTCAGATGGAAAGAATGGCAGGTGAATGCTCTTGCAACAATAGAAGCTGGAGCATTTGTTTCACAGCCAGAAATTGAACTAATTATGAAGGTAGGTAACTAATACTTCAATCTTATTTTTGCATTTGTCTTAGTTGCCTGCATTTTACCTTCTCGGCTACATACACTATGTAGAAGAAGTATGAGGCAATTCTATAAGTACCTGTGTTTCAAAATATATGGTGTTGCTAAGAGAAGTTCGTGTTATCATGTACTCTCATTTGTTACATGTTGTCAGATTCATAGGTCAGTTTGGATTTTACAGATATTTCAATAAGTTATTCGTGTTTTTACTAAAATGGAAAAAGTGCAGTATCATTCAATGATTCGCGTTTTACTTTTGGTTGAGAAAACTTGTGAGGAGATAAAAGCAAAATTGGATGCTGTATATAAGAACATTTTGCCTTCTATGATAACAGGTAGATATTGGTATAATGAATTTAAACGTGGTGGAATATCTGTTTTTGACAATGAGCGCCCAGGATGCAAAGCAGATGTGGTTACCAAGGAAGTCATTGAAAAAGTCCACAATATGATTCTTGCTGACGGTCAAACGAAAGTTTGCGAAGTGGCATAGGCCATAGGTGTATCAACAGAAACAGCAGTTCATTTTTTGCACGATAAGCTGGAGATGAGAAAGCTGTCCGCCCAATGGGTACTGCATTTGCTCACAGTGGGCAACAAGCAGATGCAGCTTTTAATTTCGAAGCTATGTAAATGAAATCTGAAGGACATTTTGCATCGAGTTGTCGCTGTTGATGGGACCTAGATTCATCATTATACTCTGGAAACCAAGCAACAATCAAAATAATAGGTTACTTCTGAAAAATCTGTTCCAAAGAAGGCAAAGACTGTCCCATTGGCCGGAAAATTGATGGCAATGATTGTTTTAGAATATGAGGGGTGTCATACTCATTGACTTCTTGGAAAAAGGAGAAACGATTTCTGGAGCATACTACAGTGAGTTATTGGCCCAATTCAGCAAGAAGTTGAAGGAGACACTGCCCCATATAGTCAAGAAGAAAGTTTTGTTTCACCATGATAATGCCCCAGCACATTCATCCGGAGTTGCCACTGCCAAACTGCATGAATTGTATTATGAATTGTTGCCACACCTCCTATGTTCTTCTGACCTGTCTCCCTGCGATTTCTTCCTGTTGCCCAACATGAAGAAATGGCTGCAGGAACAAAATTGAAATAAAATGATGTCATGGAGACAGAAGTGTATTTAGCATAGCTTGACAATTCTTATTCTTTGGAGGGGTAAAAAAATTGCAGGAGTGTTGGGAGAAGTGTATACCCCTAAAAAGGGACTATGTTGAGAAATAAATAATTTGTGTGTGTGTGTGCGTGTGCGTGCGTGCGTACGTGTGCAATTGAAATTTCCAACATTCATAATTTTATGATATACTATATTTGACAGTGCCAGGTTGCCACTTGTAATTCATGTAACACTGATGTGACAATACTCAAGCTGCTTGATAAAATAGGTTAAAGTTTCCAGTAGAAAACAGCAGTTTGACTTCGAACTGATAATACAGTTGAATCTAAAAATTATTTGTGGTTGGTTTATTGACACTCGTCACTTACTTTTTCATATATTTATGAGAGACTAGTTTCAAAGGCCCTGGCCTCCATTTTCAATCTCTTCCCAACTGGCATTTGTTGTTATCTGCTCTCTCTGGTGGTGGAACTATGAACTTTTTTGTCAAATTATCTGCTGGCGGGATTTCAAAGTTCATTACGCGATCCTTATTTTTCCAGATGAATATGTTCTCCCATGTTGTCAATCTATTTTGGTTTATCACTCCTTTTAATAATTTTGGATTTGGATCAATGTCATGGTTTTCATTCCAAAAATGAAATGCTACTGCTGACTTGTCTTCTTGTTTCAATCTGATGTTTCTAAAGTGTTCTTTGACTCTGGTTTTTAAATTTCTTTTTGTTTGACCTATGTAGCATTTTTCACAATTCTTGCAATTTATTTGGTATATTCCAGATTTGTTACCTGAAGGAATTTCATCTTTTGTTTTTGAATTTAGTAATTTTAAAATTTTAAAATTGAGTATCTATCTATCTTTTCGGAAAATTACAAGAAAAAAGAAGAAAAATTGCAGCGGACATAAGATTTATAAATTTATGTATCAAGAAAAAAGTAGTACCTAATTTCGTAAGAAAAGTAGTAAAATTTGATAAAAATAGTAGACAACAAAAAGCAGCAGAGAGAAAAGTATTAATTGTAGAAAAGAATAAACACTATAGAAATAAAAACACGCTAGAAATAAAATTGTACAATTTACATCAAAAACTTACCAAACAATTAGGAAGTATATTTTGGGAAAATTTTGAAAACAATTTATTAGCATATCTTAATAGAAAAATGAAGACAAAAACAGCAAAGTTAAAGAATAAATTAAAAAATTTATGCCAGAAAGCAGGCACTTTTAAAAAGATAAATCAAAAAGACAAACATAACCTAAAAGATCATCTAAACAATGTGGTAAACCTATCAAACCAAAATTTTACAAAAACAGAACTGAATATGCTGAATCTAGGTTTAAAGACATGTGTAGATTATTCCAACCAAATTGAAGATTACATTGCTGACATCCAAATTGCTACACAAACACTTAATGAAGATAGCAAAAACACAGTAAAAAACAAATGCTCCAAAATAGTAGAAGAGATTAAAAATGAAAAGAAAAAGAATTTTAGTAACCAAATCATAAAAGCTCTTAAAAAGAAACCGGTTATTTATACTAAAGCAGACAAGGGAAATAAACTAGTAATTCTGGAAAAAGAAGAATACACAAAGAGGATGGAAGATTTGTTAGAAGACAGTAATTACGAAAAAGTAGAAACTAATCCATTAAAGTACTGCATTGAAACCACAAATAAAACGCTAAAAGAGAGCAAAATAATCAACAAAAAAGAATTGCACAAAATTAAAGTAGATAATCCAACATTACCAAGAGTATATGGGCTGCCAAAAATTCATAAAACAGGGAAAGGCATGAGACCTATTACTAGTAGCATAAATGCCCCCACATATAATTTGGCCAAATGGTTACTAAGTAAATTTAATAGTTTTCCAAAATTTGAAAGTGCAAATTTAAGAAACTCTTTAGATTTAGTAGAAAAAATCAAAGATATAAATTTGGACAAAAATGACAGACTGGTTTCATTTGATGTCACATCTTTATTTCCAAGCATACCAACAGAAAAATTGCAGACTGTGTTAAAAAAATGGCTAGCTACAATTGATATGGAAGCAATAGAAGCAGAAGAATATATTTCTCTAACAAAAATATGCATTGAACAAAACTTCTTTAGCTTTAATGGAAAACACTACAAGCAGAAATCAGGATTATCAATGGGCAATCCACTTTCACCTTTTTTGGCTAACTTATTTATGAGTGCATTTGAAACACAAATTAAAAAGTCCTTCCCATTGATCTTCAAGGTTTGGTATAGATATGTTGACGACATCTTTGCAATTGTACCAAGTAAACATTTAGATGATGCATTAAAATTACTCAATCTGCAAGAAAGGACTATCAAATTCACAATAGTAAAGGAAATCAATGGACAACTACCTTTCTTGGATCTAAATATCATCAGGAATGATACAAAAATAAAATTTGGAATTTACAGGAAGCCAACACATTCAGAAAATTATATAAAAAATAATAGCCACAACCCAATTACACATAAACATGCAATAATAAACAGCCTTACACACAGACTAGTCAACATACCCATGGAGAAAGAAGAATATTTCAAGGAACAAAAAGCAATAATACACATAGCAGAAGAAAACGGATACAACAAAAGTTTGGTGTTGAAGAAAATTAGAAAATCTAAACTAAAGAAAACCATTAAGGAAGCAACCACATTTATTTAAAAAAAGAAAAAAAAAAGAAAGCAACAACATATTCAGTTCATTCACATATCATCCAAAAACATTAAATAAATTTAAAACGATATTCAAGGAACAAAATATCATCTTGGCACCTACTAATAGATACTCAATTTTAAAATTACTAAATTCAAAAACAAAAGATGAAATTCCTTCAGGTAACAAATCTGGAATATACCAAATAAATTGTAAGAATTGTGAAAAATGCTACATAGGTCAAACAAAAAGAAATTTAAAAACCAGAGTCAAAGAACACTTTAGAAACATCAGATTGAAACAAGAAGACAAGTCAGCAGTAGCATTTCATTTTTGGAATGAAAACCATGACATTGATCCAAATCCAAAATTATTAAAAGGAGTGATAAACCAAAATAGATTGACAACATGGGAGAACATATTCATCTGGAAAAATAAGGATCGCGTAATGAACTTTGAAATCCCGCCAGCAGATAATTTGACAAAAAAGTTCATAGTTCCACCACCAGAGAGAGCAGATAACAACAAATGCCAGTTGGGAAGAGATTGAAAATGGAGGCCAGGGCCTTTGAAACTAGTCTCTCATAAATATATGAAAAAGTAAGTGACGAGTGTCAATAAACCAACCACAAATAATTTTTATATTAATTTTGACGTCACTGTTACTAAATTCCTCCAAACACACAGTTGAATCTGCTTAATATTTAACCCAGTTATATGTAATTCGTATTTATACATAAATATTTGCAGGTCCTGGAAAAGATGTAATTTAGAAAAATGTTAATAGATCCTTGTTTACATAATTCACAGTCATACATATTACATTTCAGTGAAATACTACTGAGTTTTACTTATTTAATGAGCATACAACATGTTATCTTAAAAGAAACTTGAAATGCATTTTCCTTACTGCTGCTGACAAATAAGAAACCTGAGCGGACAGCTTTTGGTTAGGGAAACAAACGACAAAGGTGTTAGTTGGTACACATCTTTCAACGCAACATGTAGCAACAAATGAGGAACAAAGATAATTTTTGATATCTGTTGTTTACTGTTGAACAGTAATTTTTTTTTCAGTTCTCAATTTCTTTAATCTTTAATCTCTTCTCTACATGCTAACGCTAGATAATTCATACAAGAGGTGGCACTTAATAGAGACAAAACCAAAACCAAAATTTCTTCCGACTTTGAATTGCTTGTACATGCTGGTACAGTCATTAGTGAGAAAAGCCTGGAAAAAAACTTATCCAGGTAACTCACCCTGACCGAGATTCAAACTCGAAACCTCTTGAATGCAGGCTGTGTAGACAGTAGATCAGTACAAAAAGTTGTAGTTAAAAAACTCTTTAAGTTCATTAATATATTTTGTAAAATGAGTTATATGCACGTAATGCAAGAAAAGTGAAACAAGCCAAGTTAACTGAATACTTTAAAGAGGGACCAATTTCTAAATAATATTTGCTTGCTTCGTACATATCTTTATTGTGTGTAAAGTAGTCTTTTTCAGATGTGACTATCATCCTGGAAGAATTCTGTTACAGTAAATTATGATGTACAAATTCGGCATTATATTAATAAAGACTTTTCTTGATTTGTCACTTTCAGATTATGGTTGGTGATGCTACAGCATTTCAAGAGGCCAAGCAATATTGCACAACATGGTATCAGTATATGGCTGCTTGGCTATTTTATACAGAGCCAACAGTAAAGTCCTTTGACTTGAGCTATCATGCTATTCAGTCAGTATCTCACTATGGAGGAATGTCTAAGTTAAAAGAATGTGATCTCATACTGCTGGCAATTATGGAATCTGATTTGCAACAGGTGAGTTATAGTTTCTGCGCACGTCACACTTACATATTTATTTAACATAATCAATAGAAAGTAAATGCTAATTTTGTGGAGATTATCATACTTTAAGCTTAATTATTTCCATTAAATGATGGAACTATAAACTTGTTAGTATTTATTAAGTTAATTGGGAGTCGATTAATAACACAAAACAACACTCACTTTTAAATTTTCCCGGAACCGGTTTCTGAGGCCTTCCCTCTATCTTCAGCCGGACATCGACTCCGGCTGAAGATAGTGGGAAGGCCTCAGAAACCGGTTCCGGGAAAATTTAAAAGTGAGTGTTGTTTTGTGTTATTAATCGACTCCCAATTAACTTAATTTATACAACAACACTGTTTTCAACACTTCCATGAAAGAATTTGTTAGTATTTTCTTAATGCAAACAGCATGTTTAAAATCTTATTTAATTACTGGTTCACAGTAAATGAGGATGGAAATGAGAATGAAAAGTAAAATAGTTTGCAACATTTGGATTTACAATACATAAGAAACAAGAATGGGAATGCATATTGATAGCAAAGTATGAAGTTCATTTTATACATTGGGACATAATTTGTTTATAACTGACTAATAATGCTCTTATTGCTTCCAACTCAGCCAACATAATGCAAGTTAGCATCAAAATTAAACATTTTCTAACTGCAGATGCATTAATACAGTAAAACCTACCTTCAATATAATTGAATGGGACTCTCGAAAATTTCTGTTAAAGACAGATCTGCAGATTTCTGCTTAACAAAGGGGTTTTTCCATTTCACCTGACATAAAATCACATGGAAAAACAGTCAGTCTTTCCCTAGACAATTTTGCTTGCAAGTATTTCTCACCTTTTAAGCGCAATAATTTATTCAATAATATATGGAAGAATAATTTAGTCTCATTGACCTTTCCTTTCTTCTCAGGTTAGTATCCTTTGATTATTGAAGGTAATTCAGGAATCTAGGTTTCATTGTTAATGCCATTCATTTCATCACAAAGTGCGCTAAAATGTATTGACATCTTTTGTGAAAACTCTCCAATCACAAAAAAAAAAAAAAAAAAAAAAAAAAAAAAAAAAAAAAAAAAAAAAAAAAAAAAACTGGAATTTGGTATTCATAGAAAAGCAACGCACACAGATAATTACATCAAAGCAAATAGTGTCAACCCAATTCCACACAAACATGCAACCATCAACAGTCTGACACACAGATTAGTAAACCTACCCCTCAGCCAGCAAGAATATAAAATAGAATACCATCATATCTTAAAAACTGCAATTAAAAATGGATATAGAAGAAGCCTTGAAGATAAAAAAAAAAAAAAAAAAAAAAAAAAAAAAAAAAAAAAAAAAAAATCCTCCTAACACATATAAAATCATTCAAACTTCAAAAAAGATTAAAATAGATCACAGCTCTTTCACCAATGAAACAAGAAGTTAGATTTGCTAAATTTACTTACCACCCCTGGGCCATAAAAAAGTTCCAAAAAATATTCAAGAAATACAATATAACATTGGCACCAAAAAACAATTACAACATTAAAAACCTACTTCACAGTAATAATACTGATAAGATAAAACCAGAGGAAAAGTCAGGCATTTACAAGATTAAGTGTAAAGACTGTGAAAAAATTTACATAGGACAAAAAGAAACATAGACACTAGAAAGAAAGAACACTTCAGGCACTTAAGATACAAAAATATTGATAAGTCCGCAATAGCAGCTCATTTCTGGTCTGAAAATCATTAAATTGAAGATAGCACAGAATTACTAAAATACGTACAAAAACATAGTGAACTCGTCATATGGGAGAGGATATACATAGAAAAACGAAAACCTACTAATGAACTTTGAAATCCCGCCAGAAGAGAATCCCACATTTAAGTTCATCACTAAATCAACAGATGGCAGCAGCAACCCCAGAATTACCCACACCGCTGGATCAAGCTTTAGTCGCATAAGAGCCGTAGATGCAAACGATGGTTTGCGAAACATGTCCTGAATATAAGTACGTAAGTGAAGCTGATGTGTAATAAATACGGCTCATCTATAATTTAATAATCCATTAGATACTTTGCATTTTCTTACCCCATCTTTCAGCTACCTTTTTAGCATATTCTTGCTACATAGGCCAGATATGCGGTGATTTTTTGCTCTAACATTAATGAACCACTCCCACACTATTTCATTAATGTCCTGGTTTTCAATTTTCTTAAGTTCTCTCTTTATTTTCTCATGAGCACAATTTTACCATCTCTTCATAATTTCTGATTTATTTTTACAATCTCATAAACTTCAGTTTTGCCTACATTAAACTTGAACACTGTCATGATCTGCTTTACACTCAATTTATCTCTTTTACTAGCATAAATCACTTTCACTCTTGTGTTAAGATTTAGTACAATTCTTTTTTTCGAAGCCATGGTAACCATAGGAAATAAACCACCATCTTTGTTTAAGTGTAGAGGGATACTGTTATGCTTAGCAGGGAAGGAAGACACATATATTTCTCAATATGTGCACCATCATTAGCGCATGCCTCTCCTAGGCAGGTCAAGTAGCAGCAATATACTGTTCCCCACAGGAAAGTCTCCGGGGGATGAGATACAGGGGGGTTGGAAAAGGTTCCTATACCCTCCTCCAACAGGTTTATGACACCCTATGCCAGTTCAGTTACAGACCATTCAAAAAAATTATGACGGCTTCTATTTCTATGAATGAATCTTTTTGGTTTTAGTTTACAGAGTGAATAGGGCACATGCTTTTTAATGGTTCTGATCCTTGTGTAGCATGCATTCTCTGTCAAACACATTTGCTGTCGTCCCATTGTAAGGGGGTGCATTCCTTTCAGGGAGCTTCTTTGCGTTGCTGGACAGTAGCTATGTTTCAACTGAAACATCAGTTATGTAAAAAACTGAAGCTGCTGAACAGTGAAGTAAATTAAGTATTAAGAATAACTAAACATTATAGCAACATAACTTCACTATTACTTACCTGTATTTACAATCCAAAGGATTACCCTTAGTATCCTATGCTCTCATCTCTTTCTCCTATTAGAAGCGTAGGCAAAAAGATCTTGTGTATGTCAAAGTGCTAAGTCCCACTTTTAAACCTAGTTATAGAAATCAAAGAAGAATGAAACTGTTGTAAGCTGTTGCCACTACTCTCTGTTTCATATAACCTTGCCCAGCTGAAATGTATCACTCCGCGTTCAACAACCCTCCCCCTCGCCCTAATTGGCTAATGCTTTCGCGTCATAGGCCATAGGCGGTGCCTTCCCGTCACATTTCGTAATAATTGCCGGGAAGATAAATAAAATCAACAAAAATCATACAAATAAAGATATGAAGGCATGCAAAAATACAAGTTTATAATGAACTGAGCAAATTGAAACAGAATGACTGAGCAATGAAACTGAAAGAGTTTATAATGAAAGGCCTTTGGCCTTTTCCACTGGGATTTTTTAAACCAGCACACATACCTTTCAAAAATGCTTGTCTTTCAGTCTTAAAAGTCGTGTCACATCATACTTTACTTTTCGTGTGTTCTTCGTGTATATTTAGCGATTTGTATCTCGGTGCAGTGTGGTTGTCCTTAAATAGCGTCTTCGCCACACAGCAATATCGCCTCTGTCTTTTAGCACATTTTTCTTGCCTCTTTTTTCATTCACAAATCCCAGCTGTATAAGCAATCTGCTGAAATTTGGTAAATCTGCATCCTCATTTACAGCAGACGAAATGTTACTTATGTTAGGGAGTTCGTTGCTAAAGAAAAACTACACACATGACGACGCACAACACTTTTCACGTATTTTTTTCCGAGCACGCACTTTTGTTTATTCCTGCTTTTGCCTGGAGTGGTAAGTTTTCCTGTTTCCTCAATTTCATGTCGCGATGTTCCTACAGATCTAACACTCACACCTGTAACTTCAGAGCTCAGCTGTTCGACTTCTCTCACTGACAAAGACGGATTCTTCTCTGAGTGCATTAAACAGATGCAACACAATTCTTTTTTCGCCTGTTTGTAAATAATTATCCTTGCGATACTTCAGCGAAAAACTTGCGGTAGACTCTGCCATTATACATATAATAAGTACATGCGCAATAAACGATCAATAAAATAATTTAGCTCCCGCACTCTCGAATGGCGATGCATGACTAATCCAGTTCAAAACAAGGTCAGTGATAAAAGTCACATAAACAAATATGTCATCACTACCGCTAAATCACATGCTATCGTGCCATGTGCTTGAGAGCAAAGGGACCTCCTCTTTAATTCGTTTAAGAATTAATATGCATTTCAGATAAATCAACTCTGTTGCGTAATATATTTAATTAAAACAGTTACGAAAATATAAATTTGATAATTCTCTTCCAACATATAATGATATATCACCATGTTAAATAACGGACTAATTGTTATCGCACGACAGTCATTACCACAACAGCAACCAATGAGAGGTGATTAGGTCATGTGACCGTTAAGAGATACTGCAAGCTTACGTGAAACAAGGTATAGCATATTACACAAATTCAGGCTCAAAAAAGTAATACAGTAACTCATGCTTTTGAGAGCACATAGTTGTTATATCCATATCAGAGATGTGTTCATCTTTCATTTGACACTTGAGAAAATTTACAAATGTAATGCGAAATGCTGAACGTTCTATGAATTGTGTTACAGCATTTCTACTAATTGCAATAGCTGTTCAGTCATTTAAATTCCTCTATCTCAGAGCATTGGTTTTTCAAATGTGCTATTATTACTGGGTTGATTATGAAGCAAAAGTTATAAATAGACACTGAATTTGAATTATCAAATGTATATGTAATGTGTTTTTACTTGTGATATGGAATTAAGTTTTACAGTATACTTCACATTGTTCGGTGCTGGTATAGAAAGCTTTATGATGTGTAAATTGCATATTTCTGATGCTGCTGCATATTTCTTATTTTTCCACATATCAAACATATTGTCATGGTGACCGCACAAGAAAGGTTCGGCGCAGATAGATAACAGATGGATAGTGTATCACGGAGGTAAACAACTTGCCTAAGCAGATAAACATAGCGCGGAGATAAAAGGCATGCCAATACAGATAACGTGAGGTAAATGGAACATTCTAATGATATTACTTCGTTGTCGAAATCCACGCTGCTTAGTGGTTTATTATTCTGTTAACTCGTGCACTTAGCACATTTGGAACGCCTTGATTGACAGAGAACGGTCGATTTCTTGTTTGTTACAGAATATTCCAGAAATATCTCGTGATATTAGTAGTGGTATATATAAGAGGTGACATGCCAGCGGACAGTTGTAAAGTAGTAAACAGTTGTAAACAGAGATGTAACAAGAGCTGTAATTGAAGTGAACTTTGTTGTGGTCAACGACCTTGGAAGATTGTAATTGTGTATGTGACGTAATACTGCTACTGTGAGTGTATTTCTCCGCAAATAAAGAACGATTTGAATTTCTGCAACTCGCACTTTTAATTCTATGATCCCACAAAGTCACAATATAATGCACATGATATCAACAAACAGATCGTGACAAATAAGTAGCTGTTTGACTCTGATAATGTGCTTCAAATCAACAAGTAAAACTTAAGAATTAGAGTGGATTATTATAGTAAATTTGAGAGAGAAGGACTGGTTGCATGTGATCAGAGTATTTTTTTAAAGGTCTTATAGAAAATAATGAAAAAAGATGTGTTATGTTCAAGGAGCCATAGGGAATATTTCATTGTTTATTAGAATGTTATGGGGTAAAGGTTTGGAGAATGGTTTCATTGCAAGGTCCAGTAAACAAATTACTAGGCGTTTAATATAATGGACTTGTACTAAGAGACCCAAAAACATAGGAACCAGCTGTGCAGTGTTTTGCCTTTGCATGCCCTTGGCACTTATGTTTTCTCAACAAGAACCTGCAACAGCTCATACGGCCAATGTTTCAATGAGGACAATTGAAAATGTGTTTCAGGACAGAATTATTAGTAGAGATATGTAGCCTCCTTGGTACCCCAACCTAATCCCCTGCAATTTCTGTCTTTGGAGTAACTTAAAGCATAAATTGTACTAACCTCTGTTTCATATTACCTTGCCCCGCTGAAATATATCACTATGCGTTCAACTACCTTCCCCCTCACCCTAATTGGCTAATGCTTTCGCACCATAGGCCATAGGCGGTACCTTCCTGTCACATTTAAACCTGCAGTAAACTTCATAATAATTGCCGGGAAGATAAATAAAACCATACAAATAAGGATATGAAGGCATGCAAAAATACAAGTTTATAATGAACTGAGCAAGTTGAAACTGAATGACATAGCAATGAAACTGAAAGAGTTTATAATGAAAGGCCTTTGGCTTTTTCCACTGGGATTTTTTAAACCAGCACACATACCTTTCAAAAATGCTTGTCTTTCTGTCTTAAAAGTCGTGTCAGTTCACCATACCTTACTTTTCGTGTGTTCTTGGTATATATTTTGCGATTTGTATCTTGGTACAGTCTGGTTGTCCTTAAATAACGTCTTCGCCACACAACAATATCGCCTCTGTCTTTTAGCACATTTTTCTTGCCTCTTTTTTCATTCACAAATCCCAGCTGTACAAGCAATCTGCTGAAATTTGGTAAATCTGCATCCTCATTTACAGCAGACGAAATGTTACTTATGTTAGGGAGTTTGTTTCTAAGAAAAAACTTTGCACATGACAACACACAACACTTTTCACGTATTTTCTCTGAGCACGCACTTTTGTTTATTCCTGCTTTTGCCTGGAGTGGTAAGTTTTTCCTGTTTTCTCAATTTCACATCACGATGTTCCTACGGATCTAGTACTCACACTTGTAACTTCAGAGCACAGCTATTCGACTTCTCTCACTGACAAAGACGGATTCTTCTCTGTGAGTGCATTAAACACATGCACCACAATTCTTTTTTCTCCTGTTTGTAAAGAATTATCCTTGTGATACTTAAGGAAAAAAAAAAAAAGAGAAACTGGCGGTAGACTCTGAAAAACTGGCGGTAGATTCTGCCATTATACATATAAGTGCATGCGCAATAAACGATCAATAAAATAATTTAGCTGTCGCACTCGGGATAGCACACCGTCGAATGGCGATATATGACTAATCCAGTTCAAAACAAGGTCAGTGATAAAAGTCATATAAATAAATATGTCATCGCTACCGTTAAATCACGTGCTATCGTGCCATGTGCTTGAGAGCAAAGGAACCTCCTCTTTATTTCGTTTAAGAATTAACATGCATTTCAGATAAATCAACCTTGTTGCGTAATATATTTCATTAAAACAGTTACGAAAATATAAATTTGACAATTCTCTTCCAACATATAAAGACATATTACCATTTTAAATAACGAACTAATTTTTACCGCACGACAGTCATTACCACAACAGCAGCCAATGAGAGGTGATTAGGTCACGTGACCGTTAAGAGATACGAGGTAAGCTTATGTGAAACAAGGATTAGACAAGTCCACACACCCTGGAAGAATTTAAATAAAATATATGCCAGGAAATTGCCATCATTTCACAATGTGAATTTTGGCAAGTGATGGATAGTTTCCTAAAGAGGTACCAAATATGTCTGGACAAGAAAGGTGGCCAGTTTCAGCATCTCCTTTAATAATGTGGGTAAATAAAGCCTTTAAATTTAGTTTTAAAAATGTTGCATATTTTCATCTGCATGTTTCTATGGTAGCGGCAGATGGCAAGATGTGCCGAGGTGATGGACAGGCAAATCACTTTGTAGCCCTTTCCCATGTTTTTGGGTCACTCTGTATATAGGTGTATGTTAGATTCATTAACATTAGATATGAAAGAATTTTTGCATGTTACATACTGTAACAATGAAATAAGAAATAAACTATTCAAATTAACTGTTGCCTTTTCCAGGTGATAAAGCTGATTTTAAGTTTGTCAGAAAATGGTTGGTTTGCAGCTCACCTTACTGATCTTCTTTATCATTGTGGTTGTCTCAGTATAATGGATAAACAGCAAGACAGGTAAGTTCTATGAAACGTTATTACAATAAAATATAATGATTGTGACAAACTTTGCTTATCATTGGAAAACTTAACATTGTATACATTGGAAACCGAGCAGGATGGCTCAGAATGTTTTGTATTCGGGAGGCCCAGGTTTGATTCCTGTGGCCAACCTACCTGACCCAGGTTTTTTTAATTTTCCTGTCCCTCCATTTCATCTCCATTATCATTTCACATCATCTCTCTGGTAGTCTCTTTCGGGGTAGAAGAGTCAGCGGGTGTCTCAGTGCTGTTGTGACTTCTTGGTCGGACGCCTTCTGTCTCCTCATCCTTCCTCCCAGGGATGCCCCACTTGGGGCTTTCGGACAATAAACCACAGGTTTTGGTGCCAAATCTTCTCCATAGTAATCCTATCCTATCATTGGAAGGACCAAATGTAATTTAGAAACAGAATGAAGGAACATTTTTAAAATACTAAGTATAAACAGCTGTGGCAGATTATTTTTTATCATTTAACCATGAAATATCTCCAGAAGTTAAATATAAAAATAAAATATAAAAATTACAATATTATATTAAAATATAAAATAATTATATTTTTATGTAATATTTGTATTGCTTCACTATAAGTAGCTTCAGTTTTTTATGAAATTAAATTTGCAAATATTATAATAGTAATAGTAATAAGAAAATCTCTAGGGACTGAAGGCCACAGAAGTTAACATGAAGCTATTCATCCTTGCAACACAATTGCAAGTGCTATTGTCTGTATAAAAGTTGAAGCCATCATTTATGGTTGGCCGCCGCAAACCAAAAGTTGTTTATACATTTTGAAATGTTTGTTTAAGATGTAAGAAAAGGTTGAAATATTTATGTAGTAAAGTATGGTTATTGATGGAAGAAAATATACAAAAGAGAACACATTGAAAAGACGGAAAAATTGATGTAACAGAATATAGAGAGGTTACTAGGGGGACAGAACCAACATACTTCGAGAGATTTAATATCTGAACAAGTTGTAGATTTTTAAATGTAGTGTTATTTATGTTTGTGAAATTTAATAATAATCTTTAATAGTGGTAGTGGTTGTCTTAGTAGTAGTATTTATTCAGCACTTAAAGAATTACATTTTTATGGCTTTGTCAAGGAAAAAACAAATAAAAATTACAAGAATTCATACAGTAAAATCCTATTAAAATCCTACTGAAAGAGTACAACATACAATTATTTTCATGGTTAGAAACTACAAATTAATTACATTAACTATCATACTTTACATCATTAATGTAATTAATTTTATAATACAAGTGTTATCATTTCATTAATTTATAAGAAACAAAAATCATTGATCCGAGACCATGTCCAAGAGATTAATATTTCATGTTTGCTGACTGCAGTGAAGCTGGAGAAAAGAAGTTAGTTATCAAACTGTTGTATATTTCAAAGTGGTCACAACACACCACAACCTGGTGAATAATATATATCTGTGCGTGCGTGTGAACTTATCAAGCTGGGAAAATTATGCAGTAACTGTCAGGCAACTGAAGGTGCAAGAAGTCCTTCAGATTTCACTTAAACAGCTTCAAAGTTAAAAAGCTGCACCCCCCTTGTTGTCCACTGTGAGCAAATGAGGCATCCATTGGACCGACAGCTTCCTCATCTCCAGCTTAACGTGCTGCAAAATATGAATTGCCATTCCCATCGATTCACCTGAGGCCTCTGCTACTTTACAAATTTTTTTTTTTTTCGGTGATCAGCAAGAATCATTTCATGGAACTTTTCAATGACTTCCTTGGTAGCCACATCTGCAAGGTGTCCTGGGTGCTCCTCGTCAAAAACGAATGTTGACCATGTTTAAATTTGTTATATATCTAACTGTTGTCATAAAACCCGAAAGGTCTCTGTAAACAGCTTCCAATTTCGCTTTTATCTCCTTGCAATATTTCCCATTTAAAAGTAAAATGTGAATCACTGACCGATGCTGCACTTTTCCCATTTTAGCAAAAATAAGTTGAACAACTTATTGAAATTTTTTTAGTTAATTGATGGAAGTTAATCATTTCTTCACACTAGCCGTATATAGGCTAAGGTTTTTGATAGAGTCAACATGAAAAATTCAATGCCTTGGCCGGGACCCGAACCATGGATCTCCCGGCCTCCGCCCAGTTGCTCCAACCCACCGAGTCACCATGGCCAACCAGCCATCACGACGTCAAACTCTCTATTTGACCCATAAATTTCCCCGGTAGACCACTAGGGGCTTTCACATCTGAGATACACTGTTTGTGGCGACTATCTTAAGTACTTGAGTCCCAGGCTTCATCATTTAACTCTTATTATTTTAGTTAATTGATGGAAATTAATATTTCAGGTGTTTGTGTCGTGATTAATTTAATTCGGAGGACCACCTTGATTTTAGCAGAAATCAAGGAAACTGATTTTGTGGACTGTACTCGATAGAGCTGTATTCATATCACTAGATAAATTTATTGCACATGCTACATTTCTTATGTGAATAATCATGAAGAAGACAACAATACATTTAATATTTTAAATAAACTAAAATCGTTTTTTCATTGGAACAAACGCTGCACCCAGCCACACAACCAAGCACATCACATGTCTCTACATGTCTCAAACATGTCTGCAACTAAAAAAAAAATGAAGACTATTTTCATGCGCGCTGGCGAGTCACATGACCAGCTGGCCGCATAACCGGCGCCAAGTGAAATATTCATGCGCCCGCCAGAACAAATGACGATAATGGCGCAAACATCAGGGAAATTTACGAGTGGGTTGGAGTGACAGGTCGGAGGCCGGGAGATCCGTGGTTCGGGTCCCGGCCATGGCATTGAATTTTTCATGTTGACTCTATCAAAAACTTATTGAAATGTTTGTAAAATCCAAAGTAACCTATAAATCAGCACCAAATTTTTTTTTTTGACAATGTGTAACATATGTAACACATAACATAAACATCCCTTGTTAACACCATATATTTTGAAACCTGAGTACTTATTGAACAACCCTCATGAAGTGGAACATTTTTGTTTATCATGGAACGTTCTTTTAAATTAAATATTTGCATTTATAATCGTTTCAGAATTAAATGTTAACATTTTTAAATGGACCCACTTCCTACAGCTTAATTATGGTTCAACTCAGTTCTTAAACTTGCAGCCAACAAGTTCATTTATCAAGGCACAGCATCTACAGCTGAAAGTTTATGCTGTATCCTGTATTGAAAATCAATTGACTTCATAGCCTTAGCTATACGAACAGACCCAACATATGCATAGCTATTTCCTGAATTTCAAATCTTGGTTTTTTTGACCTATCAATGTATTGCTCCACCTTTTCCCTTGCATGAGTGTTTCTGTACTAGGAAGATCCTATATAGAATAAAAGAAAGTATTTCAGAAAGTGGTGTGCCATTGTTACTAAAATTAGGCAAGTGAGTCAACCTTGTATATACTTTTCTCCACTTACAAGTTTTTTATGAAGACTAGTTTCTGGGGACTTCTCCCCTATCGTCAGCTCTGTGGTAGACTGATGATGCATCCGGTGTCTGCATCTGGCTTGGTGTTGTGCTGCCATCTAACGTCCTGGTAAGTTTGATGACGTCATCTACTGCGGGAATTTCAAAATTCATCAAGAGGTCCTGTTTTTTCGTAATAAATATGTTTTCCCAAATCTGTAGTTCCAGAGGTTTCTTTGCCTGTTTGATCAGTTCTATTTCTTGTTTTATGTTGTGATTCTCAGACCAAAAGTGATGTGATACGGCCGACTTGTCCATTTGTTTGAATTTAATATTTCTGAAGTGTTCTTTCATTCTTGTTCCTAGATTCCTTTTGGTCTTACCAATGTATATCTTGTCACAATCCTGGCAACTCATTTGGTAAATGCCTGATAATTGAGTTTTCGGTGTGCTATTTTTTAGAGGGTGGTTTAGTAAGTTGCGGATGTTGTGTTTGTTTTGAGGGGCTAATTTTATGTTGAAGCTCTTAAATATCTTTTCAAATTTTTTGAAGTATTTTGGATGAAATGTAAATTTTCCATATCTGGTGTTTGGGTTTTCTAGTTTTTTTAACGTAGTAATGTCCTTTAAGATATGGTCTACAAACCAGAGAAGTGAAGATCGAAATGGTAACAAGATGGCGGAAAACGAGGTAGGATCTTTTAATTATTTCAATGCCTTGCTGTACGGGAACAAAAAGAACATTAAGAGATACATAAAACTTCAAACCAAGATTAGACAAATTTCGGCCAATATAAAATTTATCACCATATGCATCAGGGAAAGGTTATCTCCAAATTTCTTGCGGAAATGGATAAAATTCGACAACAGTAAACTACAACGAAGTTTAGAAAAGAAAGCTATGATTTCCGAAAGATCTAAACAATACGCAACGTTGCAACAGATTAATATAGAAGCGTACTACCTACACATGAAACTATCTCAAGAACTTGGACACATAATTTGGACACATTTCGAAACAAAATTACACGACATTTTGAAATTAAACATGAAAGATAAAACACAGACTCTTAAATCGAAAGTACGTAAATTACGCTTAAGGAGACCGACGAGAAACCCACACAACCAGTATCGCCGTGTCACAGAAACACCAGACAATGTAGTCAACATCTCTTCCCAAGCTTTCACCAAAACAGAGTTAAAATTTCTAAACAAAGGTTTTAAAACTTGTGTCGGCAACTCGGGCGATTTAGACGATTACATCGCTGACGTCACCATAACCTCAAACTTTTTGGAAAATGGTAGCGAAAAAACATTAGTTAAATCAAAATGCTTAGAAATTCTAAAGGGGATGACATTCGGACAGGAAAATAACTACAAAGAAACTATTCAAACATTGAACCAAAAACCAGTTTTTTATCTGAAAGCAGACAAAGGAAATACGGTAGTCATTATGGACCGAAATGATTACAACCAGCGAGTCGAACATCTACTACAAAATCCAGAATATACAACCCTAACCAAAAACCCTTTAAGGAAATACATAGAAACCACCAAAAAAGCAATTAAAGAAAATACAGTAGTGCCACATAAGATGAAAAATAGCATAATTGTAAACAACCCTAATTTGCCAAAATTATACTGCCTACCTAAGATTCACAAGACAGACAACAGCATGCGACCCATTATTAACAATATAGATGCCCCGACTTACAAACTGGCAAAATGGTTGGTGGAAGAATTTGACAAGTTTGAAAAGTTTGAATCTCTAAGCATAAACAATTCATTTGATTTAGTAAAGAAAATTGAAAACACAATTATAAAAACTGAAGAGGTGATGGTGTCCTTTGATATCAGATCTCTATTCACGAGCATACCAGTAGAAAAAATTCCAAAATTGATGAAAGGCTGGTTATCCAAAAGCAACGTTGCAGATGATAAAATAGAGGAATACATCAAATTAACCACCCTATGTATTGAACAAAACAGCTTCACGTTCTCCAGCAAGATCTTCCAACAAACAGCAGGCTTGGCCATGGGTAACCCTCTTTCACCATTACTAGCTAATCTGTTCATGAGTAATTTGGAAACACACATTACTAAAGCCTTTCCACATATTTTCAAATGTTGGCATAGATATGTCGATGATGTGTTTGCGATAGTCCCTAGAAGACTAACCGAGGATGCTATAAAGTTGCTAAACCTACAAGAAAAATCCATAGTTTTCACCATTGAAGTAGAGCAGGATGAATGGCTACCTTTTCTAGATTTGAAAATCATTAGAACACCAACAGGATTACAATTTGGAATATACCGAAAAGCAACACATGTTGACAATTACATTAAATGCAACCCATTCAACCCAGTACAACATCAATATGCAGTATTCCATAGTTTAGTTCACAGATTAATCAACATTCCGCTAACAAAAACAGAATATGAACAGGAGTACGCTCACATACACCAGGTTGCCGAACTGAACAACTATAACACAAATTTCATCAAAAAACTGATCTATAGACACAAAAGAAACAAATACTTAAAGGACATTACTACGTTAAAAAAACTAGAAAACCCAAACACCAGATATGGAAAATTTACATTTCATCCAAAATACTTCAAAAAATTTGAAAAGATATTTAAGAGCTTCAACATAAAATTAGCCCCTCAAAACAAACACAACATCCGCAACTTACTAAACCACCCTCTAAAAAATAGCACACCGAAAACTCAATTATCAGGCATTTACCAAATGAGTTGCCAGGATTGTGACAAGATATACATTGGTAAGACCAAAAGGAATCTAGGAACAAGAATGAAAGAACACTTCAGAAATATTAAATTCAAACAAATGGACAAGTCGGCCGTATCACATCACTTTTGGTCTGAGAATCACAACATAAAACAAGAAATAGAACTGATCAAACAGGCAAAGAAACCTCTGGAACTACAGATTTGGGAAAACATATTTATTACGAAAAAACAGGACCTCTTGATGAATTTTGAAATTCCCGCAGTAGATGACGTCATCAAACTTACCAGGACGTTAGATGGCAGCACAACACCAAGCCAGATGCAGACACCGGATGCATCATCAGTCTACCACAGAGCTGACGATAGGGGAGAAGTCCCCAGAAACTAGTCTTCATAAAAAACTTGTAAGTGGAGAAAAGTATATACAAGGTTGACTCACTTGCCTAATTTTAGTAGGAAGATCCTATTGAAACTTTTTGGCACTGCTTTAACTTCAAGTTTGAAAGACTTATGTTATTTATATAATAGAAGCATTCCATAATTCATTTTAATAACAGAAGCAAGGAACAAAAATGCATTTCTAAAGGATAGAATTCAGAAATTATAATAAAGTATAAAAGTGAGACAAAGCAGATAATTGTGAGAGAGAAAGTAATTTTTAAACCATAAGTAAATAGAAGATAAAAATGCTACCTTTAATTATAGCAGGTTTTTTTAAAATAAAGTATAACTAATAAGATTTGTTAATGTATGGTGTACTGATATATCATTTTTTAAAGTCTTTCTCCTGTTTTTATCTCTTTTAAACAGTGTTCCCCAAAAGTTACGTGACCAGTTGTTGTTAGACTATGGATCATTACTAATGACTCATCATTCCCTGTGGCAAGTTGGAGTCAGTTATTTGGACCACTGCCATGAAGAAGGCCGTGCACAGTTGGAGCTGTTGCTGGCAACATTGCCTCTTGGTTCAGAAGCTCGAGCTCTAAAAATCATCCAGATTGCAAGTGCAAGAGAATTAAATCACCTAGGTAATTAAAAGCTGTAAAATGATTACAATAATACTCTTATCCTGTGATATAAAGTAATAAATCTAATGCTATATTAAACATGAGTCAGTAGGAACACTCCTAATTAGGTAAAAAATGAAACTAGCTACAGTGAAGCAACAAATATTACACAAATATAACTATTTGCACCAAAAACTTCTTATCTTAAGAAAATGATGTAAATAAAATAAGAAAAAAAAAAGAAAAATTTACATAATTTTCTTAAAATAAGTGAACTTTTTGTTGCAAATAGTTATATTTGTGGAATACTCGTAGCTTTATAATATGTTCAGAAGTGGAATCAAGTTTATAGTTATTACTTGAGCTTGAGCTTTGTTTATGCATGGCAGTTGTAGGAACTACGCGTGTTGTGATGGTTGGTTATCGGCTGCCTATTAAGTTAGTTAATTGATGGAAATTAATAATTTCTTCATACTAGCCGTATATAGGCTAAGTTTTTTGATAGATAGAGTCAACATGAAAAATTCAGTGCCATGGCCGGGATTTGAACCATGGATCTCCTGGTTTCCGTCCAGTCGCTCTAACCCATTGAGCTACCATGGCCAACCTGCCATCATGACTTTAAATTCTCCATTTGACTTGTATATTTCCTCAGTAAACTACTAGGGGCTCTCACATTTGAGATACACTGTTTGTGGCGAGTTACTATCGTCAGTACTTGAGTCCCAGGCTTCATCATTTAACTCTTATTATTTTAGTTAATTGTTGGAAATTAATAATTTCTTCACACTAGCTGTATATAGGCTAAGGTTTTTGATAGAGTCAACATGAAAAATTCAATGCCACGGCCAGGAAATATACGAGTCAAATGGAGAATTTTAATGTCATGATGGCAAGTTGGCCATGGTAGCTCAATGGGTTACAGCGACTGGATGGAAACCAGGAGATCCGTGGTTCAAATCCCGGCCGTGGCATTGAATTTTTCATGTTGACTCTATCAAAAACCTTAGCCTGTATATGGCTAGTATGAGGAAATTATTAATTTCCGTCAATTAACTAAAATAATAAGAGTTAAATGATGAAGCCTGTGACTCAAGTACTTACGATAGTAAGTCACCACAAACGGTGTATCTCGAATGCAAGAGCGTCTAGTGGTTTACCGGGGAAATATACGAGTAAAATAGAGAATTTACTGTCATGATGGCAAGTTAGCCATGGTAGCTCAATGGTTTAGAGCAACTGGACGGAAACCAGGAGATCCATGGTTCAAATCCCGGCTGTGGCATTGAATTTTTCATGTTAACTATGCCTACTAAGTTATTGATCTAGTTGTTAACTGTTGTGTGATGTATGAGCACCGCAGTACAGTGTAGAGTTATATCACAAAGTAGGTGTCCCTAATAATAATTTTCCAACATGTAAACTTCGAAAAAGGTCACTTCGGAGGGTTATATACTCCCAAAGCAGAAGGATTATTCAGAATGATTCAGAATGTTTTCCAGTTCTGCACAAAGGAAATGCAAAATGATCTAGTTGTTTCTTTGCAAAGGGCAGTGATTAGAACGACTATGACAACAGGGAAAAGTGAAGCCACAATAAAAAGAATTATTAAAGAATTTGAAAAAGCTAATGCTTCATGTAGGTGAGTTACTACACCAGGAAAATAATGTAATCGGAAAAAGAAGTTTCAAATAGATGATTTAGATAAGTGCATCATTCGCAGGACTTCTTAAGGTATTAGAAGTACTTTTAGAGTATTTTAAAATATTATGAAGTACGTAAAGAAATTCCAACAGTGAAGAACTTATTTAATGCAGTAAATGAGAAAATTAATTTTGTTGGTGAACAAAAAATATTCTGGCGAATATTAAAGGAAATGGGATTTAGTTTTAAAAAAATGTAAGAACATCCAGCACATTTGAATGGATGCCAGGCTTTAGATTGCTGCCATATCACTGTGAATCAACCCCATTCAAGTGATGCAGAATATCATGAGCTATATACAGTAGAAAAATATGTGATCCATGAATTTATATGCACTTAAACGAGTAACCTGACAGTGTTTAAATGACAACACTGAAGGGGTTTGGAATAATGCATTCGTCAAAATTAAGTCCATAGATTAAGAATACTGTCATCGAGATGGAAGAAGAAATAGAAAGAATAGTGATCAATGTGGATTTGGATATCAGGATGAAGAGGAAGAAGAAGCAGCAAATACTTAGTCGGTTTTATGGATTCCAGAGATGACAATGGCAGTTCTACATACAAAACAGCTGATATCCATCCTTTAGATGACATTGCCAACGATGGAAGTTCAAGCAAGTGAAGTGGATATACAGGAATCGGAATCTTAACCTTAGAATTAAGTCAATTTTGTTCTGCTCCTTATCACACTTTCTGCATTCAGTAAGTTCATATTTTTGTGACATGCTGTTTACCTATCCTCCCCTCTGATAGCCAGCGTGCAGTATAAACAGTTAACAGTGCCTCCACTGCCAAGTATCTTCCTAAATGTCCTGGGTAATACAAATTAATTGAATAAAATATTGTGACTTTGTGGGTTTGTGAAATTAAAAGTCCAGGTTACAAACACCAAAAATTGCTCTTTATTTCCGTAGAAACACACTTCGTACACCTGCAGTCCAGAATTACGTCACATACACAATACAGCTTGCAAGGTCATCAACCACAAACGAAGTTTACTATCACAGCTGTTCACCTGCACGCGTCCAATTACCGACTCACTGACTCTGGCGGGCGGCGGCTCCCTTTTTATAGATTACTCGCTATCCGGACAGCGCTACAAGAAAGACGAACTCTCTAGAACTCTGCCTCATTCCCGCCACCGTTTCGACAAGCTTTCATCTGCCCGTCTCTGATCTCGTTGCCCGCGCCACCTCAAATGCGCTTGCAACAATATGCAAGTATTGTCAGTTTCATGTTGACTTGGGACACTTCCAATATTATTTTTGTTGATTTTCATAAAATCTCTAGTGGTCATGAGATGAAGCTAAAAATGGGCTTTTCCTTTTCTGCCATTTCAAAATTCCCTAGCCAGTGTTCGGTATTTTTCTTATACAGGGTGGATCACCTAACTTTTGACAGTCTCATAACTTTTGAACAATGATAGGTATGCGGGGTGTGGCAACTGATTATTGGATGCCATCAAAGGGGACATACAATAGATCTAAAGAATGTTCACTTCAATATTTTGAAGAAATGAATGTCACCACAATTTTTTCAATTAGGAACCCACCATATTTTCCACTCAGTTGATGTCCTCCGACGACCAAAAGCAAGCAATTAATTTAGAGTACTATTGTACTCAAGGAAATGTATGAAACATCGAACATTATCTTAAACCTTCTGAAAAACAAAAGAACTACTTGAAGCATGAATACACGTCACTCACAATTGGTCCACAGTAATGAATATGTTCAAAGTTGATGACCATTGTCATTGACACACTTCTGGGCATGTGTCATCACTGATTGAGTTACTGCTGCCATTGTGTCGAGTGTGGCAGCACATGCATCTGTAATTCGGTATTTCATGTCTTCTGATGTCATTGGAACCTGCTGATTTATTGCATTTTTTAGATCTCCCTAGAGGAAGAAACCTAATGGTGGTAGTCCAAACGGATGTGCTGGATGCCTCTGAACATGACTACTGGAAATAGACTGTCGAGTGCATGCTGGTAGAACATTTTTTCACATGTATCCAAATCCATGTCTTCCAACAATACAGACAACTCTTGTATCAAGAAATGCCTATACTTTCAACCATTCTAGCTTCCAACCAAGAAATAGCAACCTCAGAATCTTGATGATGCAAACAGAATGGTAGATTCTTTTAGTTAAATAGAACAATAAAATTCCATAACAGGAATCAATAAGCCGTCACCATGGATACTATGATTCCGGATTACCTTATGTCTCATTTCAGTTACAAATTGATCTAACTGATACACTTTTCCCTGGTTTTTAAACAGAACAACTGAATAACACTGCTTTGAAATCTCTAGAGTAAATAGAGATTTCAAACCATTATAACCAATTTATGGACTATTAGGGTGATTATCTGTTTCATTTTCTGACTTCTTTACTGCCATATTTATTTAGATTAGACATTTTTGTTGGTGTTTCAGTCCGAATATTCCTAAGGAGAATCTTTTTTAGTATGAAGATACAGTGCTAAAAAGTAATACAGCCTGCATGTATGTTTGAGTAATAATTATACTGTATGAATCATATACATTGGATGGAAAATTTGGTCATATTGAAAAATGTTTGTTTAGGCATTATTTCATGCTGTTACAGTTTCAAGCATCTGCAAAGTGATGGGAATGCGTTCATATCAGCAACATCGCTGGGGTAATGCACTTACATGGGCTCTTCGTTCTCAAGATGGTGCCTTTGCAACATTCCTTGCTGATAAATTTCTTGAACTGTACAGCAAAGAAGGAAAATTTCATTCTACAGATCTGCTAGAGAATCTTGGTTCATGTATGCTGGTTAGCGACAGACTGACCTATTTGGGTAAGTATGACCTTGAAAATTTGCATTATAGAGAGCAATATTTTGCTTTTCCGTTCTGGATTTATTTCATGATTTGGCACAGCTGATTTATCAGTCTGTTTGTACCTAATATTTCTAAAAGGCTCCTACATTCTGGTTTCCAAATTATGTTTGCTCCTTCCAGTGTAAACATGGTGGTAATCAAAACAGATAAATTGATAATGCCATAATTTTATTATTTGACATTTTATCTTTTTTAAAAAATAAAGTAAATTTTTTATAACAAGTTTATTTTGAGGAACCAAGAAACCAAAACAATGGGTTGCTTCTGGAGAATCTGCTCCAAAGAAGACAAAGATAGTTCCATACACCTGAAAAGCAATGGCGATAAATTTTTGGGATGCGAAGGGTGTCGTAGTCATTGACTTCTTGGAAAAAAGATAAACAATTACATCAGGACACTACTGTGAGTTATTGGTCTAATTCGATAAGTTGAAGGAGAAACGGTCCCATGTAGCGAAGAAGAGAGTTTTGCTTCATCACGATAATGGCCCAGCATATTCATCCGGAGTTGCTGCAAACTGCATGAATTGTGTTATGAATTGTTGCCACACACCTCATATTCTCCTGTTCCCAAACTGAAGAAATGACTTGCAGGAACAAAATTTGTATCAAATGAAGAGGTCATCATGGAGGCATAGGCATATTTTGCAGAGTTTGACAATTCTTATTTTTTGGAGGGGTTAAAAAATGGCAGGAGCATTGGGAGAAGTGTATAACCTAAAAGGGGAATATGTTGAGTAATAAATAATGTCTTTGATAGAGTCAACATGAAAAATTCAATGCCATGGCCAGAATTTGAACCATGGATCTCCTGGTTTCCATCCAGTCGCCCTAACCCATTGAGCTACCATGGCCAACTTGCCATCATTGAGTCAAATTAAGAATTTAATGTCGTGACGGCAAGTTGGCCATGGTAGCTTAAAAACTGGCATCTTCATTTCTAATACTGGTACTTATTGAACAGCCCGAGTATGTCTCATTCTCCTTTAATTCCAGTGTGTGCTTTGCAATTACACATACCTAGTGTGTTAGCTGTGTTCATAAGACAATGAAAAAATAATATATGTTGATAAAGTGATGTAGTATTTATTGACATGTATATTACAAAAAGCAATCATAAGGTTGTACATAAACTAGCACAATTTTCCTAGAATATGATTATGTCCTCTATTCATTTAAAGCAGTTTTTTCTCAGTTTTCTGAAAAAAAATTTAAATATAGGTTTTTTATTCTAAAGTTAATACAGTGAGAGTGATTATCATATTACTGTAACATGGTATAATTTGTCTTTATAGGAAAATATTGTGAGTTTCACCAAATGTATCGCAATGGAGTATTTAGAGAGGCTGCAGGTTTGTTAGTAAATCTACTGGAATCCAGACTTGCACCTAAAAGGTAAGCAAGCATTACTGAAAAGTTGTATTTTATGTCATCCAAAGCTAAACATACAAATAGTCTTTCTTGAGTCTTAATTTAATCAGTATTTGTTTTGTTTTTTGTAATTTACGTCCTCCAACATTTAGTCATATCGGACGATGAATGAAATGGGTGAAATGATGCTCAATGCATCCGGGGTCCATGGAGCTTAGAGTTACCCGACATTCGTCTTTCAGGATAAGGGAAAACCCCGGAAAAACCTTATCCATTTAATCAGTATAAAGTGATAATTAGTAATTAATACTATTATCATCATAAAGTTAGTATTGCCTGTTTAATCTACAGTAATTGTGCCAACTTATCACAAGCTCTTCCTCATCAACTTCCCTAATTTTACACAATCGTGGTGTTAGGGGATTCTTTTTCCTCTATCCGTTATGCATTTAGGCTTCGGGTTGAGGAATGAAAACTCTGGATCAGATAGAGAACCCAGGATGGGTGATCAGCCTGACGCCTGGTATGAGAGTAAGTAGATGACAGAATGAGGGCAAAATGAATGAAATCAAAGATGACAATGGTGGAATGATGATGGGGAAAACCAGAGGCTCTGGAGAAAACCTACCCCTATGCTGTGTTGTTCACTGCAAATCTCGCATGCGGTTGCCTGATCTCAAACCCTGGCTACCTTGGTGAGTTTCAAGCTGTCTAACTGCTCTGCTACGGCGCAGCCATCACAGATACTTATGACCCAAAAATTTACATCCACATGGACAGGCTTGAACTCAGGCTCATTCCATGGTAAGGAAGTTGAGTGCTACCCTCCAACCCATACTTCAGTGCAGTAGTTCAGGCACATCTACCTCTCAAGCAATATAATTTTATTATATTTATATATTGCTTCAATTGTCTTCCTGTTTCTTTGTAATATCCATTACTTTACAACGTAGATGTGCTTTGTTCCCCCCCTCCCCCATTTATTGTGGTGAGGTAGTTTACCTACAAATTATTAATCACATTGATTAAATACATAACAGTTCTTGTGGTAAAAATGGACTACCCCATACAGCATATACAGTATGCACACATGGTGTGCGCACGCTCACATACACACACACATACACAGAGCCCCTTCTTTTTTTAAGTGTATTTTTTTCAAGATTTTTAAATTTATTTTTAATGGTGGGATACTGAGCTTCTTCTGTCTACTATATAAGCGGTTCAGAAAGTAATGTGAGATTTATAAAGCAGTTTTCATATTTGCATTATCAATGGGTTCAGAAAGTAATGTGAGATTTATAAAGCAGTTTTCATATTTGCATTATCAATGGTTTGATGTTAATAAATGTAGGTTTAAAATTCTTTTATCCAGTTATTGCTCTTTTATAAAGAGATTTATGAATCTCCTGTTTTTGTATATTGATCATAACTTGAAGGTATTAATAATAGTAAATAAATTGACTGCACTCATGCATTTATCAGTAATTTCAGAATCTCTTATGATATTTTCTCTTGAAAAACTGATAAAGATCTGTAATAATTATCTTCTTGAAGAGAGACAATTTCAAATTTTATTAATGCAATTTTCTCTTCTTCAGCTTTTGGATGATACTTTTAATGGATGCCTTACCTCTGCTGGAATCGAATGATATAGTTCTTACATCATATGATACTTATGTACTGATGAACTGCTTAGAAGAACTCGTTAGTGAAGGACAGGTGATTGAAATGGGAGGAGAAAAAATTAAAACTTCTCAAGCAGTGGATGCTGCTATTCATGATGACAAGATAAAGTTGATCAGATTGGCTTTGGCCCGCAATTTAGCAAGATCCATCAATCATGAAGCTTGTCTTCCAGATTAATCACAGCAATAAAGACATATTTATAATATTTACTTTCTGTGAACATAATATTTCACCTCAGTATTTTGTATTGTGAATAAAACTTTCATATGATTGACTGTGTAGAGCTTATTTCAGTAAGTTAGCTCTGATTAAGAACATTATATTTGAGGACAAGGCATCACTGTAGTTTATAAATTGAAGGGAGATTTAATAGAAATTCTATTAAAGCAAGTATTTGCTTCACACTGGAATAAATATGACATAATAATTGAAAAAATAATTTGTAGTTGCTTTTTAACACTTTGTCACTTACATTTTTATATTATTGAGGGACTAGTTTTGCAAGCTGTTGTGTCCATTTTCAATCTCGATCCAACTATTGGACATAATGGCTTCTGACACTAGTCCCTCAGTAATATAAAAATGTACGTGACAGAGTGTTAAAAAACGACTACAAATTGATTTTTCAATTACTTTTGATGTCACTGATACTAAATTCCTTCAATCATGCATAAATAATGTAATAAATTATAAGAATCATGTATCTTAAAAAACATCCTTCTTATGCTGAATTATTTTGAGCCCAATTGAGTAAGTGATTATGCATATTTGGAGGAATTTAATATCAGTGACATCAAAATTAACTGAAAATATTATTTGTAGCCATTTTTAACACCCCATCTCTTACATTTTTATTTTTTGAGGGGTTAATTTCGGAAGCTGTTGCTTCCATTCTCAACCTCAAAGGTCCAACATAGTCCTGTTTACAAATAGTTTTTTCAATAAATAAGTGATAATTACATTTATTTAGCACATAACAATACTCCATAAATAAAAGTCTTCAAACCTGACTATATACTGATTTTGAAAAAATGCGACAAATTCTAGATGCGAAAGTGGTCTAATATACACATAAACATTAGTACAGTATGCGCAAGATAAGAAGAGCGCTGGATTTACGGTGTGGTGTGGGCAGAGGGGAAGAAGCGAGAGCTAACGTTCTTTTGTTTTTGCAGTGTGGTCAACCTTGAAAAATACAGTTCAGCAAAAAAGCGGTAAGATTAGCGAAGATATCCTCTGAAAACATTCCTTAGTTTTGCACATGCCAGCTCAATTGCATTCAGATCACAGTTATATGAAGTAGATGAATAATAATGTGTCCCCTTTCGAGAGCCATAACATCCACAAATGTTCATACAAATATAAATCATTTTCAAGTAAATGCTGATGGACACTACCACCACACTCGTAACAAGGATAAACTGGCAATTCAAGCGCTCCAAACGAGCCTTTATGAAGGAAGCTTTAACTACAAAGGGATAATGTTATATAATAAACTTCCAAATTCATTTAAATAAGCTGCATCATAAAAACACATTAAGAATAAGGTTAAGAAATTTGCGCATGCACATTGTTTTTATACGATTAATGAATTTTTAGAACTATAACCATGTAAATGAGCACTGGGAGCATAGTACATTCCCAAACCTGTAATCATATTATGACATTTCTTGTAGTAAATTAGTCTATGCAAATATCACATGAAACCATAGAAAAGCTGCTTACTATGTATATTGTATGTAATCAATTTGATTCTCACACACAGATTAGTAAATCTACCTCTCAGCCAGCAAGAATATCAAAACGAATACCATCAACTCTTAAAAACTGCAATTAAAAATGGATATGGAAAAAACCTTGTAGATAAAAAACTAAAATCATTCAAACTTCAAAAGAGATTAAAACAGATCACAGCTCTCACACCAATAAAACAAGAAATTAGATTTGCTAAATTTACTTACCACCCCTGGGCCACAAAAAAGTTCCAAAAAATATTCAAGAAATACAATATAACATTGGCACCAAAAAACAATTACAACATTAAGAACCTACTTCACAGTAATAATACTGATAAGATAAAACCAGAGGCATTTACAAGATTAAGTGTAAAGACTGTGAAAAAATTTACATAGGGAGGACAAAAAGAAAGATAGGCACTAGAAAGAAAGAACACTTCAGGCACTTAAGATACAAAAATATTGATAAGTCCGCAATAGCAGCTCATTTCTGATCTGAAAATCATGAAATTGAAGATAGCACAGAATTACTAAAATACGTACAAAAACATAGTGAACTCGTCATATGGGAGAGAATATACATAGAAAAACATAAAAACCAACTAATGAACTTTGAAATCCCGCCAGAAGAGAATCCCACATTTAAGTTCATCACTAAATCAACAGATGGCAGCAGCAACCCCAGAATTACCCACACCGCTGGATCAAGTTTTAGTCGCATAAGAGCCGTAGATGCAAACGAAGATTTGCGAAACGTCCTCAAAATAGGTACGAAAGTGAAGCAGATATGTAATTAATACGACTCATCTAAAAATTAATAATTTTTCGCTTCACTGTGGTGTTCCAATACAGTTAAATCTCGAAAACTATATTTGATAAAGGTATTCCAATTAAAGGACAGGCACGGAAAATACGAGTAATATGCTCCGTGAGAGAATACTTCGAAGAGGAGAAATTGATAGGGGAGCCTATTATTCCATTTTCTAATGTGCTTGATAGGACTTCACATGCTGTAGGTATCAGTAAGAACACTGTGGTTAAGATTGGGAAAGAAAAGTATTTTAAAGAAGAAAGTCAGGCATCGGGGTCTAAATTAGAAATTCCTGAAAAAAAGTATGTAGGCGGCATTTCCCCACTTCATTAAGCATCAAAATGTCACAGGTATGCCCCTTATGTTACAATGATCTTTACTTTGATGTGATCTTGCATGTTCTAGCATGTGCATGTGGATCCACGACTTTTCTATTGTCTTTGTGTACAGTATTATAAATACCAATAATACCTAATAATAATAAATACCCATTGCAGTCACAACTGAATCACCTTCGCACGCATAATCCTATCGCACTCTCCACGTGGTAGCAATAAGCGGCAACGTCGCCTCTTTCTCCATACAAAATGTCAATCACTTTCTTGATTGGCGACCAGTATACATATTTTGTTTTAACGTGTTTCCACTTGAAGGCAAAACTATTGACTAGCTAGAATTTTGGTGTTCCAGCCGATCATGATTCGGCAGAGACAAGACATCTGGCAGCGATCCATTGAGGCTAAGTAAAATATTTTCTTCCAGTGGAATGTTAAAGTTCATTAAATGTTAAACTTAAAGGGAGTCGATTAATGACACTAAATGACAGTAAACAACACTTAATTTAAAAGTAAGTTTTGTTTAGTGTCATTAATCGACTCCCTTTAAATTTAATTTATTTAACTACACTGTTTTCAACACTTCCAAGAAAGGAATTCATTAAATGTGTTTCGAGTTTCTTTATATAAATGTTTCCCCAGATGTTTAATTCTTGATTCATGTGAATTGATTTTAGTAGTGGGTTGCAAAAAAATGTTTCGCCAAATGTATCGCCTCAAGAGAACCAAGATCAGCTGGAACACCAAAGTTCTAGCCAGTCGACAATTTATTGATAATGCCTTCAAGCGGAGGTGAAATATGTTGAAAGAAAATTTGTGGTATGTGAAGTACAGAGAGTCTCAGTCGACTCATAGTATAATTTTGATTATTACATTACTTCACAGTGTTAATTCCAATTTACTTTTTCAAAAAAGGGAATGATTTTGAATTTCCACTGCACTCTTCAATAGGCCAAAGACAACATTTTATAATCTTGTATGCAGGGGGTTTGGGTTTATTCCCAATGCTCTGCTCAGTTTTAAATAAAAATCAAGCAAAGACTTTCATGAAGAAATGGATAGTGAAACATTTAAAAATTGTTATTAATTTATAGATGAGTCGTATTAAATACGACTCATCTATAAATTGATAATTATTCAATTATTCAATTATTCAATTTTTATTGATAATATTCCAATACAGTTAAATCTCGATAGATTTAAAAATTGGTTTATTAATCAGTTGTTACCCAATACTTTCCCAAACAGTCCTTGACGGGTGTAGATTAAGTGGGGGTTATAGTTATTGATAATGCATCTTATTCTATATAAATCAAGGCCCCAGTATCATCACTTAAATCAGTAATGCAATCATGGCTCCATGACAGTAATATTGAATTTGATCCACATTCCACCAAAGCTGCATTGTATGAAGTAATAAAGCTGAAAAAAGACCGTCTCAAAATTTTTAGGAAATGAATTGTATATCACAATTGCACAGTCATACTGTAATTTGACTGCCTCCATCATTGTGATTTAAATGCTGTGGAACTTATATGGGTGCAGATAAAAATCAATGCCACAAAGCACAACATATTTAAACATAGTGAAGTAAAATTGTTAATGCTGTAAATAAAGTGACAAGCAAAACTGGTGACAACCTTGTGAACATACTGAAAAAATAGAACATTTTTATTGGGAGAGAGGTGGATCAACAGATGAAATTAATAATAGGTTAATAATAAATTATATGATTCAGAAGTGAAAATGAGGGATATTTTGAAATTCTGACAAAGTGTAAGAGGAATGGGAACCAAATTGGGAACATGAAGAACAAACAGCAGGACTGTCTGCCAGCGATGTTTCTGCCCTTCCTGCTTTGCCATAAAAGAGGAGGCTTAGAAGGAAATGGTGAGTACATCTTTCCTTTTCTAATAAACAAGTGCCAACTTCCAGCTCTGCCACTATACTTCAATTTTGCTGCTCTCTAACCACCTTTTTTCAAGTTTGATTTCGTTTTTGTAAACTATACTTCAAATTTTCTTTCAACACATTTCGCCTCCAATTGAAGGCATTAGTCAACAATTTCGTGACAATGCCTTCAGGTGGAGGTGAAATGCGTTGAAAGAAAATTTGTGATATGTGAAGTACACAGTGTCTCAGTTGTCTCGTATAACTTTAATTATTATATTACTTCACAGTGTTAATTCCAATTTACCTTTTCAAATTATACTTTAAATGTAAATATTGATACATTCTTTTCTATTTCTTTTTATATATGATCCATGGAAAGGTAACAGAGTCTGAAATTCATTATTATTAGTGAAATATTGGTAATGAAGAAAATGGTTTTAAATCTATGATCTATATGTTGAACAGTATGTGCAATACTAGCATTGTTTCTCTCTCTTGTTTGCTTGCTCAGAATCAGAATCATGTATTGGTTTCTAACATGGCCAGATATACATGGTATTTTGTATCATTTAAATGAATATTACTCTAGCAGAGATGAAAAGAGTGGTATTCTATATTATTCTATAGAGTGGTATTTACTTATTTCAGAGTAATTGTCCAAACACACTGCCTTTCTTCTTGACCATCTGGTACATGCAGAGCTAATCACCCTTGATATCTGATTCTGGTAGCATATGCTAACTGCTGGCTACAGAAAACCTCACTAGGGATCCCTCTACTTGCTTTTGCTTTAAGTTTAACATATTTAAACCGAAAGGTCTTATTGGAAGACAAATGCATAAAATGGATGAAACAATACTCAATTGCACGAAGTCCATTGAGCTTAAAGTTACCTGATATTCTTCTTCTCAGGATAAAGGTAAATACTTGAAAATACCTTACCTGGGTAACACCCTAACCAAGATATAAATGGCGAATGTCGAGTAACTCTAAGCTCCATGACCCTGGGCGCATTTGAGCATCATTTCACTTATTCCATTCATCATCTGATATGACTTAACATTGGAGGACGTAAATTACGAAAAAAAAAATCTCTTGAATATGAGAGACACACTACCACATACCACAGAGGCAGGCATTGCTACATTTCATGAGTTTGTTATTCTGGGGTAATTGGATAAAACCAACAAGAGCAATCAATTGCTACAATTCAGATTGTTGTTTCCAGTAAAAGCTGTTACTCTAAAGACAAATTCATCATGTAATAAAAGTGACAATAGCATTGTATCTACAATATTTTAATTAAAGTTCTACAATATTTCTACAAAATTAATTAGGATGAACTTTCTTCCTATAGTAATATAGATTCCACTTTACAAACCACAAGCGTTTTCTTTTAACTTTTGAAAATAAATCACCTTATTATGCAATCTGACCATATCCTTCATATATATTAATAATAGTAATTAGCTTAATTTTCCTTTAATCATAGTTTTCTTGTGTATATTAACAAATATAAAATGCTTTCTTCATATTCTTACAAATGGGAGTATCCAAAGCCATTAATATAAACCACAGAACATGTTATAAACTCCTTTCTCTCTCCATTTCACTATATTTCTCAATACATTTTCTTTCATTTCATTGTAAAAACAAATGAAATTTTCTTTGCAAGGAACCATAGAATGTTTAATCATATCTTCAAATCTATTACATTTTAATCCAGAATCCATTCCTTAATTTTATGTACATAGCCATTTTTTCTATGTGAAGAAATTATTTCTTGCAGTTCTGTGATTTCTTGTGTCTGTTTTGATCATGAAAATTCACAGCGAGCAGAGCTCTAGTAAACCCATCAATCATTCATATTTGAAGTATAATCCAGGACAAAATTTTAGTTAAAATTGAACAAAATTTGCATCCACTATAATTATTGATATCAAGTGCAAAACAACATATTGTTTGTAAATATAGGTTATGCAGGTAAATTTTTCTCTATGTATTTAATTCTGCATAACATGAGCATGTAACTTAATAATGCAGTGTAGTGCTCTTAGGTTAATAAAGTATCAGAGGCAAAATTAGTAAATCCAGATCAAATGTACTATATTATCCATTGTATGTATATACCAAATATCACAGAATTTTTAGAACTCATAAGAAGTGTTGTTTTGCTTATTAATAACATTAGCTGGCATCTAAGGTTTCATTGCTGATCTAACATTTACACAATTTTTGTGTTGAGAGAAACAGTTGCAGTTTCTTTTAGGACAACATTAAAGTTAGGTTCTGGGATACCATTAACAAAAATAAACATTCCGTTTTTCAACATGCTATCATTGCAGGTTTGAACTCGCGACCTTGAAATCAGCAGACCAATGCCTAACCGTGCCACCCAGACCAACAGGACGAGCTCACAAGTAGTCGAGTTCGTTAAGGCACGGACTCGTGAACGAGGGGATTCTGCAGTTCATGCCAAACTAGGACCGTCTTACTTGACTGTTTTTTTCTGAGTCCTTATACCTGGAAATGAAGAAGAACCCTATCATCAGCCTGCAACGTTTCTTTTCCAATATTCATTTTGTGTATCGCCAGTCACCGCCTGAGATACCGTAGGTACTGTGGTCATTAAATACTAATAAAAAATGGATACCCACGTGGGTGAATCCGAGACCGATGGAAATCAATTTAGTACTTCACGATGTATGAGAATATTGCTCTACAACAGCAGTTTAAGTGCCACTCAAATACTAGTCCGTAATATGTAGCAGCGTACCTACAATGAATAGTATTTACTAATTGAATCATGTAAGGGATATGCTTTTAACACGAATTGGGAAAGAAACATTAGTCATTCTTTTATCACAAAAAGATAACACATTTCTCTATGCATTCTGCTTATACTTTTTCTAATAATTTAATACTTGTAGTACTGTGAAATTATTGATGTTATATACTCTTATTTTTCACATTTAATTAGTCTTGGTTATGCAAAACAGCTGCTTATTATACACATAAATGATAAATGTCAACAGGTTGCATCCCTTTTACAATGAATCCTTAACGGGTTTTCCGTATTCGACATGAGTTATCGTATGTGTATCTCCTTCTTTCCCTTCACTCCCCCTTCCATTCAGTGCTTAAGCCAAACCGGAAATCAGCGCCATCTTGATACCTGTATTGTGATTCGTCAGAGGTGGATACAGTTGTCGTAACTTAGAAGTGTCTAATGTTAAATTTGTATTTTACTTACTGAAGATTTAATAGGTAAGTGAACTGGCCGTTTAGATCTACTTTTATTCTTCGTCATTTTTATGTTTCGAGTAATTTGACTCATAATGTGAATGGAGTCTTTGATTAAAAGTTGAGATTTTCTTTGGTTATGGAACGCTTCAGGCGAAATTATACAATAATATGTAATTAAAATGAAAAGTAAGGCTAAGTCATGTGGAAATGTAAATAAAGGAAGACATAGCAATGTACTGATATACAACTTTGAAGGCCTGTCATTAATGATTGTCATGTTATTTGCTATAGCTCCTTGGCCTAGATTAGTACTTGTCAAGATCAGTTACATTCACTCAGAATCATATGTTCAAGAAATGCTACCTGATGAGTCAAGATCACGAGCACAGTGTTGCCGTTATATAATAGGCTAATGCCATTTATCCGCCTTCGATGGCATGTTATGTCAAAAAAATTAAGAGGTCTTTGAATTTACAAAACATAATTTTTTTTTTTCCAAATGTAAGGTTTTAAAGCATCTATAGGATTGTATATTGGAATTTGTTTAGAAAATACAATTTTTTTTAATATAACTGAAAATAGATTAATATTGTCGCGATTGTGTTAGGACACTCATATCCTTTAGGAATATTTTGCATGTATTGTTTACAGGATTTAATGCTTAAGGTACATTCACAGCAGAGGTACAAACCGTCAGCAGTGTTACTCTTGTCATTAGATATTGTAGGCTTAGCTACAGTAAGAGATGTAATTGCACAGATATACTTTGAAAAGTGAATAACAACATTTTGCGTGCCACAAGAAACAGAGGACAAATAACTGAAATAAAAGGATGAAATATATACAGTTTATATTTTTATTTATTAATCAAATGCATACTCAGAAGTATAGTGCTATATTTCTTTAAATTAGCAAATTATTTATAATCTGTTTCAACCAATGTTGAATCACAACAGTGATTCAAAATTAACAAATTTAAAGGTGCCCAATATAGTTTTAAAAAATATTTAGGAAAAGGTCTGTGGGAAATGAACCAAGGATGTACAGGATGTAAAGAGCTGAAACTACTTACTGTTCAGATGCCAAGATTTACACTTATTACCAATCTCTAGTTTCTGAGGATACAGGTCCAAACCCATCACGGTTTCAATGGCTATTTTGACTGTTAAAGCTCTTGATGTGTCTTCCTTTGGTAAGAACGTAAAGCCAATATGTCATAGATTTATGACATGTAAAATAACCTCAAATCTCGTAAAGAAACGTATGAACAAATTAAGAGGCCTTTAATGCACGATATAGAATGGTATGCTGAGAACTATAGCAATTAAAATGCATCAATTAATAAATAAACATAAAATTACAGTGCTACCACATGCTTTCTGTTATATTCAGTATTCATAAATTAGAACTGAGGAACTACCTACTCAAAATGAGGAACCTCGTTCAGTGACTACCAGCATAGCAATAAAACTGACCCACCAAATACTTTGCTTTGCTTTCTTAAAAGATGGCACACATACTCCTAAGAATGTAATTTTGATATAAATCCAAATGACATACAGCCATTTTAGTTCTGTGATTTATCTGCAGAAATATGTGGTGCAATCTTTAAAGTAGGTACCTAATTTAATGTATGTGTGTGTGGGGGGGAGGGGGGGTTGTTGAATGGTGTGCAAATGTGCATAACATATTAACTAATGCTGTAATACATAAAAGAACTGAAGCTAATAATAGCGAAGCAATTATTACAATAAAATAAAATTGTTACAAACTTCACTTATCTTTTTAAGAAATTTTAGATTCTTCACAGATGCTGTCATTTTGCTGCAGAGTCCTATATCATATTTATAACAGTTTATTGTATATGTGTGTGTGTGTGTGTGTGTCACAAATAAAATCCTTTTTGCACAACAAACTCTTTATGTAAGTAATATTTTCAATTTGAGATCTTCTCCCACTATCGTCCAAAGCAGTATTCAGAGTTACAAATCATTGAAATCAAAGTTGCAAAGCATCAGCTTAATGTCATTAGCAGGCTAGCTCTCTGGCTATTTGTAGTATTTATGCAGCAGATTTCATTTACATGTTATTTGAGTCATCAGATTTTTTATATTGAGAGCTATGTCTTCTAATACAAATGATGTCATTTAAGCAGCTCATTGCCAAAGACAATTTTTATTATTTAACTCTATTGGAGATATGTATATCTGCAATTTGTGTAGCCACTGATCTAAAGGTTTCAATACTGGTTATTTACAACCTGAAAACAAAGCAGCAGTACCATTATTACATGGCAACACAGACAAAAAGTGTGCTCAGATGGGGAAAAAAGGGCAACACAAAGTGCAAATAAGTTTTCAAAATGTAAAGTGATGGATTACAGTATCAGCAATGAAGAAGAAACATCCGTATCTGTTCAACAGTATTGCAATCTTGACCATTCATCATCAGCTTCGAAAGGATTTAGGTTTACCAATTCTGCATACCGCCAAGAAGCCTCTTCCATTCAAAGTTCTAAAGCAGAAAAGATTCAAATTTTTGGATCACATTAAGTGGATGTTTGTTATATTTAGTTTTACCAATTTATACTCGATTCACCCATTGGCAATTAATCCTGTAAGTCTCAGCCTTGCAATAAATAATGCATTGATAGAACTAAACAACATAAATCAGGGCTAAATAGCACATCCAGAACATAAACTATAAGCAGCTGTTAGAGTACACTTTTGGAGAAATCACCATGAAATACAAACATTGAATTGTGTGTGTTTATATATATATGCTCAGAATTTGATAATAAAATCATTTTTCTTCTTGCTTCCCAATATTTGGAGACCAGATCTTGATTTTGGAGAGTTTCACATACAGTGAAGATTCTCATCCAGAACCTAAGCCCAGAATTATGAATTTTGAAGTTCTACTTCCAGATATCTACAAATTTATCATGCAACCTACAGGATTCTTAATTAAAAATTGAACAGAGCAAAGCAACTTAACGGTCGCATCTCCCAAAACCTTACTGAATTCCCACACTACTGCCTGCCAGTGTGCATGGAATTAGCAATGTGCACTTGCCCAGTATCACAAATGCATTATTGTGAATGGATCTTTCAATCAATGAATGACAGTTTAGTTGATCCACAGCTTCTGTTGTTTTCCTATTAGGCATGGTTCCACCTCAGTGATCATGTCAAAACTCATAACAGTCAGTACTGGGCCTCTGAAAATCCACATCACATTCAAGAAATCCCTCACTATGATCGGAAAGTTGGATTTGGTGTGCTGTTAAACACTAGACGCATCACAGGTCCAATATTCTACGAGCAGATTGTAAATGCAGAGAGGTACCGAAATGATATTTTGACCCCATTTTATCATGAACTGACAGAAGAAGGGAAATGATATGGGTGGTTTCAACAACATTCTGCTGCTGCCCATACAGCAGAGGAGTCCATGAATAAAATTAAGGAAATGTTTGAGGATAGAATGATTAGTGCTATTGTATGGCCCTCTCATTCCCCCGATCTAACAATGTGTGATGTTTACTTGTGGGTAACCTAAAAGACAAAGTTTACGAGACAAATCTTCATACATTGTAAGAACTAAAACAATATATTAGAAATTAAGTTGGAAACATTACAGTGGCTCAACTTAATTATGTGAATCAGAATGTGTTCTCCTGATATAATGCTTGTTTAACTACTGAGGGTGGCAACATTTTCAGCATTTTCTATAGGATAAAAGTGTTATACATGCTTTACATGTGGAGTTTTACGTAGAAGCAAAACTGTTAGGTTTTAAATGAAGAACCCTGTACTAGGGAGCAGAGAGAAGTCACCAATGTGAACCACACATGCCCCAAAATAAACATATAGTATTAATATATCTGAACTTTATTCATTGTTACAAAGATTAAAAAAGTTAATTGAAATATTTTTATGTTTTGCAGTGGGTAAAATTAATAGACAAATTAATACTTCATAATATCATGGCAGAATCTTCAGATTTCATAAGATTTGCAGTTTTTCCTTTTAAAATAATTTCCAGTAGAATAAACAATGCTCAAGTATTTTATATTGACTGTTTAGAAAACTTAGAGCTCTCTTTCCAGGAAATATGCACTTCTCAGCATGCAAGGTTATACATATTCTGTTCTTGAGTTTTTTTCACCCAATGCTTTTAGCACTATATTGTAATTGGCATGAAGGTAAAACAAAGTCACATTAACTTTTTTCCCTAATTTTAAGGTTTCATGATTAAAATGTATAATGTTCATGTAAGTAATTCATTGGATTCGTTTTTATTTTATTAGACTAATGAAATGAACCTGCACTAAACTCTTTAAACATAAGACATTTTGTGTTTTTAATATGTATTTCTATAATTTGGGATTTTTTCATATTCTTGTATTTCTAGTTGTTTACTGACTGTTATATGCACCTAACATAAATAAATTGAATATACCAATAACCATTGTGAGCAAGCAATTCAGGAAATAATGAGAAACAGGTTCCACATTAATCAAAATGCCTTTGAAATTGATTTGAAAAAAGAAGAAAGAAGTTTTAACATCAACTTCTTAAGATAAGTGGATTATAAGTTGCAAATATTTTTATTTGTGTAATATTAGTGTTAGGAGCTTAACATTCCTGCATTCATTGAGCTCTAGAGGTAACAAGCAAAAAGTAAAAAGTTGCATTAACACCAAATTAATAGTTCAAACTAATCACCCTTCAAAAATGCAAGCTTGACATGTTCAAGTGATTCTTAAGCCAAATAAGCAGTCTTTTGTGCAGATGAAGGTCATTTTCTTTTGTTAAGTTTAAAATTAAAACATCAGGTTTGGAAAAGAGGACCTTAAGATTTCTGCAGACAGCTGCGAAGTGATCATTATTGAATTTTACTTAATCAGTAAGTCATGAGCTTTATACAGAAAGGTACTCATTTCTTGAAGCTCAAAGTAGCTTTAAACTTTTTGTGTTATTAGCTATTTTCGTTGTTTATTTAAAATTTCTCATATATTAATAGTATACAATGAAATGTTTCTCATTTCTTGCAAACAGTTGGTAATATATCATTTTTTGCATATAAACAACCTGCTTTTGAAACAGTTGATTGTTTACTTTCACTTTGTGCCTAATAGGTATAACCAAATTGAAATCAATTCTGACAGTTATTCTGATTTATAGGAACTTATTCCATTTTTGCTTTTTTATTTATCTGGTGTTCAAAATGTCATTTTAACAAGATAAATCCATTTTTTCATTATACTGAGTACACTCTCTTTAATGTTATCTTTTGTGGTGCAGAACTAGAGATCTGGTGTGCATCATATGTGATAATTCAGCTGCTATCTGACCCATTAAGCTCTAATGCTGAATGGCTTTATTACAACCATATGTGATGCTTTCTGATTACTCACTGTTAGCAGTGATGCAACAATCTATCTACTGTTATAAAGACATAAGGTGAACATTCTTACTTTTCTGAAAGGCTGTAAAAGTTTGTTCAAGCATTTGTTTTTCTTATATCATTTTCAATAAACTTTTTGTAAATCATTTCATTAGGAAGCATGATTTATTTTATATTTATGCTAAATATCTACAAGAATGTTCTATTCTGTGTGTGTGTGTGTGTAGGTGGGTGGGTGCGTGTGTGCGTGCGCACGCTCATAATTTGATGATAAAATCAATATTCTTCTTGCTTCCTAGTAATTAGAAACTAGATCTTAATTTTTGGGAATTTCACATAGGTGATCAATGTTCATTAAGTCCTCTTTACCTTTTGTGATATTAAAATGCTATTGCATAAAAATGTGCAAGTCCTGTTGTCTTCAATGATGCCATCTTGAAGCTTAAGATAAAGAAAGTATGTGAGTGGTGTAATGCATGTAACCAACAAAATAAGGTATTGTTATAATAAACCATGTAAAAATACAATTGTTACACTAACAGACAGGTTTATTATTTTAGTTAATTGATGGAAATTAATCATTTCTTCATACTAGCCGTATATAGGCTAAGGTTTTTGATAGATAGAGGCAATATGAAAAATTCAATGCCATGGCCGGGATTTGAATCACGGATTTCCTGGTTTTTGTCCAGTCACTCTAAATCATTGAGCTACCATGGCCAACGTGCCATCCTGACATTAAATTCTCAATTATTCATTTATTCATGTAACAAATAGGAGTATAAACTAGGTTTAATATCAGAAATATCAGAAATTTGTTAAAAGGCCCTCCCAAAAATTCAATCACTACCAAAGAAAAACCAGGAATCTATGAGATCAAATGTGAAACTTGCCCTAAAATTTATATAGGAAAAACAAAAAGAAATATTAACATCAGAACTAAAGAACATATGAGAAACATTAAAAATGGTGAAACAGAAAAATCAGCAGTGGCTTTTCATTTTTTGAATACTAGACATGACATCAATTTGGAAACATCTCTAATAAAATACGTTAATCACCCCATAGACCTTTCCGTATGGGAAAAAATCTTCATTAACAAAAATCGTCAGAGTCATGAATTTTGAAACTCCACCACCGGACATCTTTGACAAGTACATCACGCCATCTATTGACAATACGGAGAATGAGGAAACCACTACAACTTACACTAGTCGAGTATCAGCTGATGATAGGAGCAAGAGCTCTTGAAACATGTCCTGTGAATAAACAGTGTGAGTGAAGCAATGTGTCAATATATTCTCGATTCACTTTTGTACCAAATAGGAGTAACTTTACGGAAATACCTTATGTAAAATTCTTATTCTTATATAGCAGATTTTCAAAGAAAAGCTGTACTCTAGATGCCTAAAAACTTCTGTTTTTGTATCAACATTGATAGACACTTGATAACTCTAATTCAAATATATTCTTAAGGAAAATGCATTTCAAAAAGTATGCTAGTTCTAAATTTATCGAAGGCATTTGACTCAGTGTCTTACGAATTATTACTATCCATACTGCAGAATTATGGAATAAAAGGTAAAATTCTTGAACTTATGTCATCAAATCTACAAAACCTACAAATATACCAGAAAAAAGGAAATGTTATTTAAACAGTTGAATACAAATATGGCATGATAAAAACAGGAGTTTCCCAAGGTGCTGTGTTGGGTCCCCTATTGCTTTTACTTTAGGTAAATGATATACAGTGTACAGCTGATTGTAGTGTAATGACATTAATTTATGCTGACTTAATTATTAGGAAGCTAGAAATCAAGGCCTGTATATTGTTAATGCAAATTTCAAATTATCTGGAAAATTCAAAGCTGCAGATGAATCTTGTAAAAACAAAATATATTTTATTTGATCTGTGTAATAGTAATCAGTGTGACCTAGGTTAGGATTACTACAGAGAAGAATCAGCACGGAAACCTGTGGTTTATTGTACCTAAGTCTGAAGTAGGGCATCCCCGGGAGGAAGGATGAAAGGAGAGAAGATAGAGCAATAAAAACTCCAATCAGATGAAGGACCGCACAGAAAACCCAAGAAGGGAGAACCCCAATCCAGATGATGGACTGTGCAGAAAGCCCAAGACTGAAGAATCCCCATCCAGATAACGGACCATGCAGAAAACTATTACACAATGTAGTTCATCCTTCCTAAAACAAAATTATTAAGCGGCTAGAAAATAAGACCTGCTTAATGCATATTTCAAATTATCTGGAAAATTCAAAGCTGCAGATGAATCTCGTAAAAACAAAATATAACTTTGACACGGCTAATCACCCAGGAAGCTTTAATTAATATTACTATAAAACCTTAATCTATTTGCCTCATGCTAGTTGAGACAAGCATTTGCAGAAATAGATTACACATTTTGTTGTGGGTGCAAGGGCAATTCAGTATTCAAATCTTGAAAAAGTAGATTGCTTTAAAATTTGGTTCGCTATAAAAAAATTAACCTATAGTAAAGAATATTTCAGAAATGCTTAATGTCGCAAAAATAGTTGACATAAATATTATTAAAGTGTGACAATCAAGTATGACTCAATAAGTCTTTAATATGAAATAGCTTTAATTTTAACAATGCTTTTATTCATAACTTCCAATAAAAAAGTGTTTTATCTCTTAGTTTTCTCTGTCTCTTAAATCAACCTCATTCAGAATGTTTGGAACTATATAGACTTGTTGCTTCTTGTAGGAACTGACATATTTGAATTTCAGAAAGTTGAGTGTGCATAATAATTGAGGCAATTTTCAGATACCAGTTAGTTGGTTTAGAAAATTAATGTTTATAAATTGTGTCCTATTCAGATGCCAATATATTTTTTAATAAATATATTATGATAAAATTTTAAATCCTGTAATTTGCAAAACAATTTCAATATGCTTGAAATATAAAATAGAAAGTTATTAAAAGAACAATTGGTATGAATTGTTTGTGCAATTGGTCTGTGTTCCATCTTGAATAAAGACTGAAATTATAATAAATTTGAATAATGACTAAACCATGGCTCCTTTAAAAAGTAATTTTGTGGTTCTGAGTGGTTTTGAATTGACAATGGTCATTTAGCTTTTGGAACCAATATACTAAAAAAATAAAACTACTCTTGATAGTCACATAACGTGAGAAGGTACTGCACTTGGGATTTAATTCACTTTTTTTTTTTTTTTATTTTTACATTTTAGTATAATGTCATCCCTCTAGATTACAAATATATAGTTAAAAAGTTCATTGGAGCAATATTGTATACCTAATTTGCTAATTATATTAGTGGGTGTTAAGTTTTTGTCATGCCCCTTTTCGTAAGCTATCAGAAAATCGATCATAACTTCTGTAATACTGAACAGATATTTCTAAAATAAGCCTTGTTTTGTAAGGGATCTTCCAAGTTTCTGCTGATACCACTGTAACTCCAATGATACTAGTTTTTCTTTTGTCTTTGTGTAGGTGAACAGTTATTTGTTCTGAATAATATTTTATACTAGTTATTGGTGAATATATGATATAGGTAGGCCAAAAACATTTTGAAAAAGAAAACTTATAGGCAATCGTTTCACTAAACATAGAAAAGTAAATGTTGGTTGGTTGCTAATGCTCATGGAGTTGGAGAATTTCCATTTTCCTTCTGGCCTCCCAATAATGTGTGACTAGTTGTGCTGTCAGTTCTCCATCTGTTTTTGTCAGGGCACTACGCTGGAGCAGATGATCTCCGTCCATCAATGAGCTCGGGGCCCTACACAGTGTGCAGGTTGGGGGTTCAAAAATATTAATCCTGTGTAGATGAGCGGCCAAACAATCGTGGCCAGTAGTCAGTTGGAAGATGGCAACAGTACTGCTTCTTGGGTAGTCTGAGATGGAAAAAGTAAATGTAAAATGTAAAAGTACTTTTAAAAGTAAAATGTAATAGTACTTTTGAGAAAAGTAAATGTAGAAAATATAAATACAATAGACAATGAAACCACATGTAATATTGAGGTTAGTAGGCCCAGCTCACACAATGCATGTGCTAATCATTATAGAAGTCATATACAGAAATTGATGAGCTGCGAGTCCTGAAAGCAGATAAAATGGTTAAAGAACTGGCCAAGAAGGCAAGAAAAATGAACTTGTAATGAACAAGTGAGAATACAGAGGGTCCAAACTATGCAGCAGGAATGTTCTGACTCATGTGAGAAGTCAGTATTTAATATATGAACTTTAAAGCTGTTTTTCTCAGTTTCAAATTTTTTTCAGGTTCCGGTACATTTTTTTAAACAACATAATCAACCAAAACATATGAATTTTTATGTGTGTATTAAGCAGACTCCTAAGAATAATAATAAGAAGGGATTTTTCTTTGAGATTCGTAATACTTGTTTAAAAATATACAATTTTCTGAAATTTCAGTGTTTTTTTTCTTACAAAAACTAAAAAATTACAACAAATTATCAGTACAATATTTTCAAATAATAATAGGTATTATTAAAGATAAAGGTTTTAAGAACATGCCTGAAAATTTTCATGTACATATCAATAATAATTTCTTAGTAACGTGCGCCCAAAAATCATGGAAATAGCATTGTGGAGATAGGTAGTACCTTCTCACCTTAACTTACATTTAACATCATAAATATCAAAAATCGTTTCTATATTTAAAAATGAAATAAAATTGAATGCAGTACTAAACATCATTGTGTTGTGTATTGACTGCTACTTGCACTCATAAAAGGTTGGGGGGGAGGTAAGGAGTGTTAAACTTATTTACTTTGAGCGTGTGGTGGTTTAACGTGATATAGTCACATAGCTTGCAGTTTTGCTCTGACATGGTATGTTGTGGAAGCCATAAAAGTGCTTGGTCATTCCAGCAGCATTCCTATTGGCTATCTCACTGAATCCATTTCTTGTGTCACCATACTTCAAAGACTTACAAGTGCTGGCAGACTTCCAGCACCTCTAAAAGAAAGTAGCCATTAAATAAAAAATCTTTAAAAGCTCATCCTCTGGAAGGCTTTTGTGGAGAGGTTACACTACTTGCTAAGCAGCAAGGTTTTTTGACAAAGTTTACTTTTGAATGATAGTAACTTCCTTCTCTGTTTCTGTTTTCGCAGGAGTATCATTAGCACACTGGCAAGGACCTACATACTTTAGTGGTTGCAGAAGACTCAATTGTAAGTGTGGCACATTTTAGTGGTGGGCTTCAACATGTTATAGTAGGTATGGTGGAACTGTTATCATTTCAGCTTCATTCACCTTGAAGTTTTATGCCTTATCTTATTAACCTCACTGATAAATAACAAATACAGTAAGTTTGGAGCTGTGTGATAAGGCTAGAGCATTTTCCATCATGCTGTGTGTGATTTTCTGGTAAGAAAATGTTCCTTTGTGCATGAGCTAATTGTGCAAAATGGGGGCCTTTTATTGGCAAGGAAAATTTATACTCCAGATAACTATCTGTAACATTGTGTTCATTTACCTTTACTTCCCTTCTCAAACAATATTTTCTTAATCATGTCAAATTATGGATATAAAGTTAAACTTAACAAGAAAAGTACATAAATGAGGCACAAAAACAGGGAAAAAGTTTGAGTCATATATTAAAACCTAATAAATTTCACTTGTATTAATGCAAGAATATTTTCAGCATGTAAGTCTGTTAACAGCACTTACTATTTGCTATTTACTATTTGCCTCCATTGTTAACCAAACATCGATTGGTTCCCAGGGGTATGGCTGGCGATATTTTGTTGTGGGTCTCCTCTGGTGGCAGTCCTAAGAATTAGCTGAACAAATCTTTCTGGGGGATGTCGAAATTGAATACTTTGTTCCTATTTTTTGAAATGAAGATTTGTTCCCATGTGGACAGTTCTTGTTTTCTTGATGTATGTTTTAGTAGTTTTGGTTCTGGATTTATGTTGTGACATTTTGTCCCAAAAATGCGTGGCAACTGCTGATTTTTCTAATTGTTTATATTTTATGTTCCTAAAGTGTTCCTTTGCTCTTGTTTCTATATTTCTTTTGGTTTTTCCAATATAAATTTGAGTACAATCACAGCATTCAATTTGATATATATCAGATTTTTTGTTAGGTGGAATGGCATCTTTGATGTTTGAGCAAATTAAGTTTTTTAAGGAGTAATGGTTGACTGGTGCTAGTTGAATGTTTTGTTTTTTTGAAGACTTTTTTGAATTCATCAAAGGCCCATAGATGGTAAGTGAATTTTTTGAAAATCATATTAGTTTCTGTAGCTTAGAGAATTGTGGTTTCCTTTATTAGCTTCTTTTTTGCTAAGTTCACTTTTTTGTCTACTAATTTGGGAAAGTCATTTTTTGTGCTATTTCAATAATTTTGTTTCAACTAGCACCAGTCAACCATTACTCCTTAAAAAACCTAATTTGCTCACTTTAGGAACATAAAACATAAACAGTTAGAAAAATCAGCAGTTGCCACACATTTTTAGGGGGAAAAAAAAACCACAACATAAATCCAGAACCAAAACTACTAAAGCATACATCAGGAAAAAAAGAACTGTCCACGTGGGAACAAATCTTCATTTCAAAAAATAGGAACAAAGTATTCAATTTCGAATCCGCCAGAGATTTGTTCTGCAAGTTCCTCAAACCGCCACCAGAGTGACAAAATATCGCCAGCTACATCACTGAGAACCAGTCGAAGTCCAGTTGACGATGGAGGCAAAGTCTCTGAAACATGTTCTGGGAAAGGTAGAGTAAGACTGAAAAATTCATTGCCATGTCCTGAATTTGAACCACGTATCTCCTGGTTTCCATCCGGTTGCTCTTAACCATTGAGATACCATGGCCATCTGGCATGTTGACTGATAGCTCAATGGTTAGGAGCAACTGGATGGAGACCAGGAGATCTGTGGTTACAATCCCGGCCATTGTAATAAATTTTTCTGTCTGACTCTTCCTTTACAAACTTTGGCTACACACAACTGCTGTGCGGGCCCAAATGACCTAGTTGTCGACGGGCCCTAAAACACCACACACTCACTCACAACTGCCGTGAAAGAACAATTTCTATTCTTATTCTTCTATCTACTTCTTGTCAACAAAAATAAAAGTTCATTAGACGTATGATATGTTAAGAGAAAGAATTATAGAAATAGTGACATTACAAATGGATAACATATGCAGAAAATGTATATACCATCACAGATTAAATGGAAAGTTTAAGGATCTTTAAATGGTTCAGTTATCAACTTGACACCCCATAACAAGTACAGGGTTAAGAATGTATTTCAGAATGCTGTTTCAAATATATATTGATTAACAAGAAAATAGTGACATGAAAAATCCTTTATGCAAACCTTGACCAGATTTACATTGGAAAAGCTAAGAAAGATATGGAAATAAGGGCCAATAATGGCTAAAGTGAGTTGCAGCTCACTTTTGAACCATACATAACTCTCAAATGAACTAGGTACCCACCCAGGTACTAAAACAGGCAGTGCAGTTCATTAAAATTGATGTCATGGGAGAAAAATCTGTATTTTCAAGAACTGTAGCGACCTAATGAAGTTTGAAGTACTATTGAAGCTTAGCTCTTTAACCAAAATAATATAATCCTGCTTTCACTTAATCTTACTCGAAGTTAATATAACTAAACTTACCATTAAGATAAGGCATATTCTAATTCACTGACTTTCAAGGTAAGTAAAGTTAACAGTTTATTAGTAGTATAATATTAAAGTATGTAACTAATTACACAAATAAAAATAGTTGTTAATTAATGTTCACTTATCTTAAAAAGTTGATGTTAATACTTCTTAAGATAAGTGGACATTAATTAACAAATATTTTTACTTGTGTAATATTTATTACTCCATTATAACTAGCTTCATTTTCTGTGTAATTAGTATGTAACTAAATATATTTGTAATTAGAACTGAAAGCATATCTTTAGTGGAAGTTCAATTCCTACAGAGAGAGAGACTATGCTCATTATAGTAACAACCAGATAATTTCACAATACTTTCATATCTAGTTCTACCATTTAAATTAAGCACAAAAGCAAGAGCAGGCTGAAATAATTTTTCTCTCCTTGTTGTGTACAGTTGTACTCCTGAGTGAAGCAGATAAGCTTTCTTTTCGAAATCAAATATGTAGGATGCTGAACAGAAGCCATAGCAAGATCTGATAAATTTAACTGAACCAGTCAAATATATATACTGTGATATACAAATATAACAGGTTGTAACTTAAAACTTCGCATAAGAAATGACACTTTTCTTATAAATTGTCTGGGATCGTGATTTCATAGAAACTTTTCCACACCCTTATCCGGAAACAACAAAGCTGTTATCATCATTACAAACGCTAGATGTTAATATGTTCTTGTTAGTACTACCAAAATCTGAAATTAAAGCAAATTTAAAAACAGAATCGACTGCCGGTATTTCAAAATTCATTACGCGATGTTTGTTTTTTAAAATAAATATATTTTTCCAAACCATTAAATCTATTGGACCATTTGTTATAATTGTTATAATTTTCTGGATTTATTTCATGGTTAAATGACCAAAAATGATCTGTTACAGCCAATTTATCAGTTTGTTTATGCTTAATGTTACAAAAATGTTCTTTCGTTCTGGTTTCTAAATTACTATTTGTCTTTCCAATATAAACTTTATCACAATCGGAACAATTAAATTGATAAATACCAGATTTTTTATTATTAGGAATTTTATCTTTTTTAGAGAAATGCAATAAATTTTTAATACTATATTTATTTTGAGGAACTGAAGTTATACCAAACCCTTTGAACAATTTTTTTAAGTTACACATTATTATATTGGTATATATTTGTTTGATTCACTGTTAATAGCTTCATATTTTACGTATATATATACTGTGATTTTCAAGATAATAAGAGACATTGAAAGTACTCTGTAAAATATTGGTTCCTTTGTTTTTGTTTTAAAATTGTAGGCACTTATCTTAGAAATCTGACTTACATGTCTGTTTGCTAATTGATATGCATGATGGATAACTTGAAGCATATGCATCCTATACTTTATCCTCACCTTGGTGGATATTCTGAAGTAACCACAGATTACATGTTACTAAATTGTAATGCACAAAGCATGTTCAGTTTGTAAATGTGGTTAGTGGTGATTGATTTTTTTAAACACTTGGCTTTTCCTATCATAACAATTGTAGTTAATTCAAATAAATGAGCTTGTGAATCTACATAGTTAGCATATCATATATAAAATTTGCTAGTAATTTTGAGCTTCTTAAATAACTGAACCACAATTTTGGATTTAATGTATTATAATGTACTATAATGCAAAAATTGGTTTTAGTTTTCTGGTGATAATCAAAGCCCACTGTATAAATAATTATGTAGCTTTATATATTGACATAACTTCAAAGATTTTCATTTATGTAGAATAAATTTTATAGCAAATGTAAAGCAATCTAGAACACTTTGAAGGTAGAAGTTCTATTTTTCTCTGAACCTCTGGTTTACAATTATTACGCATCACTGTTTTTGTGTTGTTAACAAATCTGCTAATAGATTTAGCAAAAAATTATTAGTTTAACCTTTAGCCTTTTATTTTGTTCAACATTGTCAAATCTTTGATTTTCAGCAACATATTTAATATGTTGGCTGTATCTAACAATACCATTCAGCACAGCATGATATAGTAAATAAAAATAACTATTTTTACTGACTTATTTTCTTTATTGTTTCAAATTCTGTTGCAGATGAAGAGACAGAAAGAAGAAATGCAGGTGAACGTGGCAGGCCTAAGAAGAAACATTAAGAATCTTGCACACAATTATTCTGATGCACAGATTAAAGTCCGTGAAGCCACCAGCAATGATCCATGGGGACCAAGTAGCACCCTCATGTCAGACATTGCTGACCTTACGTATAATGTGGTTGCCTTTACAGAAATAATGCAAATGATTTGGAAACGTCTGAATGACCATGGCCGGAACTGGAGGCATGTTTACAAAGCCCTTGTCCTTCTGGAATACTTAATCAAAACAGGAACAGAAAAGGTAAATAAAAACGCCTGATACATTCAGGTCAAAACTATAAGCATTAATTAGTTGTTTGAAAATATGAACTTTAATTTCAATGCTTTATTTTCATAAATTTCTCTTAGTCTTTTCAACCCTATCTTTTCCTAAAACTTTATGCTACCAAGCATGCTGTCTTGCAGTTTTTTTGCCTATTCTACGAGGTACGTTCAGAAAGTAAGTTCTGTTATGGCAATAAAATTAAATTGTGTACAGATACAGAAAAATTATTTATTGCACAAAATTCTACAACTCTTAAACTACTTTTCCACATAACTCCCGAAATTTTGCAGGCATTTGTCATACTGAGGCATAAGTTTTTGTATATCTTCATAGAAGTTTTCCACCTGTGTCTTCAACCAGTTGGAAACATTTTCTTTCAGCTCTTTGTCATTGTTGAATTGTTGACTGCCAAGGAAAGATTTGAGATGCAAAAACAGATGAAAGTCGCTAGGAGCAAGGTCAGGGTTGTACGGGGGGGGTGTGGTTAAACACGTCCCAGCCAAATCCCTGTAGGATTAAATTAATTGGGAGTCGATTAATAACACAAAACAACACTCACTTTTAAATTTTCCCGGAACCGGTTTCTGAGGCCTTCCCTCTATCTTCAGCCGGACATCGACTTGTTCTCATTGGTGTAGCTGGCAATATTTTGTCATCGGTCTCCTCTGGTGGTGGTTCGAGGAACTTACTGAACAAATCTTTCTGGGGGATGTCGAAATTGAATACTTTGTTCCTATTTTTTGAAATAAAGATTTGTTCCCATGCGGACAGTTCTTCTTTTCCTGTTGTATGTTTTAGTAATTTTGGTTCTGGATTTATGTTGTGGTTTTTTCCCAAAAATGCGTGGCAACTGCTGATTTTTCTAATTGTTTATATTTTATGTTCCTAAAGTGTTCCTTTGCTCTTGTTTCTAAATTTCTTTTGGTTTTTCCAATATAAATTTGACTACAGTCACAGCATTCAATTTGATATATACCAGATTTTTTGTTAGATGGAATGGCATCTTTGATGTTTGAGCAAATTAGGTTTTTTAAGGAGTAATGGTTCACTGGAGCTAGTTGAATGTTTTGTTTCTTGAAGACTTTTTTGAATTTATCAAAGGCCCATGGATGGTAAGTGAATTTTTTGAAGATCATTTTAGTTTCTGTAGCTGAGAGGGTTGTGGTTTCTTTTAGTAGTTTCTTCTTTTTTGCTAAGTTCACTTTTTTGTCTACTAGTGATTTGGGAAAGTCATTTTTCTGTGCTATTTCAATAATTTTGTTGTATTCTTCTGTTGTGAGAGGGATGTTGACCAGTCTGTGTGCTAAACTATTAAAGATTGCCTGTTTGTGGGATCTTGGATTGTAGCCATTAGCTTTTATGTAGTTGTCTGCCTGTGTTGGTTTTCTGTAAATGCCAAAGTTTATTCTATTTTTATTTCTGATTATTTTTAGATCTAAAAATGGTAAATACTCGTCTTTTTCAACTTCTACAGTGAACTTGATGCTTTTCTCTTGAATATTTAAAAGTTTTAGTGCATCACTGATGTGTTTTTTTGGCACTATGGCAAATATGTCCTCTACATATCTTTGCCAGAGTTTGAACATCCATGGGAAACCTTTAGTGATCCTTATTTCTAGTGCACTCATGTACAGATTGGCCAGGAAGGGTGATAAGGGGTTGCCCATTGCTAAACCAGAAGTTTGATGGAAATATTTTGTTTGAAACTGGAAGAAATTCTGTTCTATGCATAATTTGGTAAGTTCGATGTAATCTGAAATTTCAAGTGATGACATTCCAAGTGATTTGAGCCATTTTTCTATCAATGTTGGGAGTTGTTTAACTGGTATGCTGGGAAACAGTGATTTAACGTCAAATGAGACTAGTGTGTCTTCTTCATTTAGTTCAGTATCCTTAATGTGTTCTATAAGTTCATATGTGTTTTTGATGCCCTGTAGGATGTTTTTCGTTGCATTTGCAGTGTGTGGTCGTGCGTTTTCGTGAAGAAACACAACACCTTTTGACAGCATTCTTCGGCGTTTGTTCTGTACTGTGCGGCGCAATTTCCTAAGTGTCTTGCAATAAACATCTGCTTTCATTGTTTGACCACGCGGTAAGAAATCAATGAGTAAGAGGCCTTTCCTGTCCCAGAACACTGTGCACATCATTTTTTGAGGTGTCAAGATTTGTTTCGGCTTAACCTTTTCTGGGGATGAGGTGTGCCTTCATTCCGTTGATTGACGCTTACTTTCAGGGGTGTCGTAAGAAACCCAAGTATCATCTCCTGTGACTATCTGTGTCAGAAATTCTTCGCCGCCTTTATCTTAACAGGTCAAAAACTGAAATGCACTACCCATCCATTTTGTTTTGAGTTGCTCAGTAATAATCTTTGGCACCCAACGTGAGCAAAGTTTACGAAATTTCAGTTTTTCGCCTGTGTCTTCAACCAGTTGGAGACATTTTCTTTCAGCTCTTCGTGATTGTTGAAGTGTTGACCACCAAGGAAAGATTTGAGATGCAAAAACAGATGAAAGTCGCTAGGAGCAAGGTCAGGGCTGTACAGGGGGTGGTCAAACACGTTCCAGCCAAATCCCTGTAGGATGTTTTTCATTGCATTTGCAGTGTGTGGTTGTGCGTTGTCGTGAAGAAACACAACACCTTTTGACAGCATTCTTTGGCGCTTATTCTGTACTGTGCGGTGCAATTTCCTAAGTGTCTTGCAATAAACATCTGCTTTCATTGTTTGACCACGCAGTAAGAAATCAATGAGTAAGAGGCCTTTCCTGTCCCAGAACACTGTGCACATCATTTTTTGAGGTGTCAAGATTTTTTTCGGCTTAACCTTTGCCGGGGATGAGGTGTGCCTTAATTTCATTGATTGACGCTTTCAGGGGTGTTGTAAGAAACCCAAGTTTCATCTCCTGTGACTGTGTCAGAAACTCTTCGCTGCCTTTATCTTAACAGGTCAAAAACTGAAGTGCACTACCCTTTCATTTTGTTTTGAGTCGCTCAGTAAGAATCTTTGGCACCCAACGTGAGCAAAGTTTATGAAAATTCAGTTTTTCGGTAACAATTTCATGAACTAGTGATCGTGAGATTTGGGGAAATTCCATAGCGAGAGCACTAATTGTAAACTTGCGGTTTTCCTGGATCTTGTCATCAATCCCGTGAACCAGTTCTTCTGTAACCAAAGATGGACGCCCACTTCGTTCTTCATCGTGCACTTAACTGCGTCCTTCATTGAACTGTTGGACCCATCTTCTCACCATTGTATCGCTTATCGCATTTTGTCTGTAAACATCGCAAATTTGCCGATAAATTTCAATTGGTTTCACTTTCGTAGCATTCAGAAAATGAATCACAGATCTGATTTCATAAGTGGCGGAATTTTCAATCAACACTGACATTGTAAACAAGCACAACAAAGTGTACGTGGCTGACAGCGATCTCACAATGGCGCACATTTCTTCTCCTTGATACAGAGCGTCTACCGCGCATGTGTGGAACTGCGATAGCAGTGCTGCAGTGGAGATAAATTGAAACAGAACTTACTTTCTGGACGCTCCTTGTATATTAAAAATAGTGTTACCTCAGACGTGGGTTTTTTCCCCTCTCCAAAAAACCTCTAGCACAATCATGCAGTTAAAGTTAAACTGATACATTTCAGCTCAAATACATGTATTCTGCAGATAGTTTTAGCTGAAATAACATGTATTATTTTATTTTGCAGAAATGTTAAAAAGAGTTACAATACAATCAAATTAAGGTATTTATACAAGGACAAAATGAGTATGCAAGCATGAAAGTCCATCGTAAAAACTATTTGTGGTCGGTTTATTAACACTCGTCACTGTTTTATTGAGGGACTAGTTTCAAAGGTCATTGCCTGCATTTTCAACCTCTTTCCAACTAGCATCTCTTGTCGTCTGCTCTCTCTTTCTGGTGGTGGAACTATGAACTTCTTTGTCAAATTATCTACTGGTGGAGAGATGCGCATCTCTCCATGAAAGTGTTCAGGCTGTTGCTGGCAGTTACAGGCACTGAATGAACTTTAATTTCCTGTTCCCCCCTCCCACATACTCATAAAGATTGATCAGTTCACTAACTTTATTTTATTTTAGATGTCACCTAGGGCAAAGCATAGAAATTGCTAGGGATGCGGTACCTGAACAGTAACATTATGCACGAAAATAATTGTGTCAGATTCACTGCAGCTAACAGTTCCCAAGAAGAAATCACTGCATATCTCAGCGATTTGTTCCCTCCTCTTTTACTGGAAAAGTGTCCAAAATTAAAAAATTAGCTGCTAAATATTGTGTATTTCACCTGCAATAGTTTTCTCTGAAAGATTATTTAGCACAGCAGGACTTATATGTGACAGGAAAAGAAGTAGACTTGACCCCAAGAGTACTAGTATTTTTGAACAAAAGCTTATAAAAGTGAAATTTTTCAAAAACACATTTTGCATTTAAATGTCTAATGTAATGAAATGTGTGTAGTGTTTAACGCCCGCTTTTACTACATACGGCACCGCAGTTGGGTGTCTAATGTAGAATTGAAAAAACTATTTGTATTTATATATTATAATGTAGTTGGTTTTTTGACACTTCGTCATTTACAGTTTTATATTATTGATTTATATTATAATGTAAGTAACAAAAGTGTCTAAAACCAACTGCAGCTTTGATAGTTAATTTTGCCGTCTGTTACTAAATTCCTCCAGTCACACGTAGTCTAATGTACAGTTTAAAAATAAGTATGTTGACAGTTTTAAATTTTGTCTCATTAAAAATGTGCACTTAATTAGTTTCATTGGCGTTACACATTTCTCCCAACATTCTATTTTGTACTGAAATTAAAAATAGAAATGATGGAATGAGCATTGAAGTATCAGATACCGTGGAAAATATTGTGTATTGCTATCAAGTTTCTGGAAAAACTGGTATTGACTCATCTCTAGCAATAAGCTATAATATTGTTATGATATGTTTCCATTATTGTTTAACAAATAACACAGTGCTGGTGATATAAAAAATAAATTATATTGTTAATAATTACAGTAATACTAACATAACGGGAAAGCTCTCTCATAGCAGTCACAGGTAAAATTAAACCTAAGTTCTGTGTTTATTACAGAAATCTTTTATAGAATTTTCCAGTCTTGTCCATGAAATTAAAACGTAGGAATGCAAAAGTTCTCTGGAATCCTGTATGTACATACCTTACAATAGAAAGAAGTCTGTGTGTAAACATATTCTCTGACAAAACCAGACTGTTTTCTCACATTACAATGGAGCTATTAGTTATATACATTTTAATAATTTATTTTTTAATTTTTATTTTTACAGGTAGCACAACAGTGTAAAGAAAATATTTTTGCAATACAGACATTAAAAGATTTTCAGTACTTTGAGGAGAGCAAAGATCAAGGTCTGAATGTTAGAGAGAAGGCAAAACAGTTAGTTCTTCTTTTGAAAGATGATGAACGTCTTCGCAATGAAAGAGCACGTGCTCTCAAAGCAAAGGAACGATTTGCTCAAGCTGCTTCTGGTTTTGGCAGCGAGGGAATGGTAAGTGTTTGCATTTTGTCACTGCAATAAGTCATATAAACGCAACAGGTTTCAGTAATGGAAACTCCATATTTGTATTTATTTTATGAGTTAAAACATTTTTTTTTTTTCCTCAATAAAGACTAAAACATGAAACGTATTTGCTGTTCAACCTAAATATAGGAAGAAAATTTCAAGAATAGCTAATCGATGAATATGTTACTGTGATAATTTACTCTGAAGTATTTAATGCTACAATTGATATGCAAATTATAAAAGAATCCCAAGTCATGAAATAATAAGGATTTATTGAAGAGTTTGAAAGTTAATATGGATAAAGTTAACTGTATGAAACTCTTATAAGATTTCAAATGTTTACAATAAATGAATTTACCTCACAGCATTGGTCATTAGAAGCTGTGATTTTATGCATTTCAACAAGATGACCACAAAGGTATTGCTCTTACTTCAGTATATCTTGTTTAACTTTCTTATACAGCTGCCCATTATTTTAAAATGCTTTTGATAATGAGTCATTGAGGCAGGTTTTAGTCAAGTGATTCTTTCACAGCAGACTCAGTTCATTTATGCGTTATGAATAGATTCATATGATTAATTTACAATTCATGAAAGATCCTGATATGTTAGTTACTCTTGGTCACAGTTGTTAACTTGTTGAGGCTTTTACAGCCCAACTATATAATTATGAATTTGCTCTTATTGCTCTTGGAATACTGTAGCATAAACGATAATGGATGTAAAAGTGTCACTTTATTCTTTCCTGCACTGGGTTTTGTTACATTTGGACAGTTTCCTTAATTTTTGTGACAAAAAATTGCTTGGTGGTCATGTGTGTCTTCATGCTATAGAAGGTTTCATTGCATGGTATTCAACATGCCCCAGTGTCCTATTTACAAAGAAAATTGGGTTACTGTCGCATCATAATACATGATGTTTAATTACATCATTATACTCATTCTTCAGTATTTGCTCACTATGGTCTTCTTGACACTAAAGATATCCACTTGAAATATGAAAAAAAAAAAAAAAAAAAAAAAAAAAAAAAAACAAACAAAGTTAGAATAAATCGAGAATGTGGTCGTGATTCTTGCAAACTACTATTTTTTTTTTTTTAATAACAATTCATGCTGTGACTAAAACAATTCTTGCAATTGTTCTTGAAGGATGATCTGCTAGTAAATAATTCTTGGTATTTTCGACTAAAATTCATTCTGTTACTAACACAATTTTGCAATTCTTTTCTTATTGTCATTTATGTGAATGTTTCATTAATTAATCACCCCAACTATAGTGTTTGGCATTTGCTTTTCCAATTAGTAATCTTGTATTTTATTTCTTTGCTGTTTTGTAACATGGTGAAATAGTTCAAACTCCATTTTTTACTTTTAACTTAGAATTTGTTTGCACTGCTCATTCATTAAATCTGATCATGAACATGTGTTAGATGTTTAGCAATAACAAGAGTTGTTTGTGAGCTACTGAAATATGAAATCACAGTAGCTTAGCATCTGACACTTTCTTGCACATGTTTGCCGTATGTATGTTAAATACATGCCTTTTATTGTGCCATATATTTGTCACTAATCAACAGTGCACTTTAAGATAAACCGCCCAAATTTACAGCTCTACATGTAAATCTGTTTATACCATTTAAGTGTAATGTTTCTAGACAGAAACTTATAAAATCAAAAAATAATTATATAGTTTCAATTCTTCATGTTAACTCAATTACAAGTAAGCGACTAACCACAGAGGATGGTGCTGTTTACATGCCAAATCACTGACATTTGACTTGATGTTGTTGCCACAGTGCTAAGGTATTGTGGTATTTTGCAAACTCTACTCTAACTTTCTAATTAACGCGTACACGCATACTTGCCAACTTTTGTGGTTTACACATACAATGTGTGGGATTGGAGACCCTCTTATAGCTTTAAGGAAAAAAGGGTGTTTCTTTACATTGTGGGCAGAATCAAAGTGTTGGAAATTTTTACCACGGACCTGAGGACATCAACGAGCATTAACTTATATTGCATTATGTTGTAACTTAAGATTATAGACTATATATACGTGCAAAGTGGTATACAACGCTATGATAGGCCAGAGCATATCTGTGCTTCTAATTATCATAACCATAGTCCCCTTCATTGGGCTGCAACAGTGTACAGATTTAAAATTTCTTTTTATCCGTCGGAGTTACCTGGGGTTTTCCATTATCCTGAAAGACGAATGTCGGGTAACTCTAAGGACCCTAGGTTCATTTGTGTGACATTTCACACATTTCATTCATAATACGATATGACGTAACATTGGTGGACATAAATGCCCCCCCCCCCCCCCCCCCCCCCGAAAAAAACAGAGTTTTACTGTAGTTTCATATGATAGGAATTTCTCCTCAGTTTGCAATCTGTACTATGTGAGAAACAGCAATGTATAAATTAAGTTGGTCTGGATGGCTCAGTTGGTTAGGGCGCTGGCCTGCTGATCTCAAGATTGTGGATTCAAATCCATCCCAAACCAGTGGTTTTAAGTGTGTTTAAAAGTAACAGCGCCACGTCATTAGATTCACTGGCATGTAAATTCTGGCACCCAATTAACAACCTCATTAACAAACAAAATGTTTGTTTATTTTGCATAATATATTTTGGAAGAATTAAAATGTATCTATATTATATTTAATAAAACAAAGTATATTTTTGGCAATACTTGATTTGTAAGTTAATCATTGTTAACATATTTGGTTGTGTAAGTTAAATTTACAATACATATGTCAATTGCCATGGCAACAGATCTGAAACAGGTCATTAATACTTATGATTGTAGTTTTACTGGTCATCAGTACTTATGGTACCAATAGGAAATGATGTAATACCCAACAGAACAGTAATCTAAAAAATAGGCTATTAATGAATCCTTATCAAAATATACAAATGTATGAATTATTTATATATGCAAGATCTGCAGCTTCTTGAACTGCAATGTCCCTCTTTTAAATAAAATGTTACTGCTTTACAATAACCATCAAATATCAAAAGATTCAATTTGGCTACATAAGCAAATAACCTAACAACCAAGACATGCATTACTTCAATTCATTAACAAAAGAATGGATAAGAAGGCTTTGCTCATATAATTTAGGTGTAGCTTTTCATTTGTTCACATTTCATTTGATAATTTTTTCTTAATGTTCAGTAAAATATGGAAATGCAATTTTGATTTATTATGGCATTTTATGGTGTATTCATATATTGCAACAAGTAACTGACTAACCACGAACTGTAAGATACTTATCGATTTCAAATGCTTGGGAATCCTTGGCCCCGCAGGACTTGTACTCCCAATGTGCATTCTTGACCTGATAAGTATCACTTACAGTTCTTGTATGCAATATACTATATCAGAATGCTTTAAGTGTTTTGTAAGGTAGGTACAAAGTTCCATTTAAAGACTTTAGTCCTTTAAACTATGAATGAATGAATCCTTAATCCAACCATAAACATGAACCAGTTTAAACCAGGAGCAGTTATTTTTGTACTCTAATGCACTGTATCGGAAGCTTTCTTGGCTCTTCTAAATCTTCTAAATGTATCTCTGAGCTTTGAAATAGCACAAAATGTTTTTAAGCCACAGTTAGGGCAAATGAAACTAAAAGCAACTTATCGAGATTTAACTGTATTCAAACAACACAGTGAAGCGAAATAATTATTAATTTATAGATGAGTCATATTTATTACACATCTGCTTCACTTTCGTACCTATTTTGAGGACATGTTTCACAAATCATTGTTTGCATCTTCGGCTCTTATGGATCAAGCTTCAGTCGCATAAGAGCTGAAGATGCAAACGATGATTTGCGAAACATGTCCTCAAAATAGGTATGAAAGTGAAGCAGATGTGTAATAAATATGACTCATCTATAAATTAATAAAAGCAACTTGCCACATTTCTGGAGGGGAAAATTTCTAAGGCAATATTCCGCCATCTTTTGATAGCATATATTTTCAAACAGCTTTTTGATGTGCTTCTGTACTCGCATTTTTGCCATTTTTTCTGTGATATCTTTCTTTTCATCCATTTTATTTGCCAGTGATCTCATGGTATAAGTAGTTAAATTATAATCAAACCCAGTCATGGCCCCTCTCTACTGCACAGTTGCCAGGGACTGGAACCCTCACCTTATAATAGATGCTGGAAACTTTGATCTTCTGCGCTCAAACAGGCAGCATATATTGTGTAAGTATTCTCCAAAGTTTGGTAGCAGGTATTCTTGTGATTTGCACAATGTATTCCCTAAGTTCCTGTAGTGTATGAGGTTTGGAACAATACATGTCTGTTGAAACTGAAGTTTTATCGTTACACACATACCCAAGCATTAAAACCAAATGATACTGCTAAACATGTGAATTATTGTAACTGGTTTTTCCAATCTGTAGAAAGGGATTTTGTTGACTCACAGTTTTTGTATTTCGCTGATGAATCATGGTTTCATTTAAATGGACGTTTGAATGCTCGCAACAGTTGATACAGGCTTCAGAAAAACCGTTGCTACAGGATGAAATGCCTTATTATGGTCAGAAAATCGGAGTGTGGTGCGATTAGTGCTAGAAGAAAATAGGTCCCCTATTCTTTGCTGAAACAAGAAATGCAGATCAATATCAGAGGTTAATTCTGAGGCTATTGTTCAATCGCGTGACAAGAGAAATCGTATGGTTGGTTTCAGCAAGATTCTGTAACAGCACATATGGCTGCCAAATCATTGAATGCAGTAAAAGAGGTTAAATTAAATTTAAAGGAAGTCGATTAATGACACTAAACAACAGTGTCATTAATCAACTCCCTTTAAATTTAAATTATCATAACACTGTTTTCAACACTTCCAAGAAAGGAATTGCAGTAAAAGAGGTGTTTGATGACATAATAATTAGGGTTGATTTGTGGCCTTCTCATTCTCTTTACCTAACGAGTTGTGACTTTATTTATGGGTTTCTTTAAAGGACAAAGTGTATCTTCCAATCCTCATGCACTACAGCAACTTAGGGAACACATTGTTCAAAAAATCACAGGAGTATATGCTATTGAGCTTTGGTGAGTGAGCAAGAATTTTTAAACAATATATGCTGCTTGTTTGAGAGCAGAAAGTCAACATTTGCAGCATCTATTATAAGGTAAGGATTTGAGACTGCCTCTGCTGGCCATTTTGCATAGTAGAGAGAAACTGTGAGTGGGTTCAATTATAATTTAATTACCCAATTCTTCAAAATTAGTGCAATTGTTTAATTTTCTACAATACCACAAATCTGAGCGACTTTGGGACAACACTTAAGTTTCAACTGCTGTACCTCCTGCTAATGCTGGGAATTATTCATATGTTCCCTGCTCAATAGTTATGCTGACCTACAGAAAATAACAAAATCTGTTTTTAAAATTGGCTACCATATATAGATGTTGTGAGAGATAATATGTAGTGCAATATTTCATGACCTTATCTACCCACTCTTCTACAAACTATCCTTGTAAAAGCTTATTCTTATATCTGCTTCATGTTAATTGAAATAAATATGCAGAAGTGCTGCTATTACAGATTTTGTTGTAGATTAGAAGAGGGATATAGTTGGCTTAAGCGATGGTAAAATCTTTTAAAAGAGGTCGTTATGTATTTCTTGAAATTCTATTTTCTTTGCATGATCTGCTTCTTTCTCTGTGTACTTCTATTATTTGGAAGACTTACACCCCCACAACTTCCAAACAGGATCAGAAGCCTGTCGAGAAGTAGACAAACTCTGGATCAGAAAGAATATTTAAGATAGGTGAGCAGTCCATAGTCTACTATAAGAGTGAAGGAGATGGTACAAAATTATGGTGAAATTGATAAAAGTGCAATAGAACCTTGTTTATCTAGATTAACTTGGACCAGGGCCTATCCGAGTTAACAAAAATCCAGGTTATCCAAAGAATGACGTAAAAACAATAAAAAAACATGTACAATATGACCAAGATATTTTTAATAGAGTTTAGAAATTACTGTCACCACACTTTCGCCTAAAAACACACTGTATGTACTGTAACAACCTACATATTTGTTCTGTACACAGTATAGCTACAAGCTAGCCAGTATTAAAAAATAGGCAAGTGGGTTCTGCTGTCTCAGTTTAGTGTATAACTAATGAGCAGGCAAATCTGGCATCTGGTTTAACATTGGAAGTTCATTTGATAGTATTTTGGCTTGACTTTCGAAATAAAGCATCAGTTTCTCTGTGTTTGCTACTGCTTGTGCATTGGTCATAACCACATCTGGTTCACCAACACTTCTGATTCTGAATTCTCCTTATTTTCATCTTCAGTAACACTGCATGATGCAATGTCTTCCTCTGTAATTGGTATTATAACCCCTGTCATTGTCAATTTGCAACCAATTGTCAATGTCTTCAGCAGCAGAACAGCATTAATATTTTTAAAAATGTGTATAAAATTTCCTTTGTTCCTTATTTTTTCTTCTTCTTCGGTCTTGTTTTCTGACAAGTCGCACATGCCAGACCACAACTTTAACAAAGTTTCTCTTCCAACTTTCTCCTAAGCAGGTGGGGTGAGTTCAATGAATTCGCCCGCTAGCAAGAGAATTCGAGTACCATATCTATTGTGCATACACATTTCTCCAGAGTCACACAGTGTGGGGCAGGTTGAGGATCTGCCATTCAGCCCAGACATGTCACCCTGTGACTTCCATCTTATTTGCTTTGAAAACAAAAACCTCAGAGGGAAGCACTTCAACTTGGACGAATTGAGGAACACCTTGAAGGACTAACTCATGTCACAGTTAAAGGAATTTTGGGTACAGAGAATCCTTTAGTTTGGTAAACAGTGAGATAACTGCATAATCATTTTGTACCTTTTCATTTGAACACCCCTCGTATGTATTTCTGGTGAAATCTCAGTGTTGAATTTTTTGGTGTATTACAATACACTTCCTCTATTTAGAATAAGCAGTAAATAAATTAAAAATGACCGAGTTTGGGTGCAGGCATGTACTAAGTATCAGTTTTTTTGAAAAATAGTTTACTCTTGGCATAAGTGTTTCAAGCAAAGCAAATAAATGCTAGAAGTGGAGATTGCTTGCAAATATACATAAATTATCTCTAGGTAATATAATAGAATTGTGCTGTGTAAACAATTACTCGTTTCATCAGAGCAGCTTCAAGCTTTTTGGTTTTCTTTCTTGCTCTTTCTCAACACATTTTTGACAGTTTGGAGTATTATTTCTGAGTTCTTTGATAGTTATAACAGAAATGTCATTTTTGAACAGAAATAAATCAATTATGCTTACTTTTATTATCCTTTGAAAATGCATGCGCAAATTTGTAACAATATAGGCGTCATAGCTTTTTAATTCACTGTAACGCTTTTAATTCTGTTTTCATTGTTTTAATTACTGCTTTTCTCTTTGCTTTAAAATGATTTTAGAATACCCTTTAGTTTACGTCCCACAGAAATTGTTTCTAAATCCAACACCGAACAGGCTGATATGAGCGCTGACAAAACCTGTTAGTTACCCAAAAATACCAATCCTGGTAACGTCGATAGTTGCAGAACCATTCACTGCAGCCTGTGCACCAATGCTCCAAACATATTACATATTACTTTGCTATTAGCAAAGTACCTTACTATTTTAACTAAAATTAGGCAAACGAGTCAAACTTGTATATACTTTTCTCCACTTACAAGTTTTTTGATGAAGACTAGTTTCTGGGAACTTTTTCCCTATCGTCAGTTCTACTGCCATTCAATATCTAAACTTTGTCATTGTAAGTTGTGTTTCACTGTTGTTATATTCATAAATATTGTTGATTTCACACCATTGTGCCTCAATGTAAGTAACCTTCCTATGAGAACTATGATACAATGAAGTATAAAATTAATATAATTTTGAGTTGAACTAGTACTAGTGTAAGTAGTATATAGATAATTTTGAGTAAAACTAGTATTCCTTATATTGCTTGAAATCACATAATACAAAAGAGAAACTCCCAGACAAGAATTCAGGTGTATACCAGATAAATTGCACAGGCTGTGCACAACTTTTACATTAGCAAAACAAAAAAGGACTTGAACAGTAGGGTTAAAGAGTATTTTAGGAACATTAAGAATAAAGAAATAAACAAATTGGCAATAGCAGAACATTTTTGGAATTATATTCATCATATAGAACAAAAAATTCATTTATTAAAGTGTTCACAGTCCAACAGCATTAACCACATGGGAAATAAGTAAAATATGAAGAAAAACTTTAAATTTTGACACCACCTTCGAAGAAAACCCAAATTTCAAGTTCATCAAGATGCCAACAAAGACGCCCTATTGCCTCCACAGTTCACTAAATTAAAATTCAATAGTTGACATTAGCTGAGGCTGTTAGGAAGGTTCTAATAAAACACATTCTAGGTAAACTAGCAATATATTGTGACTTTGTGGGTTCGTAGAATTAAAAGTCTACTTTGCAGAAATTCAAACTGCTCTTTATTTCAAGTAAAAAGACGTTTTGTACAACCCTTACAGGCTCTAAAAATGACGTATCATACAAATGCACAATCTCCAAGGTCTCTTGTTGCTTCACTACATGTAAACAGACAAAAGAGTTCACTTTCAAATCACTACACAGTTGCACACACACAATTATCAGTTCTTTATTAGCCGCCGACTGGCTAGCTGCAGCTCTTTTATACCTCCACTCATTGATTCCAGAAACTTTCGATGCTTCAAGGCCTTTCGTGGCACAGCGAGAACATAATGGAGCTATCTCTGTCTCTTTCTTCCTCTGTTGCTCTCTCTCGGCAAGCGTTTAGCGCTGTGCCCATGCGCTGGCTGCTCTCTGGCCCACACATGGGCCGGCAGCAGCACAACAATGCTAGGTGACAATATGAAGCATGGAGTACTAGTTCAACTCAAAATTATATTAATTTTTTGCCTCATTTTATCAAAGTGCTTACTCATTAAGAATAGTGTAAGCAGTTCCTTTATGATGAACATTTATTAAGAATGTGCATGTTCTGTCCAGTTTGTGATGTTACCTTTTGCCCTGTTAGGAAAGGGGATCACAGATATGAGATAATTTCATATAGGCAAGGCCTTAAACAGTCCTGTGATCAAGAATACTTGATCTGAGAACTCTTAAGATATTACCTGTCCAAGTACTGCCAGTATGCCCAAGCACTTTTCACAAGCAAACCATTATCCATTAATATAATACAAACATAACTCAAAATAGTCAGTTGGTTCAGTTGTCAGGAGTTGTGCATATCATCAGTGGACAACAAATACATTAGGCAAAATAGGTGGTGCAACCATGTCATTCATATTGATGAATGCAAAATTTGATGGAGGAAATATCAACACATGGAAGGACACTGGAGCCATGGAATAAGCGACATGATTGCCAATGAAGTATGGATATTACACCCCAATAATCACAGAGATGGTGTCCCACTTTATATGTGGAGTTTTCCAACACAATTCATACCGAATCCTGGGGTGGATTCACAGTCTGTATTTTGTGGACACACAACACTTGTCCACACAAGTAACATTGAGTCATTCTGGCAATCTTTTCAGCATCGCCCATTGAGAGGTGACATCAAGCAGAATCAAATAGATGTACATTTGATGGAGTATCCATGGTATCAAGACTGCAAAAACAGGAAAGCTAGTCCATTTCAAGAGCTGATAAAGGACATCCAGAGAATTACCTTGTGGTTTATTATAATAACTTGGATATGTAAATAAAAGTTGGCTTAGTTTGGACAGTAGTTATACTTAAGACTAATGAAAAAAAATTGCTGGTTTATTTATTGACTATAGTACAAGGCTAATTTGGGCTGTAAAGAGCAGGATGATTGTGGGGAGCAATGTTGACAGCAAGGTAACTTGTCTGGTGCCGTGTTAGCATATGCTCAATAGGTACATTTAGACTTGATTTTTACTCAGTTTATTTCCAATGAATTTATACATTTTTAACAATTTAAAGAATATTTAAAATTATTTTCTGTGTTTGAATCATATATCTTGACTTATAAAATACAATATGCAAGTGGTGTTGAAATTTATTAAAAAAAATTGTGGGACGTAAAGTAAAGAACCTTTTTTTTAATGCGTCACTTTATTTGTTATTTCAATCATATAACATTATATTTCTTAATATGTCTCAGTTACCTTTGAATATTTTCTGGAAAAAGAGAAAAGCTTCTGCAAAGACATAATTAAAATTTAAGAACAGTTATTATGATAGATGAATAAAATATTAATTTATTTGCTTGACTGATTCAAACATTCAGCTCCATAATTCAGTATCCATAAATGTTTTTAACCCACTAGAATTCCCGCATCACTTAAACATATTAAAGGCATACTATGGTAATACACACATCACACTCTTTTCCAGAGCTCCAAATGCAAATTTAAACTGATTTATTCTTCACTGTTTAAATTGGCATGTAAATGATGTCTCTGGAACAGTGGTATCAACTTTCTTTTATGCAAATTATACATGTGCTACTTCTTTTCTTCTTGTTAACACTGTTCCCATCCATCAGTTTACATTGGTTGAAGGTAAATTTATATTTATGTATTTTGTGTTGCACATTTATTTGTTGTGTATTAACATGCATGCTTGCATGCTTACAATACTGATTGTAACCCAGAAGTCATTTTTTAACCTCCGTTAATGCTGATGTTGGTAATATGAACAAAAAACTTTACTGGAATAACATTTCTAATTTAGATTTCAGTTAATCTTTAATAACTTTTACCTTTTCACTGCTTAAATGGCAGCCCACAATTATATATTGCTTAATATCAGTTCAAATCACTGTCAGTGATTTAAATTTACTAAGTTTATGAAAACACATTTATTCCATTCTGCTTCCAAACCATATATAAATGAAACTATAATCTGTAAGAAATTATAGTTAACTGTAGGTTTCAGCTGTGTATTTCTGTCATATAAATTTCCTTTTGTCACCTAACGCTGTCATTTTTTGTACAATGTACGAGGGCTGTTCAATAAAGAATGATCACTTTTTTTTTTTTTTTTTTTTTTTTTTTTTTTTTTTTTTTTTTTTTTTTTTTGACAACGTACCCTTACTCATCCTCATAATTTTGATGATCCTTCTCAAAATAGTCTCCCCTGAATGCGATGCACTTGTCCCAGCATTTCTGTCAGTCTTCAAAGACATGCTGGAAACCAGTTTTTGAGAGATCCTTCAAAATCCCCTCTGCAGCCTTCACCACTGCTTCTGATGATGGATAATGCCTCCCACAAAGGCGGTTCTTCAAGTTAGGGAATAGAAAAAAGTCACATGGGTCTAAATCTGGACTATAGGGAGGCTGAGGGATGCACTTCACGTTGATTTTTGCAAGATATTCAGCAACAACATTGGCAATATGCGGCCTTGCATTATTGTGGTGAAGCATCCAGCCTGCTTCACGGAAATGTGGTCTTTTGCACCTGATATGGACTTGCAATGTTTTCAGGACATCCCTGTAGTATTGTCCAGTTACTGATGTGTGTGCAGATACAACATGCTGACAAACCATTCCATGAATATTAAAGAATGAGATGACCATAACTTTCCCAGCAGAAGCAACCACTTTTGCTTTTTTGTGGGTTGATGATGAAGGAGATTTCCACACTGAGCTTTTCTGTTTGCTCTCATGATGAAAATGATGTAGTCAAGTTTCATCAGTAGTGATTACGTTTGAAAGAAACTCTGGATCTTCCTCTAACATCAACTTTAACTACATGTTACCTCCATTGCAGCGGTAGGCGTTACTGAATATGTCTGAACTTGCCTGGTTCTCACAGGCGGGAACCAAGACTACCAACAATGAAACTACTATGGTGTGTTTGTTTCACATTAAGCTAACAGAATATAATAAGATTGAATTTTAGTGCAAAAAATTATGACCGCAAAAAATTATGATTATTCTTTATTGAACAGCCCTCGTAAATGAAGGCATGGTTACATTAATGGATGCTGCACAAGCTATATTGAAGTGAAAACTCAACCATTAGTATATTAAGACACAACATTTATGGCATTGCAGATGTTATATATTAGTTTGTCGGGGCCCAAATGACCTTGTTGTCGACGGACCCTTAAACCCCACTCACTCACTCACTATATTAGTTTGTCAGGATTTCTTGTTGAAATTAGTCATACTTGAATCAGATAGAAGCAATATCATAGGTACTATTGTAAATGAAAGAATATGTATATTGTGTATCTTATGTTCCTCCACAAAATTGCAAGAGATTTACTTTAATCTTGACATCAAAGGTAGTCTTCATGAGCCACATTTGGTTCCATTTCATGAGGGTGTCATCCATGCTTATTGAAAAAACTATTTCTAGTTGGTTTTTTGACACTTCGTCACTTACATTTTTATATTATTAAAGGAAGCCGTTGCCTCGATTTTCAAGCTCTCTTCAACTGTGTTGTCTACTCTTCCTTCCAGCAGTGGAACTAGGAATTTCTTTGTCAAATTATCTACTGGTAGGATTTCAAAGTTCATTACTTGGTCCTTATTTTTTTTTATGAATATGTTCTCACTTGTTGTCAGTTTATTTTGGTTTATCACTCCTGTTAGTAATTTTGGATTTGGGCCAATGTCAAGGTTTTCATTCCAAAAATGAAATTATTCAGCTGACTTATCTTCTTGTTTCATTTTGATGTTTCTTAAGCGCTCTTTGACTCTGGTTTTTAGGTCTTTGTTTTAGTCTGACCTAGATAGCATTTTTCACAATACTTACAACTTATTTGGTATAGTCCAGATGTGTTAATTGGTGGGATTTCATCTTTTGTTTTAAAAATTAGCAATTTTAAAACTGTATCTATTAGTAGGTGCCAAGATGATATTTTGTTCCTTTGTTAGCAGTAACATTTCATTTTTGGAATGAAAATCTAACCGTGATCCAAGTCCAAAGCTCTTAAAAGGAGTGATAAACTAAAACTGACAGCATGGGAGAACATATTCATACGGAAAAGTAAGGAGTTCAACTTGAAAAACTCAATGCCACAGCCGGCAACTGAACAATATACGGCTAGTGTGAAGAAATGATTAATTTTCATCAATTAACTTAAATAATAAGGAATAATGAACTTTGAAATCCCACCAGTAGATAATTTGATAAAGAAGTTCATAGTTCCACCTCCAGAGAGAAGAGAGCAGAGGACAACAGACAGTTCGATAGAGCTTGAAAATGGAGGCGAGGGTTTCCAGAAATAATCGCTCAATAATGTAAAAATGTAAGTGACAAAGTGTCAAAAAAGCGACTACAAACAGGGTTTTTTTTTTTTTTCAATTAATTTTGGTGTCACCGTTACTAAATTCCTCCAATCATGCATAATCCATACTTAACTTCCTTAGAAGCACATTAGGTAAATGGAGTGGTAAACCATATAAATATTTACAGAAAATAGGTACAAGCAGATCACTTTATCAGCACAGAAAGGTTTGATTTACAGAAAAACTGTAACATTAAATCCAGTGTGTGTTTGGAGGAATTTAGTAACAGTGACGTCAAAATTAATATAAAAATTATTTGTGGTTGGTTTATTGACACTCGTCACTTATTTTTTCATATATATATGAAAAAGTAAGTGACGAGTGTCAATAAACCAACCACAAATAATTTTTATATTAAATCCAGTGTTTACCTGAAAATTATGCCACTTAAATATATCATTATACATTTTTACCGTTATCTATGTATATACTTCCAGTATGCACCAAATTTGGTAGAATGGTAAAAGAGTTGTAACGTTGTTTCCTGTTCCTTTCTGTTTTGTTTTCTTATCCTTAAGTTCCCTGCATTTAGATAGCCACTGAGTGGACTATCCATTTTTAGGTCAAGAAGTGACTTGTAGGAAATTAATAAGTTGTTTTCATATTTAGAATTGCATTTGAAATTCATATTTGGCATTTGACAATATCAACTCATACATTTCATTTATCTAAATACAGATACACAAATATCAGTTGCATAAGTGCAAGCAATTGTTGAACATTTAACAGAGAAAAGATTCAGAATCATAAAGAGGTTAAAAACTGATGCTATTCGGGTAATCACAAGCTAGTTGCTGTTGACTTGTTGTGTATATATGTTTTAGCAAAATAGTTAAGCTAAATATACAGTTCAGAATAAAAATACTGTCTTTAGTTCATACACTAGAAGCTTTTGTTTACTTTGAGACATAGGGTACTAGATTGCACACACTAAAACTGTTAGATGCACAGTTTCATTTAAAGTGAATGCAGTGCAATTGTGTAGAATTTGTGCATAGTTTTTATAACACCATAGCTTGCTTTTGAGTGGTACTTAATATGTGTGTTTGTTGTTTTTGTGCAGGATTCAGTCTCCCCTTCGAGTCCAAGTTTCCCTGCTGGTGTGAGTGTTCCTCTTTGGTTTCTCTCTCCTTTATCTGATCTGACAACTGGCTACTCAGGCAGGAAATCAGCTTTCATGTAAATAACAAGGAAATGTGTTACAGGGCAGTTTTCTTGCACTGGGTTGGGTTTGAAAAGTAACTCCTAATAACTTAAATCTGGCTTTTATTTTTTTTTTTTTTCTTCAGAAATTAGGAACAAAAAACTTAGTTTTGCATGTTCTGCTTGCCTCTTCTTTCATCTCCTGAGGTATTTTATTTATTACAATTTTCTTAAATATGTTTTTTTAATTGCAGTTTCAAGGCAGCTGGTCAAGTTGTACTTCTGAAGCAGAACCCACTAACAGAGGTTAGTATAAAAAGAACCACATAAGTGCAAACTTCTAACTGTATATCATATTCCCATTCTTTAAACATCTCAGCCATCCGAATGCATGATAGTTGCAGCATTACATGATTAATTAACTGCAGAATCCTGTGAGTTTTTTGTTTTTACACAATAAAAGAATAAAATGCATATATCTGCATTCAACTAAAAATCCATCAGCACCCAACCACGTCATTGAACCAATTGCTTTAGTGGGAGCATCTATATCCTTCACCACAATTTCTATTGAATGCAGAACATACTTCTTATCAGGATTTGATCCTGCAATCCTTGTTTTGGTAGGTTAGCCACTCCTATTGTGCTTTAGACTTGTGGTCAAAAAACCTGATGTTGAACACAAGTAACTTTGACAGTTAAGTAGCAGTTGGTTAAACTATTTATTTAAAAGTGCTGCACAGAATGTCATATGACATCCACACCTGGAAAGGGGTTAAAATGGTTGAGGCACTTGTTCTATAGAATACTTTTCTTTTTAAGCAATTTCCTGTGTTCATCAAAGTTCTAAGGCCTTTAATGGCTGGTGTCAATAGTTGATACAGCATAATCTGGGTTTATAGGCCTTGGTGTAATGGGCTCCTTTTCCTTCTTCCCAGATGTGTCTGTGACTGTGACAGACATTTTCAGTGGCAGTGGAAGTTTCATCTAATATGAAAATGCAGATATTCTGGCATCAATGTCTCATTATTCACACTTATTCCGTGAAGCTGTTGAAATATAGAAGCATAAAGACATTCACAAAGAGGAAGGCCCTTAAACTGAACATAATATGGGAAATAGTACTGACAAAATTCAAAGTCAAGAACTCCATCCGAACCAATCAGATGCCAGCAGATCCCAACACTCCATCGATACAAGTCCACCCCACTGCCCATACAGACCAGTCACAGCAGACTATTCCTCCAGCCATCAATGTAAATTCTGCAGCCTACGGTGCTACTAACACAGTTGCTGTTGAAACCTCCACCACAGTACTTTGACCTTGCTGCGGCCACTGAAGATGTCTTCCGCAGTTGCAGATCTAATAACTTCCTGTGTTACAAAAAAAATGTAATACCATTTCTACAAATGTTTATCTTGATTAACATGAAGTAGATAGAAAATAAGTATTTGTAAGAATAGTTTGTACAGCAGTAAGTAAATTGACAAATTTATGCCACTTATATATAGTAGATAAGAGAAGTATTGCATTCCATCCCAAAATTTTATGTCAGATTTCACCTTAAATACATGTTTTGAAGCCATTTACACCAAAAAAAAAGCATTTTTAAACACTTGTGTATGGTGTATGTGCAAGCATGCATGCATGCCTGTAATACACTCAAAAATTGATAAATTCCAAAGTTGATATGTGTATGGAAAGATAGTCACATGAAAAATTCAATGCCATAGCCGGGATTTGAAGCACGGATCTTCTGGTTGCCGTCCAGCTGCTCTAACCCTTGAGTTACTGTGACCAACGTGCCGACATGACATTAAATTCTCCAACTGGCTCATGTTTTTCCCGGTAAACCACTAGGAGTTCTCATAAACACATGAGACAACTACCTTAATGGCAACTTACAACATGTAAGTACTTAAAGGCCTGATCTCCTAGTGGTTAAAACATGAGTCAGTTGGAGAATTTAATGTCATGTCAGCACGTTGGCCATAGTAGCTCAAGGGTTAGAGCGGCTGGACGTCAACCAGAAGATCCGTGGCTCAAATCCCAGCTATGGCATTGAATTTTTCAGTCTGAGTCTATCTTTCCATACTTTAGCCTACACACGGCCAGTGTGAAAGGACAATTAATTTCCATTGATATGTGTGTTTGGAGGAATTAATGAGTGTCAATAAACCGACTACAAATAGTTTTTACGATTCCAAAGTTGATATTAACCTTGCAAAAGGACATGAACATTTTCCGGAAATCTCCCCCTCCCTCCACTCCCAAACAACTTTTTAAAGTAAAATTTTTCACAAATTTAGATTTTCTAAAACATTATCCCTAATGATTTTGATTAAAATGCCACACATTTAAGACATTTATATGATACATTAAATTTGAATCTTGAATTTTCTGAGAATAACCTAAGAAATCCTCTTCATTTGGCAGGACTTTTAAGAATTAACCGTTAGATGTACATAAACATGCCTGCAAATCTCTTTAATCATATAGTTTATTTCATGCAACATTAGCCAAGTTCCTTACTAGTGCAATTTTTCAGTACTTTAAGTGCTTTTTGTTTCTTATGATATCTATCATTGAAAGAAAACAGTGATAATAGTGGCACTTTTTTATGTATATATACACATAACATTATATCTCAGAAGATCATTTCATAGTTTAATTACTTTTGTGCAGAGCTGGAGACAGCCCGTCCTCAAACAGTTGGAGAGGAGGAGTTACAGCTGCAGCTAGCCCTTGCAATGTCTCGTGAGGAAGCTGAACAAGAAGAGCAAAGAAGACGCAGTGATGATGTCAGATTGCAGCTCGCTCTTTCACAAAGTGAAGAAGAGTTCAAGTATGTTGCTTTCAGGCTGTTATTTAAAAGAATATACTCTTAAAAATGCAGATGGATGATTGACTTCCTAAGCAATTTCTCTTTTGAATTATATGCAGTTTGCTGGGGAACTTTCTCTACATGTTGGAGAGGATGTCAGCACAAGCATTTAAAATGATAACACAAATAATTGCTGTTTGTGAAAACAAAATTTAAACGGTGTACTCTAGAGTCAGTTATAAATAGATCATACAAGTTCTGGGCTTATTGTTGAAGGCAGATGTCAACTGGTTTATACATATTGTTGAAGAGTTTCTCTGTTTCTTAGGTAATTGACTGCACATTATATTCAAGTTCATTGATAATAATTGAAGCAAATGATGTGGCGAGCAAAGATTTCCACTTTGGCGGGACAGTTTGAGGCAATAATTAAATGGGTGGCCCACAGTTTCACTTTCGCTACAGTTTGAAGCAAATAGTGTTTAGCTTAGGGTAAAGCAATGAGATTTCTCACAGGGTATGCGTGAGCATGTATGAGAAGGATAGTTTTAATGACACTGGAATGCCCGTTTCAAACTAGTTTAATGACTGCTTCTTTTTATCAGAACATCGAACTTGAAGCTGCTGACCAAGGGTTACCAATATCACTGTTTAGAGTTACTGTTTATAAAATGCTTATTACTCGATAAAACTTTAATTCGTTCTTCACGTACATATGAACCGACAAATATCTTCTCTCATCACTTCTGGTCTGCCCTGGACCAAGACAGAAGAATTTATTATTAGTTTATACACTTAGTTTTTTTCTACTCTCTAAGAGGAATAGTTTTAAAGACTGTCCGTTTGTTAAAACTGTAGACCTGCCTGTTCTCCCTGATTTATACGTAACCCAGTTACACATAATTCATTATATATATATTTGCGGGTCCTGGAAAAAATTTAATTTAGAAACATGTTAATAGAACCTTATTTATGCTTGCTTATAGTTATAAATATTAAATTTCAATGAAATACAGCTGAGTTTTACAGAACTAAATGAGCACAAGACATAAGCTATCTTAAAAAGAACCTCAAAACACATTTTTCTTATGCTGCTGACAAATACACAAGCTAAGAGAGCAGCTTTCAACCATGGAAACAAAAAACAAAGAGGTTAGTCTGTATACGTCTTTCAGCGCAAGTGTCACAATGACAAATGAGAAGTAAAGATAATTTTCATGAACAGTAGTTTTGTTTTTCAGTTCTCAGTTTCTCTTAATCAGCCATGCAGAAAAGAAAAAGGAAATGCTCTACACTAGATCAGAAAGTATAATATGAGAGGTGCTACTTAATAGACACAAAATCAAAACCAAAATTGCTTTTGACATATGAATTGCTTATACATGCTTTGTATAGCCATTCAGTAACAAAGTCCAAATAAAAACTTATCCAGATAACTCACCCTCACCAACATTCAAACTCAGGACCTTTTGATTGCAGGCTATGTAGACACATCAGTATAAAATGTTGTAGTGAATATATTTTGCAAAATGAGTTGTAAAGTTATACATTTGCAGGTCCGCTGTATTACTTTTTAAAAGAATGATACATTATCAAAATCTGATTTGTATGCAATTCTGAATTACAAGTAATCTCTCCTCTTCACGTTGACATATGTATAAATCAGGTTCAACTGTAATTATAAATTAAGGTGGTCACATAAATTTATCAAATTATTCTATATACTGATTTGGATGTAATTAGTAAAATACACACAAAATTTTTGTTATAAGTTCTTAGTAAATAGATTGCTGTGAAATAAATGTGTTACACCAAAAAGGCTCTTTTTAATAACAAAAGTTACCACTTCTTGCCAAACGTAGATGTCCCATTTCACTGGAGTGAAGGTTGTGTAAGTTTGGCAAACTGTTTATACCAACCACACAAAACAAAATTATTGCCTATTGAAGAATATGCCATTGACCTTATTCTACTTTCTGCTGCCACCATAAACATGACTGTTAGAGAAGACAGAGTTTCAGCTTGGTGCAGAGACTTGACACTATAGATTTTAGTATTGAATGTCCATTCTTATCACATATGGTACCATAGTCAATGAATATTATAGCATAACCTATAGCGTAACAGCCCGCAAGTGGGCCAAAGCCGACCAATCCATTTGTTGGCCTTACACCCACATACGCAAGGCAGAGGTGGGTGATCATCCAGCTGATATGAGGAGAAGTGGTCGGCATCACAGCACTCCCAGCCAGAAAGTTAGCTTTCCAGACCAGGGTTCACTCCTCAATTTCCTCAAGATCCTGAATGAGCATCAGTCCTATACCTGGGACTTAAAATCCGCACCCCCCAGGAGTGGGATCGATCACAGGTGCATTCTGTGGGAGGTAATCAAAGCACAATGCTCTAGCTCACTACGCCACAGCGTAGGATTGATATTAATGATGCTTGCTATGAAATTATGTTTTGAAAGGAAGCATTCTAGGCCTAAATGTAAGGTAGTTCCTCAGCATTTACGAGGACTGAGAAAACATGGGGGGGGGGGGGGGGAAGCCTTGTTTAGGGAGCATGATCCTATCAGGAAAACACACTGTATATGTATATCACAGATGTACAAGATATTAGCAACTCTTCTCAGTAATACGGCTTCATTACATTTTCCTTAAAAGCATTGTTTTAGCATATCAGTTCAGAGTATTAAAGGTTGATTTGCAAGACCAAACTTGTATTATACTGATCAGTGTGCCTATTTTATATGCAGGACCAATGAGTAATCTAGCAATAAAGTGGTGGCACTAAAGAAAACTGCAAAGAGATACTTAAAATCATTTCAAAAGTTAAGGCAATTTATCTGTGAAAATCCAAAAGTCCATAGTTTTTACCTTATACTGAAAAAAAAAAAAAAAAAAAAATACAGCTCATATAAAATGTTAACAAGATATGTTAAACCATTGTTTAATAAAGCATAAAAAAAATTAACATTTTATTGCTGGATAGGTTAATATGTATTGTTCTGTAGATACTATATCCCATCACTCCCAAAGTTTTAATTTAAGGAAAACTTTTTTTGTATACATTATTGGTAAGGGTTTATTTGTTCTCTAAGTTATTATGTCATGTTATGAGCTCAAATGTTTAATTTTAGTATAAGAAACTTTTTAAGATTTATATACCAAAGTTTCCTTTCAACATATTTTATGAATGTTTGGTATTAGGAAAACAGAAGTTAAGACTGAAAAGCCAAGCCACATGCTGGATCTACTTGATGTAAATCTAGGAAATCCTTCACCACAACCAGTAGCAGCTGCTCTGGATCCCTGGGGCTTTCCACAGCCTGCGCCACAGTCTCCTCCAGTAAGGCCTCAGGTAAGCCATTGGTATAAATCATCTTGTTATGTGTTTGCTTGGGATATTGTGAAAACTAAGGGAAAACTATCCATCTAATGTGGGGGTATTATACACAAGTACTTCATTTCATTAGTAAAGTTATTAAGAGACAAATATTGGCTTACAGTTTTTAAAATGTATTTACTCCAACAGCTCCGGTAAATTTAACAGGTATATTGTTTTTATCTCTACTCTCTTGTGTTTTCACTTCAAATGATGCAACCTTTCCAAAGGAATACCATGCAGATAATATAAGGGGGAATCATTACGATATACTTTTGAAAGATTGGGTAAAACACTGAACTTCAAATATTGCCTAAGGACAAATTATGGATGAGCATTAGATGTTGGTCTCATTGGTTGGCAAAACTATGAAAGTAGGGGGAAAAAAGAAATAATGGTGAAACCTTTCTTGGAAGTGTTGAAAACAGTGTTGTTATGATAAATTAAATTTAAAGGGAGTCGATTAATGACACTAAACAACACTTACTTTTAAATTTTTCCGCAACAAGTTTCAGAGACTTTGCCTCTATCCTCAGCCGGCCATCAACTGGTTCTCATTGGTGTAGTTGACGATATTTTGTCATAGGTCTCCTCTGGTGGCGGTTCAAGGAACTTGCTGAACAAATCTTTCTGGGGGATGTCGAAATTAAATACTTTGTTCCTATTTTTTGAAATGATTTGTTCCCATGTGGATAGTTCTTGTTTTCCTGATGTATGTTTTAGTAGTTTTGGTTCTGGATTTATGTTGTGGTTTTTTTTTCCAAAAATGTGTGGGAACTGCTAATTTTTGTAATTGTTTCTAAAGTGTTTCTTTGCTCTTGTTTCTAAATTTCTTTTGGTTTTTCCAATATAAATTTGACTACAGTCACTGCATTCAATTTGATATATACCAGATTTTTTGTTAGATGGAATGGCATCTTTGATGTTAGAGCAAATTAGGTTTCTTAAGGAGAAATGGTTGACTGGTGCTAGTTGAATGATTTGTTTTTTGAAGACCTTTTTGAATTTATCATAGGCCCATGGATGGTAAGTGAATTTTTTGAAAATCATATTAGTTTCTGTAGCTGAGAGGGTTGTGGTTTCCTTTATTAGCTACACATTTTTGGGGAAAAAAAAAACACAACATAAATCCAGAACCAAAACTACTAAAACATACATCAGGAAAACAAGAACTATCCATATGGGAACAAATCTTCATTTCAAAAAATAGGAACAAAGTATTCAATTTCGACATCCCCCAGAAAGATTTGTTCAGTAAGTTCCTTGAACCGCCACCAGAGGAGACCTATGACAAAATATCGTCAACTACACCAATGAGAACCAGTCGATGGCCAGTTGAGGATAGAGGCAAAGTCTCTGAAACATGTTCCGGAAAAATTTAAAAGTAAGTGTTGTTTAGTGTCATTAATTGACTCCCTTTAAATTTAATGGTGAAACCTTTCATTTACACTTTGCAGAAAAAACATAAGATAAATTCTGAATGATGTAACAATGCAAACAATAAAGATATTTAAGCTAGGTTAAACTGAGAATTAGAATTTAACTTCATTAGATAAATATGTATAGTGAAGCAAAATATCGCGCAGGTGAAAATCAAAGCTCCATTTCATTTTTGTCAGCCGTTTCAATCTCCCAGGACTTAAGAAGTTTGTACCAGCTAAACAACTACCGTAAAGATATCACTTGCCAATTATTTGTGAAATTATTGCCAGGCATTTCAATGTTCTGTTTTCCAGTTAGTTGACATTCCTTATTTAAACCCTAATTCATAGCAACCTACAGTGGATCTAGCATCACACCTGAAGTGTACTTATGCTAAGCATTTAAATCTTAATCCACATGGGAAAACTTTTATCAAAGCTACATTTTTTTCAGAGCCAAAGCAGTCTTATGACAAATGCAGTTTGCATTTATTTAAATCTGAAGCATTTTTGCTTGTACTTTGCTACTCGTGATTTTATATAATTAACCATTAAACTGTTCATGAAGTTAATGTTAAATCTCATTTGAGTGGTTGAGTGCCGTCTTTCTAATATGTGACGCGGCGATTTTTTTCTAATTCCTTCACCCTTCTTGGATGTTTTTATATACAACCATGATTTTTAATATAATTTCTTTAATTTTTATGTAATTTCGTGTTGTAGGGTATTCTTTTAACATTAATTGTTTATTTACTTACTACGTAATGTAGCCATATTGAAGAATTCAGTGCAGCCAAACTATGCTTGTTTCTCCACTGAAAGCAATGCTGCCAACAGTCTTTGTCCCGAAATTACACTATCTAACAGACTAAATATATGAGTTCGCGGACTGCATCGGACTGGTTCGGCTACTGTGAAGTGTGCATGATGTCAAAGCACTCCATTATCATCGTGTCGTAGGATTGTTTATGTGCAAAGCAGTGCATGAGTAACAAAATTTGACTGGGCAGTAACTCAGCCTGCTCAAACCATGTTCCTATGCACACGGACTGCATTAGCTTTGTCTGGGGCATTTTTGCAAGGGTTGGCTACAAGTTTTACATATCTTTCTCATGTTGGCTGCAATGCCAGAATCATCTGTTGTCTGCTTGCGCATGCGTATGTGTGCACCTTTGGACTTAGAGAATATTCTTGCGTCGCACAAAAGAAAGTTTCTCCGAGTGCTTATTTAAGAAATCACAATAGTAAGCCATTAAATCTGTAGGTTAAAGGTGTCAGGATTTTAATTTAAACTTAAATATATGCAATATAGGAATAAGTGATATGTTAATCTTACTAGTATCTAGTAAATTATGAATGAAAATAGAGTAATTGTTATGAATAATTTATCTATTTTAATATGGTTAATATTTATGGAATTTATTTTCTCTCTCTCTAGACTTTGGACATCTCTTACTATAGTTGGGATGCGGTAAGACAATGTCTTTGAAGCTTTGCAGGATTAGCACCATGTTGTTAAATATCCTGTATAACCTTGATAAATAAGAGTGATCACCCTTACTAAAAGCATTTGTCTACCTTCCCTCAAAATAATTTTTGTTTGCTTACTTCCCAAGGATCATTTCTTTTATTCATTGATATGCATAGGAAATTTGCTAATCTTTTAACCCAGTATTTTGCTGATGCTTTAAATAAAAGGGCTGTGTTCATAGACATTCTTAAAACTGATCCATTGACTTCCAGCGGACCAAAATGGATACTCATAACCAAGTGTGACTGCCAATTCATCTTCTGTGTAGTAGCCAAAGAAATTTACTTCTGTGGCACAACATTTGTGCTAGCCGAGTAACCATTCACTGTAAGACCATTAAAAATAGTTATATACAGACTTCAATTGATCAATACTTTCATCTTTTCCAGAACAAGTATAGTCTTAACTGCTGGAGAAATCTTTCAACTTTTTTAAAATTTATGTCTAAAGTTGTCATATTTGATGATGAATAAAATGAGTGAAATGATGCTTGAATGAGCCCAGGCTGCATAGAGCTTAGGGTTATCCAATATTCACCTTCCAGGATAAGGAAAAAGAAATCTTTCCAGATAACTCATCCTGACCAAGATTCAAACTCAGAACATCTTGAATGTAAAACAGACATGCTACTGAGGCTAGTATAGTCCTTCATTTGGGCCATGTTGCTCGACAATATTCTTAGGTGAATTAAAATATCTGACAATCATCAAATTATTTCTTAAGAAATGAACATGTAATTACATAAAAAAATGAAGCTAGCTACAGTGAAGCAATAAATAGCACACGAATGTAACTATTTGCAACAAAAGCTTCACTTATCTTAAGAAAATGATGTCGATTTTTCTTAATAATTGAGATCGATTTCATGAACATTTGTCCGCATCTTCAGTCAACGCACTTCGTCGTCAAGGATGCAGGTTACTACGTTACTATGTTTTTACGGTATTACCAAAATCTGAAAACGAAACAAACCTAAAAACAGAATCAACTGCAGGTATTTCAAAATTCATTACACAATATATAGAATAAAAAGAAGTATTTCAGAAAGTGGAGTGCCATTGTTACTAAAATTAGGCAAGTGAGTCAACCTTGTATATACTTTTCTCCACTTACAAGTTTTTTATGAAGACTAGTTTCTGGGGACTTCTCCCCTATCGTCAGCTCTGTGGTAGACTGATGATGCATCCGGTGTCTGCATCTGGCTTGGTGTTGTGCTGCCATCTAACGTCCTGGTAAGTTTGATGACGTCATCTACGGCGGGAATTTCAAAATTCATCAAGAGGTCCTGTTTTTTCGTAATAAATATATTTTCCCAAATCTGTAGTTCCAGAGGTTTCTTTGCCTGTTTGATCAGTTCTATTTCTTGTTTTATGTTGTGATTCTCAGACCAAAAGTGATGTGATACGGCCGACTTGTCCATTTGTTTGAATTTAATATTTCTGAAGTGTTCTTTCATTCTTGTTCCCAGATTCCTTTTGGTCTTACCAATGTATATCTTGTCACAATCCTGGCAACTCATTTGGTAAATGCCTGATAATTGAGTTTTCGGTGTGCTATTTTTTAGAGGGTGGTTTAATAAGTTGCGGATGTTGTGTTTGTTTTGAGGGGCTAATTTTATGTTGAAGCTCTTAAATATCTTTTCAAATTTTTTTAAGTATTTTGGATGAAATGTAAATTTTCCATATCTGGTGTTTGGGTTTTCTAGTTTTTTTAACGTAGTAATGTCCTTTAAGTATTTGTTTCTTTTGTGTCTATAGATCAGTTTTTTGATGAAATTTGTGTTATAGTTGTTCAGTTCGGCAACCTGGTGTATGTGAGCGTACTCCTGTTCATATTCTGTACAACATCAATATGCAGTATTCCATAGTTTAGTTCACAGATTAATCAACATTCCGCTAACAAAAACAGAATATGAACAGGAGTACGCTCACATACACCAGGTTGCCGAACTGAACAACTATAACACAAATTTCATCAAAAAACTGATCTATAGACACAAAAGAAATACTTAAAGGACATTACTACGTTAAAAAAACTAGAAAACCCAAACACCAGATATGGAAAATTTACATTTCATCCAAAATACTTCAAAAAATTTGAAAAGATATTTAAGAGCTTCAACATAAAATTAGCCCCTCAAAACAAACACAACATCCGCAACTTACTAAACCACCCTCTAAAAAATAGCACACCGAAAACTCAATTATCAGGCATTTACCAAATGAGTTGCCAGGATTGTGACAAGATATACATTGGTAAGACCAAAAGGAATCTGGGAACAAGAATGAAAGAACACTTCAGAAATATTAAATTCAAACAAATGGACAAGTCGGCCGTATCACATCACTTTTGGTCTGAGAATCACAACAGAAAACAAGAAATAGAACTGATCAAACAGGCAAAGAAACCTCTGGAACTACAGATTTGGGAAAATATATTTATTACGAAAAAAAAGGACCTCTTGATGAATTTTGAAATTCCCGCCGTAGATGACGTCATCAAACTTACCAGGACGTTAGATGGCAGCACAACACCAAGCCAGATGCAGACACCGGATGCATCATCAGTCTACCACAGAGCTGACGATAGGGGAGAAGTCCCCAGAAACTAGTCTTCATAAAAAACTTGTAAGTGGAGAAAAGTATATACAAGGTTGACTCACTTGCCTAATTTTAGTAATCATTACGCAATGTTTATTTTTTAAATCAGCTCTTCCAAGTGAACTGTATTTAAATCTGCTTGTTATGTTGGTTTGGCCACTGTGATCGTCAGTGACATTTTATCTACTGACTGAAAACTTTGGACACCATTCAGTGACATGTGACAAGCATTAGAGCCGATGTTGCAAACAATAGTTCGCGAAACATGTCCTCAATATAGGTACATTAGTGAAGCTAATGTGTAATAAATACGACTCATCTATAATGTAATGTGAAAAAACATTACAGTCTCTTCATAAACCTCTACCAGCACCGGTGAATTTCAGTTATGGTTACATGTTTTGCTCATGAAAACAAACAGTGGATTTCTTTGCAAGACCAGTTTTCTAAATGACTTATTTGTATTTACCTACAACTAGTGCATTAGGTGGCAAGTGGCTGAAACTCTATTTAGTTGTCAACTGTATATCAGACAAAACTCCTGAAATATCAGCCTAAGTTTCTGATCACCCCTTGTATTTTGAAAATTTCTTGGTTGGCGTATCTACTAATTACGTGCAATAATACTCTAAGCTTAAATTATGATTCTGAAGAGCCATTAACACTACTAAATTCATAGAAATTGCATTATTGCTAGATGAATTGAAAGTATCACATTGTAATACATAGAAATTGTAGTCTAGTTCATAAAGAAATCAAAGAAAATAAACGTATTTGCAGAATAAAGAGATGATAATTCACTGAATATGGTGGCTATTACATCTGTGAGGTTCAAAGGTAAATGTAACTTCTTATAAACACTTCTTTATGAAAAGAAAGAGAGAAATGTTTGTGGACTGCTTGAAATACAAAGTAAAGGATTTAAAGTGTTTTGCATTTATAAGATGACCAGTGTCATAATGATGCTTTGATGTATGTAGCATCTGTGAATAATATAACTTTAGACATCTCTGTTGTGTAACCTTAGCATCAGCTAAATAGCAACCCAGAAATTTGAACCAGTATAATATCTATGAATATAGCCCTAGCTGTTTTGCTTTTGCGTAACAGTGAATAGGCAACATTAAAAATATTTGTAATTCTTTACCATTTTCTCCAATAATAGCTTGCAGCTATTGTAAACTTATTTTAAAAATTTATTACAATGTATTCATTTTATTATTATTATATAAATGAATTTATGTACATTGTACAGTTGAAAGAAGTTCATCCCTCAGACAAATAATTCTAGACTTCCTTTTGATTAAGTTTTGTTAGTAAAATTTTTGTCTGTTACATTGATAATTACATGGTTGAATAGTAGGTGGATGCAATTTTCTGTATTTCGTTCCATTATGGTATAACTGTTTGGGGTCAAACCAGAGCTTGCCAACTGCCAGCCTTATATCCATTTACTTATGGCAGAGTGGATAATGTAACTGATATGGGAGGCTGTTGGGCCAGTACCACAGATAGGCTTTCATAGCGATCATTAACAATTGTAGTGCCTCACTTTCCTCACAATGTTATGTCAACACCTATCGTATACCCAGGACTTAAAATTTGCAACTCATGAGCACATTCCATATCCAAGAACCAAAACTCTGTGTTCCAATCCGCTGCAATCAACAACAGTACCTCTGCCTTGTTACCTGAATTAATTCATCAATCCAACAGGCATGCTTAGCTTGATATTGCAGACATGACATAAACCTGAAAGTCTCGCAAAAGCCGACATTTGTTACCTGTGGAATGTCTTGCTTGTTGTTCATCTTGAAAGCAAGTTATTTTATTAATGTATTATTGTAGTTAAAGCTAGACAAAAGCATTATTAACAAGCTTACTCCAGACGATGTCCAGTATTATTAGTGTTAAAGGATAAGCATCTGTACTATAGCAGCTATATAGTTAAAAAAATGCAGAAAAATTTAATAGCTAAACCTGTTTTATACAAGTGTGAAAGTTGTAGTTCTTATTGCTTTTTAATTACATTCATTAGCAGATTTAATTTTAATTACTTTAAGGATTTATTATTCAAGTTGTAATTATTTTAGTTATAAGGCTATATTATATAACATAATTGGTAGTGCATACTGAAACATTTGAAAGTGCAGATAAAAGCAGGCATGCAGTTTATTAGGTAGTTGACAATGTTTGGTTACAAGCCAACAGTAACTTCACTGTTTGTGCTATGAACATATGTTCATGCTAGAAGATTTCATTTTCATTCTCTACAGTAGAGTCAGTGCTCCTGAACAGTATACCTGCTATATGTTTTCAGAGTGCGTACTCTATGCATTCTATACATATGTGTATATTGATTACAACTCTGCAATGTTCAGTTTCTTAAAGAGTAAACTCAAAGCATTTTAAAATGCTAAAAAGGAAAGGTACACTTTATTTACAAATAGTTGAGTCACTGATAGCTTGTAACCATACAAATAACTGTTAGCAGCTCATTTGTGGATCCATGTTTTAGTTTTGCTAGTCGTTTTGATGCATCAAAAATTAAATAATTCTCATATGCACTACAAGTTTCTATAAACCAACAGAAGAAGAAGAAAAAATATGTATCCTAACTTTGAAGTCTCTTAGAATGCCAAAGGCTAAGACTCATTGGTCAGTGTATCACCCCTCTAGCCTCTAGTTAGAGGGTGAATGAACCCCAAGACTATACTACTACATCTAAAATAAACAAATTTGAAAAGTAGTATTATTTGACTCTAAAGCAGCTATAATATCCATAACATTTGATAAAACACCTAAAAACCTAATACCACCAAATTCATTTGAGCCACTAAGTTATCACTCTATCAAAAGAAAAGTTATATCAACTTATAATCAAAAAATTAAAGAAGATAATATATTACAAACAAAAGCACGACTAGAATCAATGCACTACCAACAAAATCCTCTGTAGCAGCTTTTAGACTGTAATAGGCCATGATTGTCTCAAACATTTATTCAAGATTGGTATAGTGAAATCTCCTCTTGTGTCCTTTCTGTACACTTAAAGAAGAAATGAATGTAAACCAATACTACTGTGCTGCCCAACCTATAGTCAACATACCAACATAACATCAAAATACTGAATGCTGTGCCGTTTGTTTTCTCCCCGGCACATTTTTGATGCCCTTCCGGTTCGAGGGCGCTGCCGTCTTGTTGTTTTGGGCTTTCCGCCGTTTCTCTCTGGGGGCGCTGCGGGGCCCGAGGCTTCTTGGGTGGCTCCTTCGAACCGGGAGAGCAGAGTGTGTGTGCCTGGTTGGTGTCGCGTGGGCGTTTCTTAGGGTGAGTGCTCCAATTCGGGTTTCCCGATTTTTCTCTTAAGTTTTTTTTTATATTTGGCCTTTTGGTGAGCCGTGTGTTTTTATGGGGCTCTTTCTCCCAGATTCGGGACCAGAAGTATATAGTTACCTTTATCTGTCTGGTTGGTCTATGCAAAGTGTAGCAAAAAGAACAAACGAGAAAATAAATCCATGTTAAGGTTCTGATAAAGGCGTATGATTTCAATTTAATCCCATGACCCTGGGTTGGCCCGCACAAATTGGTAGCAGAGCGTGGTTCATTTGACGCTTGGCTCTCGGCTTGGTTTCCGCGCGTTCGTGTTTGTTGCTTTCGACTTTCTTTGTGCCTACTACTGTATCCTTTGGCAGTGAGGAATGGCGACTTCCTTAGCAAACGTTGACCGCTTGCGTAAAGGTGAGCTGATTTTTGAGTTGTTAATTCGTGGTGGGCAGGTCTCTCCTGCGGCCTACTGGTCGGCCATATTAGACGCATTGCGTCTTGTCAAGGACAAACCGTTCATTGCTTTACCTGATAAGCATGATTTAGTTGCCAATTCCCCTCAAGTGTGTTCTGAAGCGCTTTTAGAGTTGGGTGAGGTTATCCAAGATTTGGAGCGTGAGGGGACCCCTTCAAGAGGACAGCAGGTTCGTTTATTGGCGCGCATCCAGCATTATATCAACAGGTTAGATTATCTCATTACCTATTTTCCGCGTTCCGAGGTTTTACCTCGTGTTAAGACACTCAAACAAAATTTTGAGGCGCTCCTCGAGAAATTTAACGCCATGGCTCGTCAAGGGGGAGAAGACGCTAAGCTGTATTTTCCGGAGACCTCGCCTTCCCCGGCTGTGAGTCCCGTAGCTTCTCTTTCGACGCCATTTCGTGCCTTAAAAATCATACACCCTTTACAACAGCTGGTGGAGGCAGTGGATATGTTCGAGGTGTCGGATGTGCTGTCGGCTTTCACGTTTTTGAAATTCCTAGTAAAGCTTAACAAGGTAGCCATGGTGCACTCGGTTTCTTCCGATTTAACCATGCAGGCAGTTGCGACCAAGGTCAAAGGTGTAGTTTTGAATCTTTTGCTTAGAGCAAGGCAATCAGCTGACCCTTTAAGTACTTTTCATGCTTTGGTTTTGGAATTCTTTATCCCGCGTCGTGAATCGTTAAAATTATTGCAAGACCATTATTTACGACCTCAAGGTCTGGCCGAACCGTTTGTCCAGTATATGGAACGGGTCAGAGACGTGGCCTTGGCCTTACGTCTCCTAGATATGGAGCAGGCAGTTTGTGACGTCATCATTTCGGGTTTGAATACCGAAGCTCGCTCCAGTCTTGTTTTCGCGACACGCCCTAATACGTTCACGGCATTGGAATCTTTAGTGCCCCTGCTTAATGAGTGTTCTTCTGTAGATCGATCTCGCTTAGGTGAAGTGTTGAATTCACCTCCCCCACCACGAGCGAATCGTGGAGATGGTTTAACACCCGGCGTCCGACCTGGGTCATCAACTCACGGGCCCCGGGTAAGATGCTACCGTTGTCAGGAGGTAGGACATATGGTTAAGAACTGTAGTTTTCCTCGCCCAACGGGCATGGACCCTTCGAAATCTGGACGTGATAGTCAGTTCCGGCAGCGCCCCATTCGACGCCAGAAGTTGCCTGCCATGAGCGCGAGTTTGGCTTCATCATGGCGCATTTTGGCTCTACCCCATTCTATTAAACCTCTTGTGCAGGTTGTTGTCGGTAAGGTGAGCGTTTTAGCCCTCCTTGATTCCGGTAGCTCATTTTCTCTCATTAATCAAGTATATTTTCGCAATACATTGGCGCCTTCGTGTCCCAAGGAGGGGAGCTGTCAGGTGCAATGTTTGGCAGTTAATGGTCAGTCCTTTAACGTGTCTAGCAAGGTTAGGTGTACTATCCGCTTTCCTAAGTTCACTTGGAAACATGAGTGCTATTTGGTCCCTGATCTACCCTATTCTGTAATCTTGGGGGCCGATTTTATGTCACGCTCCCGTTTGTGTTTAGATTTTGCGAAGAAACAAGCCACTTTCGGGTTCGCGACTGGAAGTAGTGTACCTTTTCAGGAGAAACTATACGACGTTCCACCTCGTCCTCGTCTAGGTAACGTCACGCTATTAGACGAGCGTGAGGCAGATATTTCCTTGTCTCATTTGACTCATCAACAAGCTGCAGTGGTGGAAGGTTTGGTTCAGGAATTTTCCTCCTTGTTTTCCGACCGATTGGGTGTTACTCATCTTATTACCTACGATATTCAGCTGACCGACCCGTCCCCTGTTAAGCTTTCTCCGTACCGGCTGACACCACCCAAAATGGCCATTTTGAAGGCTAAAATCAATGATATGTTGGATAAGGGTATCATTAGACCTTCCACTTCGTCTTATAGTAGCCCGGTTTTCTTAGTTCCTAAGGGTGACAATGATTTCCGTCCTGTCGTGGATTATCGCCAACTCAATAAAAAAATACTTATTGAATCTACTCCCATGCCAGACCTCCATACTGCCGCCCATCACTTTGCTGGTGCACGCGTGTTTACGACTCTGGATTTAAGCAGCGCCTATCATCAGATCCCTTTGTCGGATGAATGTAAACACGTGACTGCTTTTTCATCTCCGTGGAGATTGTATGAGTTTAATAGGATTCCCTTTGGGATTGCTACCGGTGCGCAGGTACTTTCCCGTCTCTTGGACAATTTGTTTTCTGACATTAAATTTAAATTTCTTTACCACTATTTAGACGACCTAGTAGTGTACTCTCCTGATTTTGATTCCCATATCTTACATTTACGTGAGGTGTTTTATCGCTTACAGAAGGCTGGCCTCACGGTTAAAAGGTCTAAAGTGAAGTTTGCTACCACAGAGATTTCTTTCTTGGGTCATTGGGTGTCGCCCGCCGGCATTACTATTGATTTAGAACGCACCAAAGCCGTGCACAATTTTCCACCCCCTAAGAACTTACGTGCATTGGCTCGTTTTGTTGGTATGGTGAATTTCTTTTCCAAGTTTATTCCTTCCTTCGCTGCCCGGGTTGAACCGTTGAATCGCCTTCGGAGGAAGGGTATTAAGTACGTCTGGGGTGACGAACAACAGCGGGCGTTCCAAGACCTTAAGTCCGCCATTTCCTCTCCTCCTGTTTTGGCATTTCCAGATTTCAATAGAACTTTTATTCTCCAGACTGACGCTTCTAGTTATTCCCTGGCGGCGGTTCTTCTCCAGGATTTTCCGGAGGGGCGCCGTCCCATTTGCTATGCTTCGCGAACTCTATCTGAAGCTGAACGCAAGTTTTCCATCTATGAGCTCGAAACCTTGGCAGTTTTGTTTGGTCTCGAGAAGTATAAACCCTACCTGGAACATGTATCTTTCATATTGGAGTGTGATAACCAGGCTCTCACGTGGGCGTTAGGGACACCACGTAAAACCGGTAGGCTCGCCCGTTGGGGCGTGCGGATTGGTGCGTTTAAGTTTACACCGAGGCACATTCGTGGTTCTGATAATGTAGTTGCTGACGCCCTTACACGTATGTTTTCTGAGGAACCGCCCCTGTTACCATCTTCGGGGACGGTTTCTGGCTCTAATGCCTGTCTGTCGTTCCCCGAAATGTTTACCAGCATCGCTAAACATCAGCGCAGGGATGCCTGCATTAATCAGATTATACAGCAGTTTGAAGACGACCATCCTGTCCCGCCGTATTGCTTACGTGATGGTGTTCTTATGGCGCGTGCTAATTTTGACGGCAAATTTAAGATCGTTTTGCCCGATAGTATCATTCCCATGGTATTTGCTTACTTTCATCTTTCACCCTTTGGTGGGCACCTTGGTGTAAACAAGACTCGCGATAAAATACGTGAGCGCTTTATATGGAAAGGCATGGATCGCGATATTGCGACCCGTGTTAAAGCTTGTAATATTTGTTCCATGGCTAAGCCAGCGCAGCGAACCACGTGGGGTGGTCTCGCGTCTGAAGTGGCATCTAAGCCGATGGAAAAATTATTTGTAGATTTTATAGGCCCATTTCCCCGGTCGATTCAAGGTAATACTTATGCCCTTGTGGTTGTTGACGCCTTTTCTAAGTTCGTGTGGATTTCGGCCGTGCCACGTGCCACGGCTCGTACTGCTACGAAGGTCCTGAATAACATCTTGGCTGCTTTCGGTGCTCCACATTACGTTGTGTCTGACAATGGCTCGCAGTTCACTTCCAATTGGTTCAAACAATTCTGTTTTCAGTGGGGGGTAAGACATATCACTACCACCCCATATTACCCTAATCCTTCCCAAGCCGAGAGGGTTAATAGAAATTTGAAATCCGCTTTGATTGCTTTCCATCATGAGCACCACAATCAGTGGGATACTAACTTGGGAAAATTGCAGTTTGCTTTTAACTCTGCTCGTCATGAAGCTCACCAAACCACCCCCTTCAGTTTAATGTTTGCTTTTGTACCCAGTTCCCCTTTGGCGAATATGTGGTCCTTAAATGATCTACTTCCTCAGACCTTTTCTCCCGAAACTATTAGACAGAACTGGAGGAGAGCCTTTAATAATTTAAAACATGCGCATGAGCTCACCAAAAGGCATTATGAAGAAAATAGAAAACCCTCTCCTTTCGCGGTCGGTCAACTGGTTATGTGTAAATCTTTCCCTATAAGTTCGCGTAAGGACGCTTTTGCTGCTAAATTAGCTCTGCGTTACTCTGGCCCCTATAAGATCATTAACATTTTTAAGGGCGTGTCCGTTACTCTGGAGCACTGTAAAACCCATGAATTGCGTCGGGTTCACATCACTCAGCTAAAACCGTGCCCTGACGCTATGATTTGATGTCTGTTTTGGCTTTACTCTGTTTGTTTTGGCATTTCAGTGTCTGTTTACGTTGCCGTGTTTGTTTTGCTTCCGCGCCCTTGACCTCTGGGCACGGTTGTGTGTGTTGTGTGGCGCTCGCGCGGCATGCTGCCAAGGCATGTACTCACTTTCTCCTCTCTCTCTCTCTCTCTCTCTCTCTCTCTCTCTCTCTCTCTCTCTCTCTCTCTCTCTCTCTCTCTATGCCGGCATATCTCTCTCTCTTTCTCTTTCTTTCTGTGTGTGTGTGTTTTCTTATGTGTGAGTGTTATTTAAAAAAGGTTGTTGGGTACCCATGATTGTGTGTTATTTACTTGTTTATATATGTATGGGTGTATGTGTATATATACAATGGGTCCAATTATGTTGATGTGCTCAATATTGTCTAAAGGTATTTTTTTCTTTATGGTTAAAATTTGGATTATTGTTTTGCTGAAAATATTTATTACTTGGAAAGTGTTTATTAGTATTGGTCACTTCAATGGTATTTATCCTTATTGTTATTTATTTAAAGAGATTTATTGCTGTTACTGGTTTCAAAATATTTATTACTTGTCCTTCAAAGATATTTCTGCCCCTTATGACCTAAAAATATTTTACAAATTTGGCTGGTTAATATTCTTAGGTTACCACTTCTGCTTCTGGTTCCGTTTCTGGCTTTGTTTTATGTTTCAGCCTCCTCATCTCCTTCCGTGATACTTGCCTGTTCTGCCATCCTTGATTTTTCCGCCTTGTGCCAGCCCCACCCGGAGGATCCGGTGTGACAGTGACCTTCACGTTTGCCACGTTTTTTCTCAACCTCGGGAGAGTCGCCACGTGGGAGCTAGCTTCGCCTCTACTTCTTCGACTTCAAGCCACGTCATCCGTCTTTGCTTTGGTCACCCTTCCGTGACCTTCCTGGCTGTTGTAAGGCGTTCATAGGACTAACCTGCTGCCCTTTGGTAACGTTTTGCCTCTGTTCACTTCTGCTCCTGAAAGACTTGCCGGCAGTGTTCTGCTCTCTACGTCACGACTGTGTGTGCAAAAAAGAGACAGTGTTCTCCGTGTAAGAGTGACGTATGGTATGTCACGGTTGTGAGGGAAAAAAAAGGAAACTCAGTTTCACACCTGCTCTCTACGTCACGACTGTGTGTGCAAAAAAGAGACAGTGTTCTCCGTGTAAGAGTGACGTATGGTATGTCACGGTTGTGAGGAAAAAAAAAAAGGAAACTCAGTTTCACACCTGCTCTCTACGTCACGACTGTGTGTGCAAAATAGAGACAGTGTTCTCCGTGTAAGTGTGACGTATGGTATGTCACAGCTGTGAAGGTGGAAAGACTCAACAAGTGTACGCAATACTCATACTCATTGCTACCCAGGGCAGATTTTCTATGATGTTTGGTGCTCGTCCGACTCTCCTAGGGTTCCCTTCTTCGGGCTTCATCATTCCGGGGTCTGGAATGGCTTTCTTCCCTTCCTTGGTTTCTTTCAGCCTTTCCTTTCTTTCCGTTTGGCTTCTCCACCCTGGGTTTCCGATGGGGAGGGGGTGTTTGTGCCGGTTGTTTTCTCCCCGGCACATTTTTTATGCCCTTCCGGTTCGAGGGCGCTGCCGTCTTGTTGTTTTGGGCTTTCCGCCGTTTCTCTCTGGGGGCGCTGCGGGGCCCGAGGCTTCTTGGGTGGCTCCTTCGAACCGGGAGAGCAGAGTGTGTGTGCCTGGTTGGTGTCGCGTGGGCGTTTCTTAGGGTGAGTGCTCCAATTCGGGTTTCCCGATTTTTCTCTTAAGTTTTTTTTTATATTTGGCCTTTTGGTGAGCCGTGTGTTTTTATGGGGCTCTTTCTCCCAGATTCGGGACCAGAAGTATATAGTTACCTTTATCTGTCTGGTTGGTCTATGCAAAGTGTAGCAAAAAGAACAAACGAGAAAATAAATCCATGTTAAGGTTCTGATAAAGGCGTATGATTTCAATTTAATCCCATGACCCTGGGTTGGCCCGCACAATGCTAGTGAGCGAATGGCTTCATTGCCAACTCCTTAACATTAGATATCAATCAACTAACATCTAAAATTGAATCCCAATCTCCTGCTTTGGCAGTGATATCTTAATCACTGTGTTGCATATCAAATAAGTTACAGAAAAGACAGCTGCTGTACAGATGAATATTGATGAGTTTCCCACTATAAGCAGATACCAAAAGAGTGCCAAATAGACTTTTCTGAATGCAAAAAGAAATAATTTGTAGATACATATGATTTCCGCATACTTCCCTCAAAATTCATGAAAATGTCTTCTTGATATTTAAATTATTAATGAAGTACCAGGTGTCAACAGTAATTTGTCATCCTTATAGAGAGCTGTAGTATTAACATTTTACATAACCATTTATCCAACATAAAGATAATATAGCTTTTCTGTCATACTCACATGTTCAACAGGTAAGAAATACAAAGAAAATAGTACTCATAAACATTAAATTTTTCTTCAGAATGATCCTTGGAGTAGTCCAGCAAGTTCAATGCCCAGTGCCTCTACAGCAGCCTCTCCGGTACCAGTTGTTGATCCTTGGACTCCTGTTCCATCAACTTCAGAACCCGTCCAACAGAAGCCTGTTGCAGCTGTATCAGCTTCACCAGCAATGGATCCATGGCGTGCTGTTTCACCTCAACCTGTAGCAAGACCAGTGCTAGCGAGTAATGATCCATGGTCACCTAGTACCAACACAGAGCATTCAAGTCCAGGAACAGGAAGTCCTAGAGTTCTTTCCAGTCCTTCTGGTGATTTGGATGAGTTCGACATTATCAGCAACAGAGAGAGGCCTACTGTCAACAATTCACAACTCACTAACGCAAATACCTTAAATAACAATGGTTAGTATAAATACTGTTGTTTTTTACTTTTTAAGCAATATTTTAAACTTTGTACATTGTAAGTGACAGTGTTAAAAACCTGCTACAAATATTTCTTTCAATTTATAGCTTTGCTTCTTTGATTTTGTTCAGCCACTTCTCTGTTCAGCTACTTGCCCATCAGTTGTTAATTTGCTGTTTCATATAAATTCATAAAATCCTTATTTCCTCACCTTGCTCCTTTCTTTGGTTAGCCTCCTGCTCTGACCTTTTTGACTGTAAAATTAATCCTTGTTGATGTAAATGAATGTTCTTAACTTTTTTGTTTGTTTCAATACTTCTTTTGCCAATTCTGCATTGCTGAACTTCACCAGTATGTTCTTCTTTGTCTTCCAGTTTCTCAGTTCTAAATGTGTCCTGCAGTTCAAAGCCTCTCATACCCATTTCTGATCTTTTCACTAATAATTCCTGTATCCCCCGGAATGGGTTGTATCTTAGTCTTCTATACTTTCCATTTTCCTCTTTGTTGTCCCACTTCCTCCATTCTTGTTAAAATTTAATTGCCAAGCCATTATTTCTTCATATTTGAGTTTGATTTATGAGTCACTATGTTTACACTTAAAATCACTTAAAATCATATGACAAATTTCAAAGTTTGGGAATAAAAAACTCCTTAGAATTGATAAATCACCTACAGAAGTACAACATCCTGGATAATCACATACTAGCTTCTTTTGACGTTAAGGCACTTTTTACAAGCATTCCAGTAGAAAAAAATACCTACATTCCTCAAAAAATGGCTAACCTAGACTACAACGGACCCCAAAGAAATAGATGACATTATCAATCTTACAGATTTATGCATAAGGGATAATTACTTCATGTTTAACCAAAAATTCTACAGACAATCAAAAGGATTAGCTATGGGGAGCCCACTTTCGCCTAGTTTAGCAGACCTATACATGAGCTATTTTGAAACACACATAGTAAAGGCCTTCCCACAGATTTATAAATTTTGGTGGAGATATGTTGATGATGTTTTTGCTATCATTCCGGAAAAACTTAGAGAAGATTCTCTAATATAAAAATTATTTGTGGTTGGTTTATCTCAATCTCAAGAGATTGAAAATGGAGGCCAGGGCCTTTGAAACTAGTCTCTCATAAATATATGAAAAAGTAAGTGACGAGTGTCAATAAACCAACCACAAATAATTTTTATATTAATTTTGACGTCACTGTTACTAAAATCCTCCAAACACACATCAAGATTCTCTAAAATTACTAAACCTGCAAGATAATCACATCCAGTTTACAATGGAAGTAGAAAGAGACAACACCCTACCCTTTTTGGACCTCAAGATAACTAGAAATCGTCATGGTGTAGAATTTGGAATATACAGGAAGCCCACACACATAGATAATTACATAAAGAAAAATGAATACAACCCAGTTTCACATCAACTAGCTGCCTTTAGGAGTCTAATTCACCGGCTGTACAACATCCCACTGAGTAAGGAGCAATTTTTGAAAGAGCAACAACACATAAAAGACATAGCGGTATTAAATGGATTCAACCTAGCCATCATAAGGAACATGATGAAGAGAAAAGAAATACTGAAGATAATATCAAAAAATACCACTCTCACACCATTTAAAAACACAAATTGGCAATATAGAAAATTCACCTACCATCCATGGGCTTTTAGAAAATTTGAACGGATCTTCAAAAGACTAAACTTAAAACTAGCACCCCAAAACAAATTCAGTCTGAGGAACCTGCTAAATAAACCACTGAAAAATACAATCCCCAACAATTTAAAATCAGGAATTTATCAGATTAATTGTGAAACCTGTGAAACCAGAGGAACATTAAGTTGAAACAAACAGAAAAATCTGCAGTTTCACACCATTTTTGGACAGAAAACCACAACATTGGCCACAACATTAAACTGTTAAAATCTCTAAGTACACCCATAGAATTGGATATTTGGGAAAAGATATTCATAAACAAAAACCGTGATAAAGTTATATATTTTGAAATCCCGGCATTAAATGAAGTATTAAAATTTAGTGCCCCTAACACCAGATGGCAGAGTGATCGGAGCTCCGTAGTAGTGGAAAAAGAGGAAGGTTCATTTAGTCACCAAACAGCTGAGGAGGAGATCGAATGATCTTGAAAACGTTTCAATTATACAACAAGTAAGTGAAGTTTGAGTGTAAACATAGTGACTCATAAATCAAACTCAAATATGAAGAATACTTCACTGTTAATAATGCTTCTGCTTTTAATATTTATGACCATTATTTCTTGTATAGCTTCTATCGTCTGCTTTGTGGTTGCTGTCACTTAGCTCGTTTGTCTTCACTTCTGCAGGAGCAGCTCTGCTGTGCATATGTTTCTACCATTGCCAGTTTAGTAGTCCTAATAGATGTTAAATTATACCTTTATTGCTTGACATTTTTTCATTTGATTGTATCTCATAAATTAAGCAGAGTGTATATTTACAGTATAATTAAGATCATCCTTAGCCCTTTAGTAGGAAAATGAATGAGCTAGTTGAATAAGCAATTGTAAGCAGAAATGCCTTGCACCCATAGGCTTACAATGGTTAACGTTAAGCTTTTGTTGATAACCACCTCTGCTGGTCTTGACCAATGTTGTGTTAAAGTTTTTCAAGCATTAATAATTGATTTTATGTTAAAAAGATCTTCTTTGAATTCAAAGTTTTAGCTAAGGTGTGAGATTGGCTACATTTGAAAGGGAGGATGTTTTTTGTGTTAACAGCTTTATGTGTTAACAACTCCTCCTTGAAAGACACAATGCAAAGGAAATAATAAATTATGGAATATATTTGATAACTGTCAGCTTTGTAGTTTTAGTGCAGATCAATTCAAATTAAAAAAAAAAGTAGATTAATATAAATTTTTTGAGTCGAACTAGTACTCAATGCTCCACTTATTGCTAGTACTTACCTAGAACGCGTTTCGTTAGGATCTTCCTATCATCAACTATTGTCGACTAATAGATGTTGGTTTGGTGAACTGCTTGGAGGTGATAGGTGCAACTCTGTCGGTATCTTGTTGAACTTGAAGTTTGGGTTTTCTTGAAAGGTAGTGTCAAAATTAAACAATTTTCATTCATATTTCTTTATGAACATTTTTTCCCACGTGATTAATGCAGCTGGACCTTGGACACTTTTTAATAAGTTGTATTTTGTGCTTCATTGTATCATAGTCCTTACACATTGGAAAAAAGTAGATTATTTAGAATTTACACTCGTGACTTAATTCCATAAGCTCACTTTCTTCTCGGGCAGCCAGCCAGATGAAAAGATGATTAGATATCAATGTTTTGGGAGTGTGCATCTCTCCCATCATCAGGATATTTATAAAATCATCTTTTCACCTGGCTGGCTGCCCGAGAAGAAAGTGAGCGTATTCGTCGCCAGGAAAGCTTCAGGTCTTATTTTAATTCCATAAGTTTTTATCATGCATTATCATGATTGATTAGTTCATGCTCTTCCATTTTAGCATTTAGTGAGTGCAATTAAAAATAACAATTTTGCTATGCAGTATACTTCAGCTTTTGCACAGTAATATCAACTAATTGGCAATAAAAATAACTTCATTTTGCACATTGAATGTTTTTATCTGAAATCTATATTTTTTAAGTTTGTTTACTTTCTATATTAACTTTGTAATGAATTGCTTGTCCTTTGTTAGTTTCTCTTTGTAGTCTAAATATTAAACAATAGTAGTTTGCCTACACATGATTTGTGTATGGGGGGTTGCATGTGTGCAAACAATCAGTTATCATTGAATGGCCTTATAAATGGAAATTACACAGTATGTTTAATTATTTTCTTTTAGTATAAGTTTCTATATTCTTACCCACTCTTTAAAGTGGTTTTCTCTTCATACTTTTCCCTTCAATCTAAAAGGGGAAGAAAGCAATATTTCACTTTACGTTTTCATGGAATTTATTTTTTATAATAATAATAGCCTAATGTGTCCCTTGAAGGACAAAGGCCTCCTGCTAGAGGGTAGCTCTGTTTCACTAACGCAGTGAGCTATTCAGCATTAGGTTTTATTATTTTTTATACTTTCATTTTATGCCGTGAAAATTAAAAGAAAAAAAAATTTCTCGTTCAGAGCTACCAAGCTTAATTGCATGAAGCATTTCATATGATAATTGTTTCTCTTTTTGTTTTCTTGCTGTCATTTGCCAGTGTTTTATATTTGATTTTCTGTTGTGTATGTTATTCTTATTGTTACACTTGTCATGTGCTTAAATTTCATAAAAACTAGAATTGTTATTTGCATGTGAACTGTTACAGTGCTGAGTCCCCTTTCAGAAGATAACAGTTTATTAAACGGAAATTGTAAGTTTTCAATTTTATCTTGCTGTCACTTCCCTTTTTGCTATATTGTAACAACTGCTTTATAACTGTATGCTTAGCTTCATTCCATGTCATTAATTGTTCATTTCCACATAAGCTTTAAGTGGGCTGAATTCCTATATAAAAGCTATAAAAACATTTGGAAATATTACGGCTATTAATTGATATGGCTTGTGTTGAGTGCTTTTCAGCCATTATAACGGCTTGGATGCAGTTGGGAAATGAGATTTTTGTTAGAATTCCTTTATCTGTAATTGGGAAAAGGTGGCATCCATACATTGCTGGTAGAAATACGTCAAATTTAAAAAATTGCTTTACTCAGAGTTGGTTAATTTTCCCATTATTTTATTTCTTTTTAGTTATTCTGATAACCCTCAAAATGTAAAATTGGAATACAGGCATATATTTGTGTAATGTTGGAAAAAGAAATTAACTTATTGCAATGATGTTTTTCCTTCCTTCTTTCTTTCCTTTCTTTTAAAATCTTAATTTCTGTAATAATGACCCAAAAAGCATAAATTCAAGATTTTAAACAATGTCTTTTAATGGTTTTCTTAAATCTTAATTGTATTGCATCTTTAAGCAATAATCATATAATCTTTTTAAAAACAGATAAAAGCACAAAATATGTAAGAAGTTAACTTTCATATATGTCGTCTCTAAAGAGGAATAAACCTTGAATGTGCTATTGTACTGTAGAATTATGAGTTCATATGTTGGTACAGCTAGAATTAGTTGTCCTAATCTTTTCCTCCCGATTCTGAACTCCTTCCTAGCATATCTGATTTTCAGTAAATAAATTCATTTATGCATTTATACAATTGCAATTTTGAGAAATAAATATGAGCTTTAATGCATGTGTTACACAGTAAATACTGTCATAAAAATGCAGCGATGCATATCTCCTTAAGAGGTAGTACTGTTAAGTTCAACTGTGATTAAAACCATACTGTGTATTTCTATAGTGAAATATCTCATGCAGATCTTAAACTAATCATCTTTAACCACTTCTTCCCAAACTTAACTTTTAGTCACCTTTTACAAAAGTTACTTATCTAACTGTACTGCTTAGTTATTTTTCATCAAAAGAAGCTTCCCTTGTAATTACGGAATATCCTAAAATAGGTACCTATCCGTATTACATGTGAAAGGACACTTGGAAGGGAGAAAGAAACATTTAGCTTTGTTTCATTTCATAGGTTGTCTTTTAAAGTAATTTCTGCTCTCCATTTGGGAAACCATGTTTTTCCAAGCAATGACTGCATGCATTTTCCAGCTGGAGCCATTCAGCAGGTAATCCCTTTTAAGGATGCAATGGAATGAGTTGACCTGCAAGGGTTCCAAACCACATGAACCAGTCAGAAATGAAGGCGTTAATAGGGACAATCATTACCAAATAGCCAGAAATCAAACTACAGAGCTGCACTCTGACATTTGAAGCTTCCATAGCAATGATTAATTTGAGAGCTTCTCAGGTTACCAGCCGTACAGTGTTTATATAATTGCTCGACTTTATAGAGAGACTTATAAAAGAAGCAATAGAAATTAAATCCCAGTCAAACAATTTTAATAGAGACAATGGCCTAGGGCTGATTACAGTATGGACAAACGCTCTCAAACATCGGAGAGCTAGAGGAAACAGTTTTAATCTTGCCAGCTCCTCTCTGCCACACCCAATCTCCTCTGGTCTGGTTTGGTCTGGTAAGCTCATTACTTTATGAAAAAGGCCATAGAGCAAGGACAGCCGAAAGCTCAAGCAACTTTATAAACTTCACAAGGCTGTTAACCTGAGAAGCTCTTATGATAGTCGTGAATGAAACCACTGATCTATCGCAGCATCCTTTAAAAGATGCTCATCTGGTTGAAAAATGAGATTCATCATCCTAAGATCTATTCCAACCTTTTAAATCCTTTAGGAGTTAAAAATGTTATGGTGCAAAGTATTCCAATTATTCATTAAAATTTGTTCATGTATTCAAATGTTGAACAATTTCAAGAGGTAAGCAATGCTACACAAAAAAACTACTAAATTAAAGAGTGTATGGTTTTCCTTGCATATGGGTGGGTTTTGCCAGAATTGGAGTTTGCTTAACATCATAATTATTTCCTTGCTTTATAAAATGAGTTGTGTAACACTGTAGGCTAACAACATACTCTCCCCTAGTCTACTAACTGTTTGTCTGTACTTGTATGCTTTAATGATTGGAGTATGTAGAATTGTGTATGAAGCATAGTAAAAATGCCATATGATATGTGTGGTAAGTTTATTAAAACTTATGCATTTGTGAAGAACTGAGCTTTATATATAAAGTTTCAATGGGATAGCTTTGGCTTTAGTTCTGTGTTGAGTGTACTAAAGTGATTTGCAATTGTGTAAGTGTATTTGTATGCATCTATTTTGGGATACTTGGCTCTTGAAGTAAACAATTCATTGCACATCTTTCAAGGAAAATAATTTAAGATACTGAAATCATAAGGTACATTTAAGTGGTTGTAGTAATCCTTCCTACTGCTCACCAAGGTTAGGTAAAATTTAAATTTAGGAAATGGAGACCTTTAGTAAGCAGATCTGATATGTGGATTCAATTCAATTGGATTGGATTATATTATGCTATGGAGGGGATTTGGCACTGTAACCTGACTAGATCTTATGCATGTGCTCCAAGTGGGGCATTCCTGGGAGGAAGAATGAGGTGAGAGGAGACAGAGGGCAGCTAACCCAGGCAGCGATGTCAGTGCAGAGGGTAGGGTCTCTGCAACTGACCAATTGGAAACTCCCCAGCAGGCGAGTAAAACCAGTATCCCACCCTCCATGGACCTGAAACGGTCCAGCAGGCCAGACTGGAGACTGTCCTACCATAGAAGCAAGTGATGATCAGGAGCATATCATCCTCCCATGCAACACTGAGACTCACCAACACTTCTACCCTGAAAGAGACCACCAGATGAGAGGTGATGTTAAATGGAGATGGAATAATGGGACAGAAAATTTCAGTAGGTGTAATTAATCTACCCAGCATTCGCTTGATAACCCGGGAAAATCCATGAGTGAGGTAGGCCAGCCACAGGAATCGAATCTGGACTCCTGAATGCAGGTCATAGACAAAACTGCCTGAGCCATCCCACTCGGTAATCTGATATGTGACATGACTTCCTTTACTCATTACAAATTCATATATATGTATTATAATATGGTTCTTCTATTTGCATTATATTAATGTGGTAAATGCATATACTTTCAAATTAAATAATAGAGGCTTAAAGTATAAACTTGGAAGAAGCGTAGGGACAGTGAAGCACAAATTAGTACAAAAGTGAATCGAGAAGATATTGACACATTGCTTCACTCACACTGTGTATTCACAGGACATGTTTCAAGAGCTCTTGCTCCTATCATCAGCTGATACTCGACTAATGCAAGTTGTAGTGGTTTCCTCTTTCTCCGTTTTGTCAATAGATGGCATGATGTACTTGTCAAAGATGTCCGGTGGTGGAGTTTCAAAATTCATGACTCTATGACGATTTTTGTTGATGAAGATTTTTTCCCATACGGAAAGGTCTATGGGGTGATTAACATATTTTATTAGAGATGTTTCCAAGTTGATGTCATGTCTAGTGTTCAAAAAATGAAAAGCCAATAAAATACGTTAATCACCCCATAGACCTTTCCGTATGGGAAAAAATCTTCATCAACAAAAATCATCATAGAGTCATGAATTTTGAAACTCCACCACCGGACATCTTTGACAAGTACATCATGCCATCTATTGACAAAACGGAGAAAGAGGAAACCACTACAACTTGTACTAGTCGAGTATCAGCTGATGATAGGAGCAAGAGCTCTTGAAACATGTCCTGTGAATAAACAGTGTGAGTGAAGCAATGTGTCAATATCTTCTCGATTCACTTTTGTACTAATAGAGGCTTAGTTGCATAAAACTTGCAGAAGCAACATTTGTATGTCTTTACAAAAGCTCATGCAAAGGAAGAAGAATCACCTACTAGTCGGCCACAATATGAGTGCACTTGAAGGAGGGCGCCACAGTTGTTTACTGTATGAAGCTTAGGGAGCCCCTAGGAGTGAGAGAAAGTAAGGGGAAAGGTGATACTAGGAATGTACAGTCACACAATTAAAACAGTACTCACCTGCAGATGTCTTCATGTTAATTCTCGGTACCAGCATGTGCGGGAATGTTTCAGGTCCTTCATCAGCTGTATCAGTGTCACTTCATCCCTTTGCTTCAATATCCATATTGTCAAAATAACATTCATCACGATTGCAACCTTCGTCATCATCATCGCTGCTCTTTGGATCCACGTTTATAATAATTCCTTCAATTGCTTCCTCCATTAACCCATCTCGGTGCTGAAAATCTTCCTCAATTCTTTTCACATGTATGCAGCTTCTATCCAAACACTTTTTGTAATTTGAGCTATGCATCTTGTCATAGCTTTCAGATTACTCAAAGTAATCAATTATACGTACTTTGCTGCAATCATTTCTTTAATTAAATTCCAGATAAGCTCTATAGGGTTAAGGTCACAATAGTATGGAGGAAAGTGTAAGACTGTTAAACCCCTTTGTTCCATTATTCTATCAAGCCAATAAACAGGCTTTTCTTTATGTGTTTGGAGGAATTTAATAACAATGACGTCAAAATTAATCTCGGAAACTATTTGTAGTTGGTTTATTAATACTCGTCACTTACTTGTAGACTAGTTTCAAAGGCATTTGCCTCCATTTTCAATCTCTTTCCAACTGGCATCTGTTGTTGTCTGTTCTCTCTGGTGGTGGATCTATGAACTTCTTTGTCAAATTATCTGCTGGTAGGATTTCAAAGTTCATTACGCGATCCTTATTTTTCCATATGAATATGTTCTCCCATGTTGTCAATTTATTTTGGTTTATCACTCGTTTTAATAATTTTGGGTTTGGATCAATGTCATGGTTTTCATTCCAAAAATGAAATGCTACTGCTGACTTATCTTCTTGTTTCAATCTGATGTTTCTAAAGTGCTCTTTGACTCTGATTTTTAGATTTCTTTTAGTTTGACCAATGTAGCATTGTTCACAATTCTTACAACTTATCTGGTATATTTCGGATCTGTTAACTGATGGGATTTCATCTTTTGTTTTTGAATTTAGCAATTTTAAAATTGAGTGTCTATTAGTAGGGGCCAAGGTGATATTTTGTTCCTTGAAGATCTTTTTAAATTTATTAAATGTTTTTGGGTGATATGTGAATGAACTGAATATGCAGTTGCTTTCCCTTTCTTGGAAGTGTTGTAAACAGTGTTGTTATGATAAATTAAATTTAAAGGGAGTCGATTAATGACACTAAACAACACTTTTAAATTTTTCCGGAACATGTAAAAGTAAGTGTTGTTTAGTGGCATTAATCGACTCCCTTTAAATTTAATGCTGTTGCTTTCTTTTTCTTTTGTAAATGTGGTTGCTTCCTTAATGGTTTTCTTTAGTTTAGCTTTTCTAATTTTCTTCAACACTTCAACACTTAAGGGACGAGTATTAATAAACCAACTACAAATAGTTTCTGAGGCTTTTCTTTATTAATTTTCACCAAGTAAGTAATTTATTCACCATAGAAATTGATACAATATTTAGTTTTGTCAAGAAAGAAAAAAACAAGAAAATTATATTTGTATACTATTCACAAGATACTACATACAAACAGTATTTAGAGCAAGTTTTGCAATGTAGCCATATGGTTGAGTATCATTTAAATACATCTGTTTATTCATACCTTATTTACAATCAATTTATTCCATTTAAAATCAGTATAAACTTATTACATTAGGTGGAAATGCCCACTAATACCTCATTTACAGAGTAGTATTTGTGCTTCATTAGGATAGTTTTGATTTTCATCCTATATTGATGTGTATTGCATGCAGTTATTCCCCTACTTAGTTATTTCAGTTACGCTGTTTTCAATATCAGTTTATTGTATTGAAAATATCAGTGGTTGGGAGAGAGAGGAATGGTTCAACTGCATATTTGCAAAGCAGACTTAGAATACATTTCATTTTTGTAAAACTAAGTGGGTCTGTGACTAACTTGGAAAGGGACATATAGCATTATAATTGCTTAGAGCTCTTTGTAATGAATTAATTCTAATACTGGTAGACAAGGCCTTAAAGGCACAAATCCATGAACAGGTTTTCAGTGGTTCAAACTCCACTGGATCATCTTCCCCGTCAGTTGTCTTGCAGTTTTTTCTTTTTACTACTATTATTTATTTTTTTCTCTTCATAATTGGCAAATGGCAGAAAGATAATCTAAACTTAGGTCTGGAATTTCCATTCCCAATAAACATATTGATTTCATGCATCATTTGCCATTACCTATAATGTCATATACAGAAATGGTTAAATACTACCAAGTGACTTAACAAAAAATGTTATTGTTTACTTCAGGAGCTAAGTTTAACAATTTTAAAGTTCTTGTTAAATGAGCATAAGGTTTTCAATCAGGGGGAACATCACCAGACCCGTTTGACCTGAGCTTGCTGGGAGATACTCTTGAAAACAAGCAGCAGCAGCAAACACAACAGAAGAAGACGCCTCTCAGTTTTCTGGGTGAGAACTCTGCATTGGTGAATTTGGACAATTTGGTCACTGTGAGCAAACCTCCCTCAGTGTCTCCCTCACCTGGTGAGTGTCTAATGTCAACTCCACTGTGTGTTTTGTTTCCTTTTGTGTGTCCATGTCTATCAATGTGAGCATGCCTGTTATGTGTTTGTTTTGTTGACCTTTGTTAGCATTGCAGAAAGCTTTAAAACCAGAATTCTTAGTGAGAGCTTGGAAGAAGGGACCATAAAGTAGCAGTGAAAACATTTGAGTAACTTGTTGCACTCTCATAACTTACTCTACCTGTTTTCCTTTATTTGTGTGATTGAGAGTAGATCAAATACAAACGGAAATTTTAATGTAACGCTGTTGTTGGTAATAATTTTGAGCAAGGGCTTTGTTAAGATATTAGGGGGGTACCTGGAGAAGCAATATTCTGCGCATGCATTGCAGAGAGTTGGGCTGCATTAGTATGCTAGGAGTGAGCAAGAGATGCACACGTCTGTTGTGCAACACATCGTTATTAGATTTCTTGCAAAAGATGGCACCAAACCTTTGGAAATTTTGAAACAGCTCCACACACAGTTTGGGGAAGAAACACTTTCGCAGACAAGTGTATAAGTGGGCTAAAAATTTTGTGGCAGGAAGAGAAACTGTGGAAGATGAATCTCATAGGAGGAAACCATGAATAAACATTACTGCAGACAACATTGTTGCCATTCGTGACATTATTGAAGATCGGCTCATAAAAATTTCTTCACAAACAAAGAACAATTTCTGTCACATTTTGGATGAAGCAAAAGCTGCATATTGCAACAAGCAACACCGGTAATTGATCCAAAGTGGTGTTGTTCTCCATAACAATGCGAGGCTGCATACTGCCATTTTAACGGGGGGAAAAACTGGAGAAAATGTATTGGACACCTTTGGAACACCCTCCATATGGTTCAGATTTATCACCCTGCAACTACCATTTGTTTGGACCACTCAAACAAGACCAAGGAGAACAGCTGTTTGATGATGCTGATGATGATGATGCAAATGGAGAAGAGTTTGTGGACCACTGGCTTCTCACACATCCTGCTTCTTTCTATAAGGACGGCATCAAAAACTTGCCAATCTGTTGGAGAAAATGTATATCGAAGGCAGGACACTATGTAGAAAAGTAATCTGTATATGTGCATTTTTGTTCGTTATGAATAAATTTAAAAAAAGTAATCTCCATTTATATTTGATCTGCCCTCATATATAGATTCTGCAAAGTATGCTTAAAAAAGTCTGTTTTAATGCCTATATTAAGATAAAGCTTTGCAGAAATAGATTTGACTGTAGAAGATACAAATGGGATAGAGAAAACTGAGTCATTAGACATATGTTTCAAAACCAGGACTGTTTTCATACACGACACTTTTTCTAAAAATGACTTTTACAAATTTTATTTGTTCACACTTTGCCACACAAAACCGCTTATCAAAATAACACTAAATGGTGAGCAACTAACAGAAACAGAAAATTATAAATATCTAGGCGTAAAACTCGATTCTAAATTATCTTGAAAAACCCACATTAATGAAACCATAGAAAAGACCACTCAGAGATTTACAACACTTAAAAGACTAGCTGGCAGCAAATGGGGGTCCTCTGTCAATACACTCAACACCACCTATAAAAGTTACATCAAACCACCACTCCTCTATGGAAGCGAGGTGATACAGCAAGTCAAAGCAAACCCAGCACAACTTGAAACATTACAGAACCAAGCAATGGGAGCAGTCAAATCAGCATCAATTACTGCAATGCAAATTGCTACAAATAACTTGCCAATTAAATATGAAATGGAAAAACAGAATCTCCTCCTAAATGAAAAACTACAAAGGCTCCCCTTTAATACTCACTGGAAAAAATACAAAAGCAGAGAAAGGACCTTAAAAGCACAAGAAGGATTTATGCAGAAAGCCTATAACCTACAGAGAAAATACAACCTTGAAGACACAAACAAAATTGAACATCTCTCACTTCCAATCTGTCCTCTATCACAACCTAAAATAAATAGCAGAGTAAACCTTCTGCAAAACATAGAGTCAAAAAGGGATGTAAGTGCAGAAACACTTAAAATGCTAGCTCTGGAAACAACTGAAACTTATTATCCAAAAGACTCATGGCTACACATATACACAGACAGCTCCCTATTTGACAAAAAAAGTAATGCTGGAGCAGGAATACATAGTAAAATATTCATTTTTTACATCTGTTTGGGCACACTAGCAACCCACTATGATGGAGAATTAGAAGCAATCAACACCTCGCTGAAACAACTCTTCAACCATGTGAACTCTTTCTCTAAAGCAGTGATTCTAAGCGATTCTAAATCAGCACTTCAAGCCCTATCCTCACTGTACCCTAACAAGAATAGAATACTTGAAATTTACAGTTCATTACGAATACTACAAAGTCTAAAAAAAGAAATAGACTTCCAGTGGATTCCATCCCACTGTGGAATTACAGGCAATGAAATAGCAGATTCCTTGGCAAAAAAAGGAACACAAATAAAACAAAGCTGCCAACAAAAAACCTCATTCCACACATCAAAACTACATATAAACAATAGAATCAGCTTATTCTGGAAAAAAAAAAAAAAAATGCGAAGAAAAAGTACCAACAAGCAATGGAAAATTCTACAAGGAAGTAAAAATCCCATCCCAGACTACCCAACAAGCAGTACTGTTGCCACTTCCGACTGATTACTGGCCACGACTGTTCGGCCGCTCATCTATACAGGATTAATATTTTTGAATCCCTGACCTGCACACTATGTGGAGACCCGAACTCATTGATGGATGGAGATCATCTGCTCCAGTGTAGTGCCCTGACAAAAAAAGATGGAGAACTGACAGCACAACTAGTCACACGTTATTGGCAGGCCAGAAGGAAAATGGAAATTCTCCAACTCCATGAGCATTAGCAACCAACAAACCAACCAATTTTATTTGTGTGATTACGGAATCTCAAACTAATATTTCCAGTAAAATGTCAATCTCAAACTTTTAGTGTAATGCAGTACCTTTCTAAGTGCTATACCTTGTTTAACATAAGCTTGCCCCGCATCTCTTAACGGTCACGTGACCTAATCACCTCTCATTGGCTACTATTGTAGTATGGACTGTCATGCGGTAAAAATTAGTTCGTTATTTAACATGGTGATATATCGAAAGTGAAGCAGATGTGTAAAAAATACGACTCATCTAAAATTTAATAATGGTGATATATCTTTATATGTTGGAAGAGAATTGTCAAATTTATATTTTCGTAACTATTTTAATTAAATATATTACGCAACAGAGTTGATTTATCTGAAATGCATGTTAATTCTTAAACAAAGTAAAGAGGAGGTTCCTTTGCTTTCAAGAACATGGCACGATAGCAGTGAATTAGCGGTAGTGGTGACATTTGTTTATATGACTTTTATCACTGACCTTGTTTTGAACTGGATTAGTCATATATCGCCATTCGACGATGTGTTGTGTCCAGTGCGAGAGGAAAATTACTTTATTGATCGATTATTGCACGTGTACTTATTATATGTGTAATGGCAGAGTCTACCACCAGTTTTTCGCTGAAGTATCACAAGGATAATTCTTTACAAACAGGCGCAAAAAGAATGCGGTGCATGTGTTTAATGCACTCACAGAGAAGAGTCCGTCTTTGTCAGTGAGAGAAGTCGAACAGCTGTGCTCTGAAGTCACAGGTGTGAGTGTTAGATCCGTAGGAACATCGCGATGTGAAATTGAGAAAACAGGAAAACTTACCACTCCAGGCAAAAGCAGGAATAAACAAAAGTGCATGCTCGGAGAAAATACGTGAAAAGTGTTTGCGTCGTCATGTGCATAGTTTTTTCTTTAGAAACGAACTCCCTAATATAAGTAACATTTCGTTTGCTGTAAATTAGGATGCAGATTTACCAAATTTCAGCAGATTGTTTATACAGCTGGGGTTTGTGAATGAAAAAATTGGCAAGAAAAATGTGCTAAAACACAGAGGCGATATTGCTGTGTGGCGAAGACGTTACGGACAATCAGACTGTACCGAGATACAAATCGCAAAATATACACGAAGAACACACGAAAAGTAAGGTATGGCGTGACACGACTGAAAGACTAGCATTTTTGAAAGTTGTGTGTTCTGGTTTAAAAAGTCCCAGTGGAAAAGGCCAAAGGCCTTTCATTATAAACTCTTTCAGTTTCATTGCTCAGTCATTCAGTTTCAACTTGCTCAGTTCATTATAAACTTGTATTTTTGCATGCCTTCACATCTTTATTTGTATAATTTTATTTATCTTCCCTGCTATTATTATGACGTTTACTGCACATTTAAATGTGACGGGAAGGCACCGCCTATGGCCTATGGCGCGAAAGCATTAGCCAGTTAGGGTGAGGGGGAAGGTAGTTGAACGGGGAGTGATACATTTCAGTGGGGCAAGGTTATATGAAACAGAGATTAGATATGTGGTATAGTAAGTAAACAAAGATTAAATAAATAAAAACAAAGATGTGTCACTGATTACGTAGAAAATGAAGCTAGCTACAGTGAAGCAATAAATATTACACATATAAAAATATTTGCCACTTAGGCTTCACTTATCTTTACTTCGTTGATCTTACTTTCGGCCAAAATAATATGACTTGATGAAGAAGATGTTCCCCGAAGTTATCAGGAAAATCCTTAATTATGCCTCGGCTAGCTTTTAATATTCTTCTGTTATATTCTTACTTACGAGCAATGAAAACAAGGGTGGTAACGAGTGAAGAAATCATTAGGTTTTTAATTTGAATTTCTGAAAGAAATCAATCTTTTGTTTATTTCTTTTAACACCAAATCCATTACAATTCTTATCACACAACTTTATACTGTAATCGGAATCAATCTAATATTTCAAACTGAACTAACACTTAAGTATTTTCGAGCAATTTAAAAAGCGTCCGATCTCTTCGGCGTTCCAGAAAGAGAGTTGAATTTTCTTTCAACAAATTGGTGTTGATACTGCTTTTCAAATGGAAATTGATTTCACAAACAAATCGTTTGCATCCTCAGTCCACAGATAAATTCTGTTGTCTTATTTGTGTAATAAGATGTATTACATTTACCCAAATATCCTTTTTCATTTATTAGTAAGCATGCAAACTATTCTTAAAGCTCATTTTTTAGTCTATTTTATTTCAGACAACTCTTTGCAGGAATAGCAACATTACACATTTCATTATAGAATTGCACCTTTAATATATAATACTTTAATAAAAATCCCTGGAGTCATTTTTTGTGAAATGAATGCCCATGTAAAGGATAGTTAGTGGTATGGGATTTACTTTAAAATTTTCATGTCACTCCTTTGGAAAATTACTGAACTTCAATATCTACAAATGTGGTGTTTATTTGGATTTCTCTCTCTCTCTCTCCCTCTCTCTCTCTATCTCTCTCTCTCTCTCTCTCTCTCTCTCTCTCTCTCTCTCTCTCTCTCTCACACACACACACACACACACACACACACACACATGCGCACACACACATAGTATCTTTTAAGAGGGCTGTAGTTTTAGGTTCAGGACACTCCAAAACATATTTCTGGTGAAATCTCAGTATCAGATTTTTAGAAGGAATACAACACCTTCTCTACCCACTAAACTTTGTTTTAAATAACTGTGCCCTGCTAACATGTATCCCTCCACATATCATGCCTGCCTCGGTAGCATAGATGGTAGCATGTCTGCCTCATGTTGAAGCAGTCCCGAGTTCAAATCTCGGTCAAGGTGAGTTACCTGGATAAGGTTTTTTCCCAGGGTTTCCCCTTATCCTAAAAGACGAATGTCAGGCAATTCTAAGCTCTGTGGACCTTGGGCTCGTTTGAGCATAATTTTACCCATTCCATTCATCATCTGATATGACTAAATGTTGGCGAGCGCAAATTAAAATTATCTGCATACCACTGCCTTCCCCTTTTCGCTAATTGGCTAATGCTTTCGGTGCCCTAGGTCTTGCTTTCACACCATTTGGAAACCTGCAGTAAATATAATAATTGCCAGGAAGATAGATAAAATCATGCAAATAAAGAGGTGAAGGCATCCAAAAATACAAGTTTACGATGAAATTCAATTCGCATGAATGGTAATGTATGACAAATCCAGTTCAAAGCAAGATCAGTGATAAAAGTAATATAAATATAGTGATAAAGCTATATAAGTTTATGCCTTTTATTATGTACTTGACAAAAGTGTTTGTGTAAATGTTATTAACTTTTTAAGATCTGAAAAATTGCTAAGCTGCTATTAAATATTAAAATAAAAAACCATGAAAGTCTGCCAAGTAAAAGTTAAAACTGGAGGTCAGTTCATTCAATAAACTTCATTTATATATGACCACAAATATAAAGAACATTAACAATAATAAACAGGTAAACTTACAGTTAAAGTTATAATACATTCATGCATCATCTAAATGTTTAAGTAGCAATTTGATGATGATGATGATGACAATGACGATGACTTATAGCAAGTAAACTGTTTCATGATATTTCTAAATTGTTTGATAAAAACAGTTTAAGAGGTTTTTTAAAGTCCTCTAACGTTAAGTCATATCGGATAATGAATGAAATAGGTGAAATGATGCACAAATGAGCCCAGGGTCCCTGGAGTGTAGAGTTAGCTGACATTTGTCTTTTAGGATAAGAAAAAATCGCAGAAAAAAAAAAACTTATCCAGTTAACTTACCCTAACCAAGATTTGAGCTCGGGACCTCTTGAATGTACGGTAGACAGCTACCTTTTACTTACCGAGGGGGGCAGCATAACAGTAAACATAGATAAGACACACTTAATTCACTTCTACCTTTGCCAAAATTAATACTCCAAGCATATAAAATTGATATGTGATATATCAGTGACATATTATAATAATGAAATTAAATATACAGATACCACTAAATTTCTTTATCTTTGGATTCAAGACAATTTAAAATGGTCCTCATACCTTAAGCAACTAAATAAAAAGATGAGCACAGTATTAGACATCTATAATATACAGTCAGTAAAAAAAAAAAAAAAAAAAAAAAAAACACACACAGGAATATGTGTTTTAAGTGTTCATTCTAGTGAGAAATATGGGCAACACACCTCACTGCAGATCACTGTATAAAAAAATGTAAAATATTACATATACCATGCATTTTTTTTATTATTGAAATTTTATTATTTACAAAATTAAACCAAAACAAAGGAAGTGACTATTATATTTTTAACAATGATTCATAACCATAGCACCAAAACAGAACAGAGAAGCAATACTACTGCCCATAAAAATCATGGAATAAACCTAGGTGTAACATTTTTCACTAAATTGGCTCTTCTGCAAAACCATATGCAAAACTCAACATTTAAAAGGCTATATTAGCACACTTACTTCACAGCTGCTTCTATTCTGTTAATGAATTCCTAGAAACTTTTATCGAAATTTTAGAGCCGATGATGCGAACAATAGTTTGCGAAACTTATTCTCAATATAGGTACATAAGTGAAGCTGATGTGTAATAAATACGGCTCATTTATAATTTAATAATCCTAAAAACTTGTTGAATTATTTATTCCGTACTGTTTTATTATACCTCTGTATATATGCATGATCTACAGGATGAATAATATGTATGTGCATGCGTGCCAAGGTTCAAATCTAGGTCCTCTGCCAGTCCAACTCAAGCATCTGTGAACCTATGCACATTTTACATTTTGCATATGTATTTATCAATGTGAAGGTTTTATGATTGCACTGTGTTATCCCACAATATTTTATTTATTTTTAATGTAACTTGTTGATTCAAGAAGGTATTTTAGGTAACATCCAGGCACTCCTAGCTTACTTGAGGATAGTGGCTCCCTTGGTAATTTTTTAAATTTAACTTTATCATCACATGGAGTCATAAAATGTTCAGTTGATAAATTTGTCACATGCTCAGTGTCCTAATACTTCCAATTAATGATCATTTATATTATTCTATTAAGTATTTTCCTCAAAATTCCTTAATAATTGTTATCCTTATGGAAGTGCTCATAGGAAATTATTCTTTATTCTGTGTTAAAAGTCAGATATATATTTTAATTTTATTTCTATAAATTACTATTTAACAGCATCCATTTTTATTTTATTTCTCTCTGATGGCAAAAATACATTATAGTTGCTTTGTTAGATAAATAATTAAATTTATGTTTCGTTACATTATTAAAATTTAAAGAAGTGTTTCTGCTTCACTTATATCCGTTTAACAGTAAACATTTTGCTCATTGAAATATTTTCTTCTGACTTAAAGGATGACAGTATCATCAGTCCCTTCCATCTAGTATACCTTCAAATGTTGTTTATCTCCAATTGTGAAGCTTTTACATGGATTGTCATTGTATATACATAAAATTAATACAGTAATTACATAAAAAATGAAGCTAGCTACAGTGAAGCAATAAATATTACACAAATATAACTATTTGCAACAGAAACTTCCCTTATCTTAAGAAAATGATGTAAATTTTTCTTATTAGTTAATGAGATTGATTTCGTAAACATTTGCCAACATTTCAGTCAGCAAACAACTTTGTCGTCAATTATACTATCAGTTGTTACTATGGTTTTTTTTTTTTTTTTTTTTTTTTTTTTTTTTTTTTTTTTTTTTTTACACTGGGAAAAGCATAGTAGGTAATATCCTAAGAAATAATAGCCTTCACTTTTCCGGCAATGCCTTCTTTGCCTTCTTTGAAACAAATTCTCCAGAAACAACCCATTGTTTTTATTGTTACTTGGTTTCCAGAGTGTAATGATGAATCCGGGTCTCATCAACAGCAACAACTCAATGCAAAAAGTCCTTTGAATTTCACATAAACAGCTCCAAACACAGCTTCGAAGTTGAAAGCTACACCCACTTGTCCACTATGAACAAACATGGCACCCATTGGCCCGACAGCTTTCTCATCTCCAACTTACTGAGCAAAATATGAATTGCTCATTCCTGTCAATACACCTATGGCCTCTACCACTTCACGAACCTTCATTTGTCGTCAGTGAGAATTATATCATGGAAGTTTTTCAATGAATTCCTCTAACTATATTTACAGGGCATCCTGTTTCCTCCTTGTCAAAAATGGATGTTCCATCACATTTAAATTCTTTATACCAACATCATAAAAGGCAAAAGGTGCCATAAACAGCATCCAATTTTGCTCTTATCTCCATCTAAAAGTAAAAAGCAAATCAGTGAACAATACTGCACTTTTTCCAGTTTAGCAGAAAGCTAGAACTTACTGAAATGCCTGTAAAATCCAAACTGACCTATGAATCAGAACCAAATTTCTTCTTACGTGTAACAAATGACAGTACATAACTCAAACTTCCCTTAGCAGCACCATATATTTTGCAACATAGTTACTTATTCAGCCACACTAGTATTGTAATAAACCGTATTGTTTTGTAATATCCTAATATTACCAAATATCTGCTAATGGATAGTTCTCTTGGTTTTCCTAATGTATGTGGTTAAGCAGCTTCTCTATAAAATCTCCATAAACTCAACCCTTTTTCCCATTGCCTGATAAGCAGATTAATAGCTTCCTGTGCACATTGCAGTGGCTGCATGAAACAAAAGACTATGCTTTCTAAGAGTACCACTTGAATATTACAGGCCTGCTTGATATTATCACCTTCTCTCAGAGGAAAAAAGAAAAAAAAAGAAAAAAGAAAACTTGCTGATTAAGACAAGCACTCAATAAGTAACAGAAGATACTTAATTTGTTTTACATAATTCATACAAACATAATTTATTATTTTACAAAATTTATGCAAACCCTCTCTGTGCATAGAGAACTTAATCTTCTAATATATACAAATATAATAATTTGTTACTAAAACTTCACTTGTAAGAAATGATAAAAACTTTTCTTATAAATTGTTCGGGATTGCGATTTCATGGAAATTCTTCCACATCGTCAACCAGAACCACAAACAAAACTGTTGTCATCACCACAAATGCTAGATGTCACTATGTTCTTGTCAGTACAGCCAAAATCTGAAAATGAAACAAATTTAAAAACAGAATCAACTGCTGATATTTAAAAATTTACTATGCAATATTTGTATTTTAAAATAAATATATTTTCCCAAACCATTAAATCTATCGAACCATTTAATTGTTTTAATAATTTAGCTTCTAGATTTATTTCATGGTTAAATGACCAAAAATGATCTGTTATCAATTATCTGTTATCAGTCTGTTTAGACTTAATGTTACGAAAATGTTCTTTCGTTCTGGTTTCTAAATTACATTTTGTCTTTCCAATATAAACTTATCACAATCAAAACAATTAAATTGATAAATACCAGATTTTTTATTATTAGGAATTTTATCTTTTTTAGAGAAATGCAATAAATTTTTAATACTATATTTATTAAAATGTAAAAATAAATATAAAATTAATATAAAATATAGTATTATGTTTATAGTATTTATATTTATATAAATAAATATAAAATATAAGTTTGCTTCACTGTTAATAGCTTCATATTTTATGTATTTATCAGTTTTCTAAGTCAGTAAAAGAATTAGTTGGTATTACATACTTGCCAACCTTTAAGGTTTACCTGTATTATGTACGGGAGTGGTAGTCTTTTTCTGGTTTTAAGGCCAGATTCAAAATAACAAAGCATTGTTTTATTGCATTATGTGTAGTTTAAAATTACAGATTGAATGTGCTCCACAATTGGTATACAGTATCATAAAAAGCCAGAACTTACCTGTATACTAAAATTAGGCAAGTGAGTCAACCTTGTATATACTTTTCTCCACTTACAAGTTTTTTATGAAGACTAGTTTCTGGGGACTTCTCCCCTATCGTCAGTTCTGTGGTTGACTGATGATGCATCCGGTGTCTGCATCTGGCTTGGTGTTGTGCTGCCATCTAACGTCCTGGTAAGTTTGATGATGTCATCTACCGCGGGAATTTCAAAATTCATCAAGAGGTCCTGTTTTATGTTGTGATTCTCAGACCACTTTTGGTCTGAGAATCACAACATAAAACAAGAAATAGAACTGATTAAACAGGCAAAGAAATCTCTGGAACTACAGATTTGGGAAAACATATTTATTACGAAAAAACAGGACCTCTTGATGAATTTTGAAATTCCCGCGGTAGATGACATCATCAAACTTACCAGGACGTTAGATGGTAGCACAACACCAAGCCAAATGCAGACACCGGATGCATCATCAGTCAACCACAGAACTGACGATAGGGGAGAAGTCCCCAGAAACTAGTCTTCATAAAAAACTTGTAAGTGGAGAAAAGTATATACAAGGTTGACTCACTTGCCTAATTTTAGTAACAATGGCACTCCACTTTCTGAAATACTTCTTTTTATTCTATATACTTACCTGTATGTTTGTCCTTTGTCACAGTCATGGTCCAGCTTAAAGGTGCTGCAAAAATATGTACACAATATGTACAGATGTAAATTTTTATTGTACTGCTTACATCCTCTACTAACCAACCATAAATGAGTACAGAATACAGTATTGGATGTCATAAATTGTAATGTTAATGTTAACTACTTCATGTAAACTATTTATCTTATTCAATTCTATGGCTGCAGGAGTTAAGGATCCTTTCTTTCGTTGCTTTTTTTTTTGTTTATAGTTAATGTTATGGACTAAAAATCTTGTGTGTAGCCTGGGAAATGGGCTGTGCTATATTATGTATTTATTGGGTATCAGGAAGTATTTCAGATGTGTGACTTGAATAGTACGGGGGCTGTTCAATAAAGAATGATCACAATTTTTTTTGACAACATAGCTTTACTCATCCTTATAATTTTGATGGTTCTTCTCAAAATAATCTCCCCTGAATGCGATGCACTTGTCCCAGCATTTCTGCCACTTTTCAAAGACATGCTGGAAACCATTTTTTGAGAAATCCTTCAAAATCGCCTCCGCAGCCTTCACCACTTCTTCTGATGATGGATAATGCCTCCCACGAATGCGTTTCTTCAAGTCAGGGAATAGAAAAAAGTCACATGGGGCTAAACCCGGACTATAGGGAGGGTGAGGAATGCACTTCACGTTGATTTTTGCAAGAATTCAGCAACAACATTGGCAATATGCAGCTGCATCTTATCGTAGTGCAGCATCCAGCCTGCTTCATGGAATTGTGGTCTTTTGCACATATGGACTTATATTGTTTTCAGGACATCCCTGTAGTATTGTCCAGTTACTGATGTGTGTGCAGGTACAACATGCTTATAAACCATTCCATGAATATCAAAGAATGAGATGACCATAACTTTCCCAGCAGAAGCAACCACTTTTGCTTTTTTGGGGGTTGGTAATGTAGGAGATTTCCACACTGAGCTTTTTTGTTTGCTCTCAGGATCAAAATGATGTAGCCAAGTTTCATCAGTAGTGATTATGTTTGAAAGAAACTCTGGATCTTCCTCTAACATCAACTTTAACTGCATGCAGACCTGCATGTGAATGTCCTTTTGTTTGGGAATCAACAGTCGTGGAACCTGTTGCGCACAAACACGTCTCATGTGTAATGTTTCTGTCACCAATGTGTGGGTGGCACCCAATGAAATGTTCAATATTTCAGAAAGTGATCTTAAGGCAATTCGCTGATTCTCTCTCACAATGGCAGCAGCAGTGTTGATGTTTTCTTCTGTAAGAGCAGGAACTGAAGCACTGGGTTCACGTTCCTTTTAAATTGTCTCCCCTCTTTAAACATTTTAAACCACCTCCGAGCTGTGCTGTAGGGAAGAACTGGCCTCCTGTAATGTTGTATAGCCAATTGAAGATTTGTTGAGACGAAAGCAGAATTTCAAAGCTGCATATTGTTCCTCACACGTTAACCTTCATTGCAGCGGTAGGTGATAATGAACATGTCTGAACTTTATAGAATTTTGAGTCGAACTAATACTCAATGCTCCACTTATTGCTAGTATTTACCTAGAATGCGTTTCGTTAGGATCCTCCTAACATCATCAGCTGTTGTCGACAACAGTTAGGAAGATCCTAACAAAACATGTTCTAGGTAAATAGTAGCAATAAGTGGAGCATTGAGTATTAGTTCGACTCAAAATTATATTAATTTTGTGCTTCATTGTATCATAGTCCTTACACATTGGAATGCCTGAACTTGCATGGTTCTCACAGGCGGGAACCAGGAGTACCAACAATGAAAGTACTACAGCGTGTTTGTCTCACATTAAGCTAACAGAATATAATAAGATTGAATTTTAGTGCGAAAAATTATACCGTGAAAAAATTATGATCATTCTTAATTGAACAGCCCTTGTACTACCGCCTCTCAAATATTCTTATAAAATAAGATTTCCAGTATTTTACAGTAATTTTTGGACATTTACTGTACTGAACATTTTGTGTAACCTAAATTTTATATAATCTTAAATTATTTTGCTTATTTGTATGAGGGAAAGTGTTAAAGGTTTGAATTTCAGAAAATTGGCATCTGCGATCACTATTGAGACTATCGTGAAAACTAATGAAATATAGTCTCATTCACTTTAGTTTTATTGTTCTGTGACAATGCCTAAGGTATTAGTATTGTTAGCTTGAAGGTGTGACAGATGGTGCCCTATGCTACATGTGATGTTAACATTAAACCATATACATTAATATATAGGATGTGTACAAATTATTGAACAATTTCATGAGGCTGTATTTTCACAAATAGGTAACATAAATTGTCATATCAACGTTTGAAGGAGGTAACTTTTAAGTTTTGTGTTGTTCATCTGATTTTCATTTGTGAGGTGAGATGTGTGTATATTGTTTTGGAGAAAATGGTTGCTTTACCAACCGATTCTAGTAGGGGTATGCTTGAATTTGCACAAATAAACAGTGTTTTAGTGGTTTGCCAGGCATTTAGACGGCAATTTGGATGTCCCTCACCTCCCATGTCGCCAATCTGAAGGTGGTATAAACAATTTTGTGACAGAGGATGTCTTGTCATTAAGGGAAAGAATGCATGGGAAGCCTGAGTGTAAATGAAGAAATAATTGAGTCTTTGAAAGCTTTAAACGGAGCCCTAAAAAACCAGTACTGAGAGCCAGTTAACAGTTGCAGATACCAACAACAGTGTGGAAGATACTGTACAAACTGCAGCCTAATGATCCAGCAAATATACTATCGGTTTGTAAGAAGATAATGGCAATGATCAGAGGATGAGTGTTTGCCAGAGTGAATCATTGTGAGCGATGAAGCAACATTTCATGAATCTGGAAGGGTCAATAGTATGTCTGTATATGTGGTTCTGAGAACCCTCAAGCTGTGATTGAGATAGAATGTGACAGTCCAGAAGTAATAGTGTTTTGTGCTGCTTGTAAAAGACATGTGTTTGGCCCATTTTTTCACTGAGATTGCTATCAATGGAAACATATACCTGGACATGTTGCAAAATTGGTTGGTGCTACAGCTCACAGATGAAGAGGGACAGGGATTCATTTTCCAACAAGATGGTGCCCCTCCACATTGGCATAGGAATGTATGTGGGTACCTCAATTGACACCTGCCAGGTAGATGGATTGGTCTTGTAACAGTCGCAGAAAACACCTGCACGTGCCCACTCCATTCACCTGAGCATATAGTATGTAATTTCTTCCTGTGGGCTTACAAGGATAATGTTTACATACCTTCACTTCCAGCAATAGCAGAATCGAGAAACTGCATTATCGAAGTCATCGAGAACATCACACAAGACATGCTTGAAAAGGTGTGGCATGAATAGGATCACCAGCTGGATGTCTGCCATATTACATGTAGTGCTTACATAGAGTGTATCTAAGGTGAAAACAAAACCTCAAACTTCGCCCTTTCAAGTGGTGGTATGGTGGTTTATTTCTTTTAAGTATTAGTGAATGTATAGCTTTATGAAATCATCCAATAATTTGTAGACACCCTGCATATTTATTAAAGGACACATATTTTCCCAATTAAAGTACTCTTAAAATGAAGTAAATTTTAAAAATAGATTTTGTTTCTACTTTTCAGTTCCAGCTGCTCTTACAATGTCCACAGCAAATCCCTTTGCAGGCAGTGTTGCACCACCATCATCATCACCAAACCTGTTTCAACAACAGCCAGTGCGACCAACTATCAATCAGATCAGACAGCAACCATTTGGTTCAAACGTAGTTCCGGCTAGCCAAGCTAATGCAGAAAGTGCATGGGCTCCTGCACCAAACCATCGCACTGCATTACCTACACCTTTATTGCCCTCTGCTCAACCTAATCCTTTCCTTTCATAACACACTCTGCAAGTCTGTATATTACAGCTTGCAGATCTTTAAATTACAGGTCATTACTTCTTGCTAGTGGTGAGCTGGTGCTTGTTTCTTATTAAACACTAAAAGAATTTTCTAATTCTCTTAATTATTGGTAACCAAACAGATAAGCATGTTATGTAACAGGAAAGACCAGCAAAGAGCTAAATTTGGAGCTTCATATTCTTTAGAATTTTCTAAAGCGCCTTTACCACTAACACTAACAATTTATCAAGTGCCATCACATTGATTCCTTCTTTTTGTATTGCTCATATAAGAACTGTTCATCCATGGGATTGTGATAAAAGCTTGATAAGACTGGCAGCATTGATCTTTTTCATGTGTGTGTGGTTTCTTCTCAAAATTATACTTTATTCTCTTATGAGCTTTGAATAGAATGCATAAAATTGGCTAGCAGCACAAGCACTAACACCCACATAAACAAAGTTTTTGAAACTCGAATAGCTTGTGCAGAGGAAGTCTGTTGTGGCAGACATTTTCACAGTGTTGGCATAAGATTAATTTGTAAGCAGAATGAATTTTATTTTAGAAACAGTTAACGTGGTGCATTGCATAAAAATTTGCAAATTGTAGATATAATCTTACGTTGCAGTATTTTAGAAATTTAATTTGCATAAGTATTTTTAAAAACTATTAAAATAAATATTTCTGCATTTCAGTTATTAAATTAACATAAATATACATTTTTATCATTTATAAGCTATTTAATTCTTCTTACTGTCTTGGGAATTTAATATCAGTTGATTTTTATGAACAATCTATATATATGTATGTCAAAGAATGTAAGGCATATTAGTGTTTTTAAAGCATCACAAGTTAAGAAACAACAGGTTATTGTTGCATTTGGCAAATTCATATTTTGCTGTGATGGTGATGATGCTTGTTTGGGACTTACTACTAGTGAAAGTTTGTACAATTACAGAAACTGGGAACATACCATGGGAGTCTATTTACTAGTCCTACAAATGCATGTTAAGCAACTGTTTGATACTACAACTGCTACATTAATTTTTCATGTGTAAAAAGAGAAATGTTATGTTTTGTGTATTTATTGAAACTTATGTAAGAAATGGAAAAAAAAAAAATATATTATTGAATTTATGGATATTTATTAAAAACCGATACAGAGAGATTATTTGAGCTTCGAATCATCACACAGTATTTTTCCTGTCAGCAAGTGCAACTGTTATCTGCAGAGTAGTATTCTTGCATTCAAGGCAAGGAAAATGTATGTACACTTCTAGTGTTGTGAACTCTGCACACATCAGTCAAACTAGTCGTTAGGATAAACACTGAATCGACTGGTTCTTAGTTTAAATTATCTCACTGTATATACATGCATTGTACAATGTCGTTAGAAGTATAATCAGGCTTGAGGATGTCCTGCATTTTGAACAGGAAATTCCTTTTAGTTAAAATATGAAGTATTTTATAGCTGTAAATATTGGTACAATATATGTTAACTATTTTTATAGTTGAATTGCTGTATTAATTTGGAATTCTGGAACTATGCTTTACAGATTAGTTTAGAATTCTTTTTATTTGAAGTGTCATATTGACAATCGTTCTGCCTTTGTAAATGGCGTATTATTTATAGCTATTTTATCATTGAGTTAAGTAATGTTCATTGCATAATTTTGAGTAAAATAAAGTTACATTTTTATTTCTGTAGCATGCAGTACATTCATAAGCAATGTTAAAATTTGGGCACCAATACATGATGCTGTGTTGTTTGTGAATATATTGTAACGTTTTAGTTAATGAGTTGAGTTTGACACTACGTCACTTACATGTTTATTTGAGAAGCTAATAATTCCCATCCTCAGTTCCTAGTCAACTGCCTGTCATTCATTGTGTTGTCTTTGGTAGTGGTTGGTTGAACCTCTGGGTAGTATGTCACTTGGCAGGATTTCAAAATTGAAAAGTGTTTTCTGTTTTTTCAAATGTATTTTTCAAATTGTATTCTTCCCCTCTTTTTTTTTACCCCCCCCCCCCCCTCCCCGGTGTTATCTGATTTCTGTGGTGTGTTAAGTCTCTTCAAAAATGCGAAGTTACTGCTGACCAGTTTTTAATTTTCAAATCCTGCCAAGCAACATACAAGGACCATCCAATAAATAAGTTTCCCTATTTTACAAAAAATACAAGTAGGTTATTTACACTTTGAAAAATTTTATTTTCATTTTACAACTTGTACACTACTTCTCCGCATAGTCACCATTTCTGTCCAAACACTTTAGGTATATCGGCAGCAGTTTTTTGATACCTTCGTCATACCAGGTTGGGTTCTGTGTCCATAGTCGTTCACCTTCGCTTCCACCTGTTCATCAGTTGCAAACTGCTTGATTCCAAGGTGTGACTTGAGTTGTAGAAAGAAGTGGAAATCACTCAGAACAAGATCTGGAGAATAAGCTGGATGAAAAAAAAGGTTTCATTTGAAATTCTGCAGCAAATCCTGGGTTGTGTGAGCTGAATTGGGGTGTGCATTGTCATGAAAGAGCAACACTTTCCAACACAGAAGGCTTGGACATTTTTGTGTGATTGCAGCACTGAGCTTCGTAACGGCCCTGCAGTACCTCTCAGTTGTAACTATAGTACGTCGGACCAGGTATTCAACCAATAGAGCACCATTACAGCCCTAAATACAGTAGCCATAACATTGTCTGCACAGGCTAAGGTCTTGGCTCTTTTTTTTTTTTTTTTTGCCAGGTTTGTTCTATACCATGCATTGTCATTTTGTTTCTGAAGTCGTATGATACACCCAGCTTTCGTCTCCAGTGACAGTACGGAAAAACTGTTTATCTCCTTCTTTGGAACATTTGCAGGAAAGCTCAGGCCGCCTCAATCCATTGTTGCTTGTGAACATCAGTAAGCAAATTTAGGACCCATTTTGAACAGACTTTTCAATACTGTAAAACATTTGACAGGATCATCACAATAGATGAGCATCCAATTTCCATACCAGGAGGCAGTTGATTCATTATCTCAATGCCGATGTCTTGATCTTCATCTTAACACATTCTGGATTGCAGCAGTGGCTCCATTGCCTGTAGCGGTAGTGGACCTGCCACTGTGTTCTTCATCATGCACATTTTGCCATCCTTCCAGGAATGATGAATGCCAGCAGCAAACCATTTGGATGCTCATACATTCCATCACCATAAACACACACTAAATATTGATAGCTATTTCATTTTTTGCTGTGGAAAAGCAAATAACAGAACTGAGTTCACAAGTGGACATGCTTTCAAGTGGTACCTCCATGGTAGCTGGTGCCATACTGGCAAACACGGAGCAAGCCTATGATGTTGAAGGTCAAGCGCAACCATCATATCCCAATGAAAGTTCGTACAGTACCAACTTAATGTTAAAACAGGTGGTTTGCAGAGCAAAAAATAATGAAACTTATTGATTGGATGGACCTCATACTTATGCATTCATCCATCACAAGGAACATAGCCAACCACCATAATGAATGATGTAAGCAATGAACTAGCAACTAAGAATGGGAGCAATTAGCTCGTGATACATGTTTTTCTTATTAAATTAATTAGGTAGTGTCAAAATTCACTCAAATGGTAATGCCCATCACTGTTGTCAAGTCCAGTATACACAGTTTTAATTGTAAAAAGTTAAATATTTAAATGAATTAACTTCTGGTGTGTTGCTTTATATTTTTAGTTGTTGATAATAAAGGTGGCAGAAAGCTCACCACTAGCAAGTTCTTTCAAAGTGAAGGGACTTAATCCGCCCACATGGTGTTTACTGCTTTCCTCAGCTGAGAATAGCTCATAAAATTTGCTAAAAGTATCGTCCGTTAATGAATTATTTCAGGAGAAGATTTTAAGAGGATAAATAGTTTTCTGTCACTTATATTTTTTTCCGGTGTTATAGTTTCTTATTTTCAATACAAAGAAATATTGGGCTGGGTATTAAGGGAGGTATGTTTCTTAAATATCTATATTTGATGTTCTTGTCCAGATAAAGCAGATTTTTCTACCTGAAAATTGTCATTCTCAATCTCTGTACATTGAAAGAAAATATACTTTATTCAGTAAGGATTCAAGTAGTTCATCTCACAGCATGGATGAAAATTTTTAATTTTCTAATAATAGCAGCACATTGAGAGAAAAATAAAAAAAATTTGTCCACAAATTTTTTACATATATGTTGTGAGTCTGTCTTTTGATATATATACAAGAGTAAATTACATTTCTCAAAACATGGAGTTCTGATTGATCTATTCCATATTGAGAAATTCAAATACATGGCTCAGGAATGAAACACAAAACAGAGTGAAGTAGCACTGATAATATGTATTATGTATGGTGGGTGGAACATCATATGGGTTTGCTAATGGTATTGTCTATGATAGTAAATGTATGGTATTTCAAGCAACGTTTTAATGAAGTAGTGTATATATTGTTATCAGATCAATTAGCTGTGTAATGACAAATTGCCTGGAACTTTCAAAGATAATTTACTTGAAGTTACCAGTGGCATACATTTAACCTTTTTAACAATGCTCAGGTTGATTTAGATATCGCAATTATAGTAATATGTTAGATATAATGAATAAAAAATCAAATAACAGCAACAACGTGCTTTCAGATATTAAAGTGTTTTCAATAGCAAAATTCCAAGCTATCTCTCAACTAGGATTGGAGCACAGTGCCTGAGAATTATTTGATGAACACAGTACGTACGTGAAAGCATTCTTACTAGTTCAGTATTGTCAATGAAAATTCCAAAGTAGTGAAAATAGAATGCAGGTGTGTAAAAGGAGAAATGAAGCTGCAATATTTCTATTCATATTATGTAAATACTCAGATCTATTGGACATTGTCACTTTTCATTTTGTTCTTTAATTATTTTGAACATAAAAATAAAGCATTATTTTACAAGATGAAAGTATTTGTTTGAACTGCCTTTAGAGCAAACATCCCCTCAGTATTTATTAAAAATACTTATGATGCATAAATTTCGAAATATGCATTTGAGCCAGTACTTACCACCAGTGGTCAGAAGATTTTTCTTAGAAAGTGGTACAAGTTCATATGTAAAAATATGGTGTCATGCACTGGTACCATAAATTAAAACCATACATTGTTGGTCTCAAAGAAAGTGAGTGCTGATATTTCTCAAAGATGGTCATAAGATAGTTCAGTGTTTAGTACCTAGTACCTCACAAAGAAAATATCTTTACCATATATATTTACTGAAATGTCTTTCCACATTTGTGGGTTCCAAATTGGAAAAAGTTTAAAAAAGTAACACATTACTAAGAATATTTTCAGCTATCAGACAAAGAAATATAACAGAGTGAAATAATTGAATTTTTTTTTAAACAGATAATTAAACAAAGGTATTATTTGCAGTTTTAAGGTCTAAGTGAGATCTAAGTATTTTACAGCATTAATATTCTGTACTACATATTGAGCCATGTTGAAGTGAAAAATGTGTGAAAATAGTGCAAGTACAAATGTACAATGTTTTCAAAAGAGCTTATAAAATTTCAGTGCCTGAGAGGATGAGCATATGCTTTTAGATTTGAATATTAGGTAATGATATAATGAAGCAAGTTTAGGCAATCTTGCATCATCTAATTTGATTAGTGTCATAAAGGAATATTTGGCATTTCTCTAATGGACAAATAACAGATAATCTATCCAAATTTGAGAGGGTGTAACCTTAGTATTTGACCACAATTTGATGTCCTTCAACAGTTCAGTCAAGCCAATACCTCTCGCATGACTGCTACATTCCCTACTTCCATCCAAGAGGACGTCACACAGAATGAAGTTACTAAATATTCAGAGCTACATCTGTCAAATAGCTGTTCAGACAATTTTGAAAGACTTAACAACTTTTTGCTATCCAAAATGGGGGAGAAAAAAAAAGAAAAAGAAAAAATAAATCCTATAGATGCTGGGGATGGAATTTGTATTATTTCAGAAGCAGTCATGCTACCGTGTCACCTGAAGACGGTCTTGAATGAACTCCATTAGTTCAGGTTTGCAAATAGAGACCTGCATTGGAGATAACAGTTTACAACATATATTTACTGACTAAGGGGTCATTCACGATGAAACTTAAAAATAAGCATAATTTAAACATAGAAGCTTGTTAATGTATTATTATACATGTTCAAATTGGTTGCCACTGATATAAATATGGCCATAAATTCTGATTCTAAACTTATTAAATTTATAATTTCCAAATTTTTTATGCTTACATGAAAACTTAAGAAGCTAGCCAATTAGAGAGCAATTGTGTATACATTTCATTACAAGATAATTCTGTCATCTCGCATCACGTTTTCTGTTTGCTGTCTGTCGGAGTGACGTTATGTATAGGAATTACTGGAATAAATAAAAATTGCAGAAAAACAAATTGTGAATTTCAGATGGTACATGTTTGCTAGTTTGAAATCTATAACCAGGTAGTTAGATCTTGTTAATTTTCATACATATACATATTCTGTTTTGCTTCATAACCTGTACTGTTTATGGTCATTTCAGAGATTGCCATTTTATCTCAGTTTGCAATTGACTGAAAAATCTATTTGGTTTCACATTTTTAATTTTTGAGGGACTAGATTCGCGAACTGTTGCTTTTTTTTTTCAACCTTGAAGGTCTGACTTGTGTGTTGTTGTCGTGTGCTGTCTTCTATCTGGTGGTAGAACTACAAACTTCTTTATCAAATTATCAACTGGTGGGATTTCATAGTTCATTTACTTGGTCCTTACTTTTCATATTAAGACGTTCTTACATGTTGTAAGTTTCTTTTGGTTTATCACCCCTTTTCACAATCCTCACAACTTATTTGGTGTTCCGGATCTGTTAATTGGTGGGATTTCATCTTTTGTTTTTAAATTTAATAATTTTAATATTGAGTATCTATTTGTAGGTGCCAAGATAGTTTGTTCTTTAAAGTTATTTTTAAATTTATTAAATATTTTTGGGTAGTATGTGAATCCACTGATTATGCTGTTGCTTTCTTTTTCTTTAGTGAATGTGGTTGCTTCCTTAATATTTTTAATTTTCTTAAATACCAGATTTTTGTTGTATGCATCTTTTTTCTGCTATGTGAAGTATGGCTTTTTGTTCCTTGTAATATTCTGCTTTATCCATAGGTATGCTGACTAGTCTTTGTGTAAGATTATTTTGCATGATTATATGTAATTGGGTTATAGCTACAATTTTTTATGTAATTTTCTGACTGTTGGCTTCTCATAAATTCCAAATTTTATTTTTTTGTCATTCCTGATGATTAGGTTCAAGAAAGGTAACTGTCCATTCACTCTTTCCTGTTGTGAATTTGGTAGCTTTTTTCTTCAGATTGAGTCGTTTTAATGCATCGTCTAAATGTCTATTTGGAAATATTGTGAAGATGCCATCAACATATCAGTACCAAACCTGAAATATCCATGGAATGTAATGTTTGTGTTATGAAAAATTGTTACATTGGACAAACTAAAACAATCCTAAAAACAAGAGTCAAAGAGCATTTTAAAAACATCAAATTGAAACAGGAAGATAAGTCATCACTAGCATTTTACTTTTGGAACAAAAACCATGACCTTGAACTGCATAAAAAATTATTAAAAGTTGTGATAAACCAAAGCAAACTGACAACATGGGAGAACATCTTAATATAGAAAAATAAGGAACGAGTAATGAACTTTGAAATCCTACAAGTTGATAATTTGGTAAAGAAGTTTAATAATTCCACTACCAGAGAGAAGGCAGCAGACAACATCAGATGATAGGCGGACCTTCGAGGTTGAAAAGATGAAACAGCTTCCAAAAATAGTCCATCAAAAAGTAAAAATGTAAGTGACAAGAAGTGACTACAAATAGTTCTTTTTTTAATTAATTTGGACGTCACTTAGTAAATTCTTCCAAACACATATATTTGCAATTGACTGTTTTGTTTTTCTTGTAAATAGTATATCTCATTATGTGCATGATTATTAATGTTTAATTTTTATTGTGAGTGGCCCCTACTCAGCAACAAAGGAAATAAAACAGAAAATCTGGAAATAATTTGCAATATAAAGAAACAGGCTTTCATCTGCCTTTCCTTGTGGTCACCTGTATTCCATTACTTTAATAATTGTTTTGTTTTTATATTAGCTAATATATTATAATAACCTAAAAGTATAAAAAGAATTTTGTAATTTTCTACTCCCTCCTCCCATTGGTTTGAAATTGAGTTAATTAAATCTAACAGATATGGACACCTTTTTTGAGGATACTTTTTGAAACATAAAAGATAGATAAAAAATGGTTATTAAATGATATTGGAATTTGAAAGTGAAAGCAGTTAATTTAATACAAATTATATATACACAATAGGCTATGAAGTTGAAAACATGAGGGGTCTTTTTATAAACAGGTAAACATTATTAATTTTTATATGAGTCGTATTTATTACACATCTGCTTCATTTTCGTACCTATTTTGAGGACATGTTTAAATGAGGTAAACATTACTTTTAAAAATTAGGTTTTTAGAAAAACATTGCACTTTTTCATCGTGCTCCATAAGAAAAAACATAACATGTTGGAGTTGCATTGTGCTTATTGTTATGGAAAAGAGCATATTGCCACTGAAATGGTTCAAGAATCTTGTTGGTGGTTGTTGCAATCTTTTGATAATACATCAGTATTTATTATTTCTTTGATTTGTAAATTTATGTATATTTTAAACATTGTTTTTGATAAGCATTTGTGTATTAATTGATTGCAATGCTTTATGTAATATCTAATTATGGAAATGAAATTCTAAGCTGAACCATATTTGTTTTCTTTTGGTTTATAATAAATGCCTTATCTTTCACTCATTAAAGTTCATATTTTTTTTGCACTTAGAATTCTTACAAATATACATATTACTGTAAATGGCAGAACTTCAACACTAAAACTTCAATTTGTTTATTTAGGTGCATCATTTTTAATAATTGAATAATCAAAGAGTTCCTAAGAAGGATTTCCAGTCTGATGTTTATTAAAATTGTTCCCTTTTCATCTTTTGGTTTATTTTCTTTCTTTTCTTACATTGTTTTTCCTCTGGTTTTTAAAAGAACTTAGGTTGTGCACCAAAAACTAGTTCATTTGTGCAAATTGATTGTAACATAGAATTTTACAAATGTGTTGCAAACATGAACAGTAATTAAACTCTATAATTGCCAAATATTGTCAACAAATGGAATGCCTAAGAGTATTAGCAAGTTATGCAAATCCAGATACCACAATTTCAAAGTATGACTGTATAGAGTAGGTATTGAGGAAATAAATTCCACATTTAACATGAAAAAACTGAAGCACTCGGGGGAGCAGCAGGAAGATTTAACTAAATATCCCTAAATTACTTATTAAAGGAAAAGAAATGCAGCGACCAGTGGTTAGAGCAGCAGTTTGGCATAGAGCCAGAACATATTTAAAAGGTACAAAAACTCAAGACAGGAAAAATGAAATAATAAAGGCAGCAGGAAGAGATGGTCTTCAGAAGTATTAAAACAATGGTGTTCCCTTGTCCTTTTATAATCATTGCAACTCCTGTGCTTCATAACCTTATTATTAAAGATTTTCTCCCCTCAGAAACGCTTGTGCTTAGGAATAAGATAAAGATAAGGTCACCAATAAACTTTGAAGAAAGCAAATAGTATTCACAGATATGTTTTGTTTATCCCAACTTTTCAACAATATTCCCCACAGCACTCTACATAGTGTTCCATTCTCTGAAATCAATACTGCAAGCATCCATGTCACTCACTCTGTTCTGGCACTGCAGAGAAGTTACTTGATCCACAAGGATCAGTCCTGGGCCCCTTTGTTATTTTTGTTGTACATAAATGATTTGCCAATTGCCATTAATTCCACAGATGTTATTTTATTTGCAGATGACACTAACATCCTAATAAAAGGAGACAATCAAGAAAGCGTACAGACCAAACTCGATGATGCTCTACGTAAACTGCAAACTTGGTTTCAGACAAATGAACTAATTATAAATAAGGATAAGACTATTGCCATTTCATTCCTTACTTGCCAAAATAGAAATGTGGTCGTCAAACCTCCAATAGTATTTAATAAAACAACCATTAGCAACAATAATGAAACAAAATTTTTGGGATTACATATAAATGAGAACATGAAACGGACCACACATATTCAACATTTAATAAATAAACTGAGTTCCATTTATTAAATTATAGATGAGTTGTATTTATTACACATCAGCTTCACTTAGTACCTTTATTGAGAACATGTTTTGCGAAACATGTCCTCAATATAGGCATGTAAGTGAAGCTGATGTGTAATAAATACGACTCATCTATAATTTAATAATTATTTCACTTCACTGTGGCGTTCCAATACAGTTAAATTTTGAGTTCCATTTGTTATTTGCTTAAACATTTAAAAAGCATTGAAAAATATATATTATGCTTATTTTCACAGCCAGCTACAATATGGGATAGTGTTCTCGGGGGGAAAAGGCAGATAGAGTCTTTAAACTTAAAAAAAAGCGATAAGGATACTAAGTGGGGTAGATAACGGAACATCTTGCAGGCCATTATTCAAAAAACATCAAATATTACCTCTAGCATGTATGTTTATTTTGGAATTAGTGATCCATGTAAAACAAAATAAACAACAAATACAAAATTACAAAAATGCAGATATTCACAAGTACAATAGACGTCAGAAAGATGACTTTCACATTCAAAGTTGTAGAACGGAAATCTTCAGGTCTAGTGCTATCAATAAAGGTATAAGATTATACAACAGACTAACAGAAAATATTAAACAAATGAAGAGCCTTTTACATTTTATAAAGGGAGTACCACTCTTTTGACTGCAACATTAATTTTATTCTGTAAAAATGTTAATTAGCTTTAAGTGATTGTAAATAATGACAATAGCTATTAATGTAATTTTTATACTATGACATGTCTGATATCAGTGTATGATCGAAAGGACAAAATGAATTGAATTGAATGATGCAATAGCTTTGGGCGTTGAAAATTGGAGCCCTCAAAGTTAGGTAGTGAAGAGGAAGACGTTGCATTATGCCAGGTTAGGACTTAAGGATGTATGAATCAGTAGCTTGTTTTTTTGGCCTATTTGCCTTTTGCCCCAGTTCTTTATAGAGACTCCATTATTATGAGAGTTAGTGCATTGTTATAGTACAAGGAATGCAGCTCACTCCAGCCTTGGCATTCTTCTTGAATTTTCAAACTTTTGCCGGAAAGAAATCTCTGCATACCATTTTACAGTAATAGTTCTCTAGTTTTCAGACAAAAAGGTTGCCACATTATCACTTGTGAAGAAAAATGAAGCAGCTGTTTTCTTTCTTGTGCTTTTGAGTGGTTGGTTATCAGCAGACTCCCTAGTTTTACAACTATCGTTGTATTAGGAGATTCTTGGTCCTCTGTCCCTTATATCTTTAGAGTTGGGTTGAGGAACAGAAATCTGTATCAGATAGATAACCCAGGATGGGTGATCAGCCTAATGTCTGGTATGAGAGTAAGAGTAGTAGGAGACAGAATGAGGGCAAAATGGATGAAAGGAAAGGTGATAATGGAGCAATTGATGGAATGATGGTATGGGAAACAGGAGATCCCAGAGAAATCCTGCCCCAGCACATGTCCTCCACAAACCTCACATGCGATTGCCTGGGATCAAATGTGGTCTGCCTTGGTGAGAATCAAGTGCTGTAACCACATAGCCACAGCGCAGCCCAAATTGATATTTTACATCTGCAGAAAGGTGTAAATGTAGCAAAAGTTTTAAAATTGAATCTTCAGAGCATTTCTTGCCACAATTCCACTCAGAACTTCAGTGCTTTAGACCACTCTCCTGACTTTTTTTCCTCCAGGTTATTCATGGCTGAAATACTGTATGAACTGCTGTATTGGCCCAAAATAAGCTGGACACTTAAAAAATGATTATTCTTTGACGGTTTATCCTCATATGATGATGACATACCCTCCAGGAGCTACTAGTGGGTGCCTGAGGTCAGATGCTTGTTGAGCAGAGTAAGCACTGAACCAGAATAGAGCACCTAGAATAGGTCATCAGCCTGAAGCATAGTATGAGAGTAGAAGACATGAAATGAGGGTAAGATGAATGAAAGAAAGGTGATAATGAACCAATTGGAGTATGATGGCAGGGGAAACCAGAAATACAGAAAAAAAAAAAAAAAAATACTCACCCTACTGTGTTCACAAATCCCACATGCAGTCACTTGGAATCAAACCCAGGCAGCTTTTTTGAGAGTCAAGCAGTCTAACCCCTTGTTCATGGTACAGCCTTCCTTTAAAATTCAGTGGTGGGGTAGGGGGGGCAGAATTGCAACAAAAATAAGCTACATTTGTATCATTAATCAAAGCTTCCAGGTGATCAGCCACCTCCGGTTTATGAAGATTCTGAATCTAAAATGGCCGAAAGCTGGACCTTTATAAACCTGACACAGCTGATGATGACCTGCGAAGCCTTTAATAATGCTCACCATGAAAGCTCTGAATCCTACATTTCTGTCCCTTAAACTTTTTTATCATTACAACAGTTTTTCTTCTGGTTATCCTGTTGATTTTGAGTTTGGCATAAAGCCTAATTGCAGGTTTAAAGTTTGCTTGAAGCTTTGAACTATACAGAATACCTTGACTTAATGATGCTTTATGCTTTGTGTGATCAGTCATTACACAGCAAAAAAAACAAGCCTTCTTACTAGTGTGAAGCTTCTTTCTAAAATTCAACTAAATTCCACAGAAACTAACAGAACTGGACACAATGATAAAGCCAAGGTAGTGAAAGAAAGCCATAACCCAACATTTTTCTATTGAAATTTGACTAAAAGTGCAACTTTTAAGGTCAAAATTCATATGTCAATTTAAGTAATACAAAATATGCAGAAATTTTCTTTTTGAATCAACATTGACTACCTACTATGTAATACTTGCACTTTGCAGACTGAATATAGTCTGCAGGAAAATTGACAATAGATTTCTGGCTGCAAGATTGCAACAGCAAGGAATTAGCAATTTTAACTTGGCAAGGATAGTTTTCTCGGGTGCAAGGAATCTGCAATTATATAAAAATATACCTATAAACAATTCAGCTATAGCTCAGTTTTGAATTAAGAAAAATAAAATTTAAAACATACCAATAAATAAACCCTGGCATGATGGCCCTAAGAGGCCCAAGGCCTACCAAAAGCCGAATGCCAGCCTCACACACACTTATGCATAACATAGGTGGGTGATCATCTAACTGATACAGTAAAGAGATGAGGACAGTGTCTCCACATCCCCCAATCGGAAAGTTGGTTTTTGTGACCAGGGCCACTTACCTAACATAAGCTCCTCACTTGCCTCAATGCTAAGTGGGCACTAGCCCTATACCCGGGACTTAAAATCAGTGAAGAAACAGTTGATTATGGAGACAAATGTCTTTGAAACATATACTGAGCTAAAACAAGTAGAACTAAAATGTTGCCAATCCACTCCATATGTAATTTCTTTATGGGTGGCATCTTTATAAGAATGAAGATCAAAATCTCTGACCACTCAAATTTACAATGAAAAAGTTAATTGTTGTGCCTGGTGCTTCAACATTACTTGTCTGGAAAACCTTGTGAAAGGGAACCAGAGCAGATCAACAGCTCATTAGTAGGACAATAACCTAACAAAGCCGTTATGGAGGCAGGCATGGTTAACTACCTGAGACGGTGGAGAAGCAAAGCCAATTTTTCATGCAGGATATTGTGCACTTAGTTGAGATGAATACAGTCTCAGCAATTCCTTTCTTGGAAGTGTTGAAAACAGTGTTGTTATGATAAATTAACTTTAAAGAGAGTCGATTAAAGTTAATTTAACAGTCTCAGCAATCTCACAAATTTTGATTTGGTGGTCTTGCATAACCATATTGTGAATTTTTTTTCAATGGTGTCCTGTGTGGTGACCTCAATTGGGCGACCAGAGTGCTATTCATCTTTGGTGCTTCCACCACGACCATGTTTAAATTAATTTATTCAAAAGTAAATGGTATTCAATTTGGTGTAGAGTCTGCATGAACTTCATCCAATTCAGTTTTGACTTGTGCAGCAGACCAACTCTTCAAATGAAAATGTTTAATAACAGCATGAAACTCTGTTTTTTCCATTTTCAATCGCAGCTATCACACTGACCAGTTCAGATGGCTGTCAACAATGAACTGTGTATTGTAGCACATTCCAATTTTCTGTACAATCTTTTGAATAATCAAGCTTACCACACACAAAGTTGCAACAAGAAATCTCCGTCCCTTCATAAAAATATACCAGACTTATCAAATGCCCTTTTGATGATGTCATCAAAATCTCAAGCAAATATGGGTATGAGCATAGTAATAGTTCCGTGGTAAGAAGGGGCTATAAAATAACTGCATCTCGATATTCTCTGACTTTCAGGCAGCATAAAAAGCACTTGCCAGTTATCAGATAACCTCAAAGTTACTCTGGAACTGCCTAGGAAACCTTATATAACTGACAAAACTCAACAAGGTTTGGTACTAGGGTATAGGTATTTCAGGCAATGAAAGAGCAGATGCCAGAGCTAGGAATGGCTCTGCAATATCATTTACTAGCCCTGAACCAGAGTTTTGCATCCCTTTAAATACTCTATGAAAAACTATTGATGAACAGATACAATTTAACCATAAAAATGGAAACAAACAGGATACAGACAGTAAGAGAATGAGTAGAATATCCTCCTCACTTACTGAAGATATATTCAAACAACCCAAAAAGATAAACCTGATGATAGGGGCAATGCTAGGGCACTATAGATTGAGGAAAAATCTGTGCGCAGTGAGTTTTAAAGAATCACTAGTTTGCAGATAATGCAATATAGAGGAAGAAACTGCCTCTCATATTAGTCAGTTGTGAAGGTAGGAGAAGATACAAATTATTGGGTATAACTAAACCAGATCTTCCTACAACTTTAATTAGTAATCTACTGTATCTTCTAAAAGAGACAGGATTATTTAACAAAAAACATTAAAGATAGGAGACAATACAATAAATCAATAAAGTTTCCGTGTTTAGGACAATTAAAACCCAACTCCTTTTCACAAGTAAATCAAGTCCCTCTGAGAAATGGCGGCAATTTCTCAAAGAATGTTATTTTCGAGTTCATTTAAAATGTATATATTTCTTTTGTAAACTTTCGGTTTTAATTAGTTTTAATACTCTTATCCAAAGTCAGTCCTAATCACGATTAGTCAAAAATTATGGCATTTGTGGTATTAAATAGTCTATTGAAAGATGGACATTTTATTTCGATCTTGAAACTTGAGATACAGTTTTTTAAAAATTTTTTTTAATTTAGTTTTCTTCCGCTGTTCGGGCTCACAGGTTGCAGCCTTGATAGTCTGAATGAAATGCGTCTATGTTCAACAGAGAAATTTGAATTGGCGCGTCATTTTTCTCTGCCAATGGCGGATACCCTAACTTGACCTTTTTTGTACCTTCTGTAAAATGTTGAGAGCACTGATGAAGAACATGAATTTTACATGCAACTGTTGGCGACATTGACAAATGGTACAATACGTATGAAGGCAGCAAGAATGAAGAAATACGGAGTTAGGTTATGGAAGGAAAATATAATATTTACGTTTAACAGTTAAACTTCAGTTACATATGGCTGGACATTTGAAATATTTACCGCGTGAAAATGGATGAAAATGAAGCCAAGACTATAATTTTCCTACTTTGGAATGACAAATTGGCAAGGACTTCGGTTTTGTTTATAATTGTGGTGTGTCTGTCTTTAACGATCTTTCTGAGGTTAGTTTTAGAATAATGTGCTTAATTGGAAAAATTATTTGTTGTGCCAAAAAGGTAAACGTTTAAATAGGCTGAAGGTTACTGCACACATTTTATTGGAGTTGTGACATATTTTGTTGTAAATTAAATACTGTGTTTGTTTCTCGCACTCCTACTCAGAATTGGTAGTATCATCAGAGCAAATACAAGGTATTAAACAGTAGAGAGTCCTTGAAAGTGCATAGTTGGTACTAAGGTAACATTAGGGTTAACTGTTGGTGTCATTTCCAAACACCATTTCCATCCCCATACCAACACGTATGGTTTAGTTATTGCGCCAATACAAATGTGTAAATCTCAGGGATTAAAATAATTTTCATTTTGAGGCGGAGATACTCTGTACAGTAATATAACAGTATATAACCTTCAATTTACTGCACGTAATGAGAATTCTTACAGAATATTGCTTGATTTACTAATATTCATTTAGGATGAAACTTAGAAAAAGTGACATTATTCTTTTAGGGTTTGTAAAATCAGTTTTGTTAACTTTCTTTTGAAAGAAAACTAAATGGTTTCCTGTAGCACAGTTTCTGGTCAAACAGATGGTTTGAAAGTATTATAAAGTGATACATGTGCTCCATGGGATAAAATAAAAGACCAACATACCTATAACACTTATGTAAAACAAAAATGTCTCAAAAGCTATAAAATGGACATAACATAAAGCATATGATGCAGAAAAGCTATTTTAGGTTTTGTGAAACCAACAAATACTCTTGCAGATTATGAATAATCCTTCACATAATGTGTGGAAAAAACTTCAATTACCATTTGTGGAAATTTAAAATATCTGTGTATATGAATTAGATGAATGTGTTCTAGCTGTTATAATATTCTGTTGCTTTATTATAAAGCATATGACTATTTTTCAGGGAAATATGCATTTTCACCTGTTATTTTGGGGAAAAGTTTAGAAGAGTTTAGTTTTCTCCTTGTCAATTTTATTTTTCATGGAATTAGTGCTTGTAAATTTAACATATAAAAAGCAGTATGAAGGGATAAAATCTGCATTGTTATCAAATGTGTTATTTGCAACTCAGAATTTTATTTAATGTGTGTGTAAACTTATGTTCTCTCTTGTGTGTAATATGTCATCGTGAAATTAATTTATAATAAATTACGGAATTTAAAAGCAGAAAATGTAGCATTTGGGCTATAACCACATTAATATCTTGAAAGTTATTCATTTTATGCTTGTGAAACTTTAAAGATAAATTTCATTTTAGTAAATGTGTTGATTATCTATTTCCATATTTAAAGCTATCTTGAAAACAATTTTATCTTTCTTAGAATACTTCAGGTGTTACAACAGTTGTTTGTCAAACACCTGCATTGTGCCTTTATTCTGGTAGGTTATGCGACAAATTTACCATACTGAAGTGTCTCCTTGGTGCAGAGGATGGAATGTTGACAGTCCAACTCTTTTAAATGCAATTAAAAATATTGTATTAAGATTTCCCATCATAATATCCTGTACTTTATGGTTTGACCATAAAATGATGGGAGCAATAGACTTATTAAAATTCTATGACAAAGGAGGTATTTTTAGAGCTTTGTAGGGTGTGTTATAGATTTTTACCATGAATATTACAAAGTATTAAATTGTAAATTAAGATTACAAACTGAATGCATACCACTAATAGGTATACAATGCCCTAATAGGTCAGAGGCTATTTGTGTCCATCTTTCATCACAATCATAGTCCACCTTCATTAGACTGAACAAAGTGCATGCCATGCGGATTTAAGATTCTATTTCCTCTCTAATAAATCTAATATCCACCAGTAAATGGGTACTAGGATTAATTAATGGATGATATAAATTGTAAAGTTAATTCCCTTGAAAAATTGTTTATATTATTCACATTTTGTAACTGCAATGAGTAATTTTTCCATATTTTATGACAATTTTTGTGTATATGATGCCATTAAACAACCACACTTTTAATGCCAACTATGTTGTAGTCCATGCCTCTTCCATCTCAACACTTTTTCCCTGCACAGATCTTGTGCAAATAGGATGAACGGACAGATTCAACTAGAACCATTATTATTTCACAAAGGCGAATGTTGAAAGTCCCTTATACTGGTTACCTTTTTAAATTTGATTTTGGATATCTCCTCATGCCCAAAGACAGACGTTGCAGCATCCTAACAGAATATCATAAACAATTGTTGCAAGAATTGTATGGGATATATCGAGATTTAACTGTATTGGAATACCACAGTGAAGCGAAATAATTGTTAATTTATAGATGAGTCGTATGTGTAATAAATACAACTCATCTATAAATTAATAATTGTATGGGATGTTGGTTATTTCTTCCCCTAATTTAGAGTTCTTGTAATGTTCGAAAGTTATAATCTTACACTTGGTCTTTCAGATTCCCAAAGTAAAAATTGCAAGGCATAGTCACAGAGATGAAGATTTGTATTTTATAAAATTGCAACAAATAATCCTGTGTTCTGTAGCAGATTGACTAGACTAACTACAACTAAAAACTATAAAGTTAGCTAATGCCTTCATTTGTCAAACATGGCGTGAGTCAAAAGGGTGATGCAATAGCAGCAATTGGAATCTCAGCAAGCCAGTGGTACTTGCCCGAGATCAGTTGGCTGCTTAATCTGATAACTCTGTATTAGATCATAGTAAGAAGCATAAAATATGGAGTAAAAGTCTGTGTACAGCCTAGAAAACGGTGTTCTTTGTGTTAATGTGTGTTTATTGTGGTACCAGGAAGAATTTCAGTTTGGTATTGTATGATGGAATTGTACTACTAAGTCTCCAAGGTTTTTAATAGAATGGAATTTCTATTTATTTTAATAATTTTTGCATCAATCATTTTAGTCATTCCCAATTTTGTTTCATCACAAATTATGCTTTGCTGGACAAGGGAAAGTTTTATGGGTTTGAGGAAGTTTGCAAACATGATTTCCTGATCCAGCAGTTAAATGTCTATAATGAATCAATTCAAATAAGGATTGATACTGCTAATAGTTCCACAAAAGTTCAATAAATTTAACTTGATATGACAGGTCAGCAAGTGTGTAATCCTCATGCTCACATGCGGTTGGTAAAATTAGCTATTTGTAAGGCATCCTTTAAGGGTGCGAAAGTGCTATGAGAAAACTTAACGTTGGTTGGTATCTAACGTTAAGCAGTTGGCAGTGAAGCCATTTGCACTCTTGCACTCCAGTATTTTGATATTGTGTTGGTATGTTGGTATGTTGTAAAGGTTGGTCAGCAGAGTAGAGTTTTTATTTAACTTTCTTATAACCGTTTAAAATTGGGCACCATAAATGACAGTTGCATCACTGAAGTAGAGAAAGGTATGGAGAGGAAAGAAAATTAAATTATCCCCTAGGCCTCAAATACTCTTATACCATTAGGATTAAAAAAAAAAAAAAAGAGTTGAGCGAAGGATGACAGCATAGGAAAGGTAAAAGAGGGGATCTGAAATATGGGAAGAAAGAAATGTCTGTCCAGGTCAATAACTCACCAAGCTGACCAGTGCTTATTGGTGAGCAGCCCTTCCCTTTAGTTCATCACATAATTTTGTTTAGATTGGTTCCTTTAAGTCTTCAGATTATAGAAGTAAGTAAAGGGTCACTTTTTTATTGTAACAAAATTTACATGTAATTACTAACAGCTGCCCGCATGAAGGTGAGGGATCAGACATTAGGCTTTTGTGTGTTGGTTCCTTTAAGCCTTCAATTAATCATTAAAGAAAGTAAAAGGGTCTTCTTCCTGTTAGTAACAAAGATCTCTTTGCACTAGAAATCTTGTTATACATGACAATAACTTCCTTATGAGTTCAGTGTTTTTTAAACTTAATTAAAATATGTCTTAGGCTGCTTGGCTTGATTTAGCTTTCCTTGCCAGTTTAAAGTTTGAAAATAATCTTTTAAATTGTAAGAAAGAAATATTTCTCCTATAATAGTCATGAAGTTTTTTCAACTTCTTTTTCTCATTTTAATTTTGTATGAGCTATTAAAAACCAAGTAAACAGGAAACAGAGAGATAGCAGAGTTGGAGTTCTGAATATACATTAAAAACAGCAGGAATGAGAGGTTTATTGGAAAAGAACACGTTTCGATATTTGTATATCAGTATCGTATGACAAAATTACAGGTGTTGTCATAGTGTCATTCAACCTATTGATATTCATCTGTTGCAGCAATATAGTGTTGGTGTTTTTGTGTTTGCCACTGGAGTATGCTAGCTTTATGGTGCTATGGGAAGAGGTGGCAGTAAGAGGCTCCTCTTCCCATAGTTCTTGGGAAACGGTCGCAACAAAAGAGCTGATCAGAACTTTTAAGCTAAGAGTTCATGATATTATATTTCTGTATTTTATTATAAGTATTATTTGGTATTTTACAAACTTAAATGGAGTCATATTACTAAATAAATAATAAAAATATATTAGGTCAGTACAACAAGAGTAATTACAGCAATCTCTCCATAAAAAATAAACATATGATTGGAAATTACATAGAAAATGAAGATAGCTACAGTGAAGCAATAATTAATACACAAATATAACTATTTGTAACAAAAAACTTCACTTCTCTTAAGAAAATGTCAATTTTTCTTATTGAAATCAATTTCACGAACATTTGTCTGCATCGTCAGTCAACACACTCGTTGTCAAGGATACAGGTTACTGTGTTACTATGTGTTTTCAGTATTACCAAAATCTGAAAAATAAATAAACCCAAAAACAGAATCAGCTGCTGGTATTTCAAAATTCATTACATGATGTTTATTTTTAAAATAAATATCTTTTCCCAAACCATTAAATCTATCGGACCATTTGATTGTTTTAATAATTTAACTTCAGGATTTATTTTATGATTAAATGACCAAAAATGATCTGCTAAGGCTGATTGATCAGTTTGTTTATACTCAATGTTACGAAAATGTGCTTTCGCTCTTGTTTCCAAATTATGTTTCGTCTTTCCAGTATAAACCTGATCACAACCTAAACAATTAAATTGATAAATACCAGATTTTTTTATTATTAGAAATTTTATCTTGTTTTAGAGAAATGTACTAAATTTTTAATCTTATATAATGGTTTATATTTTTTCAGCTTTCTGTCTGGATTGATTGTATTGGCTGCATATATTGGAGGTTTCATAATTTTTAGTTCTGTGTTCAAGTAAGTATCTCTTAATACTCTAAATATATTTATATTTTTGAAATATTAATTTTCCTACTGAATATGAGTGATTTTTTATTTTTTTATTTTATGCAGATACAGATCAGAAGCACCAAACTTTCTGTCTATAGTAACAGGCAAGCAATGTGGTTCTACACCTGCAACTCAATTAAAATCCTGGTGTGCAGTTTGTGGCAGTGGAAAATGTAATCGGCATCGACCAAGTGCTAATTCATATACACGACAGCCATGGATTAATTTGGAAGTACCTGAAGAAATTGATGAAGCCCTTGATGATGTATGTAGTTTTGTGTTTGTAATTTATTAGTACAACAGTTATTTTAGATTTTATGGGTACAACATCATTAAAGAGAACTTTATTAAACTCAAAGAAACTACACTCAAATAGTTGGTTTTCAAGTCTGCAACTGGATCTCTGGGTTGGAAAGCTGCAGCATCCTACAGATGTTGTTTCTGCTTCCTGTCCTTGGGGATGGTGCCGATGTTCTAGGTTGCGCAGTCGTCTCAGTCTGAGCTTTTGCTCAGTTCTGGTGTCTCAGATTGAGTAATTCCTTTATATGTTACCAACGGCTGCTGCAGTCAAAGCATGGTAACCTCTTACTTTGGGTTTAGTCTCGGACGGGATTTGGAACTAATTTACTAAATGAAACGAAATAATCGTTAAACTTCTTTTCAAATATTCCAATATTTAATTGAATATGAAGTTTAATAAAATGTGTTGTAACATAAATTAATATGTAACTTTAGAAGCTTCGGTTCCCTTTGCAATATTACTATATGCACGCAATAAGATCGATCAGGTTCCAAGTCCTCATTCGGTAAGTTTCGTTTAACTCCATAAACATAAATGACAACTTTGAAATTTGAAATGCACTATACACTGACATCTAGTAGCTAATACGCTAAGCGTTATCATGTCTGCCATATTTCGTTTTGATCAATTTCAAGGTTAATTAGCTAACCAGTTTACAGCAATTTTAGTTCGTCTTTGCAACATATACATGTTATGAGACACGTCAAAATGTATAGATCAGTATATACATAAAGTCAAATTGATTACGTACAGTATACACAGTAAGTAGCTTTTCTATGGTTTCATGTGGTATTTGCATAGACTAATTTACTACAAGAAATGTCATAATATGAATATTACAGGTTTGTGAATGTACTATGCTCCCAGTGCTCATTTATACGGTTATAGTTCTAAAAATTCATTAACCGTATAAAAGCAATGTAAATGCAAAAATTTCTTAACCTTATTCTTAAAGTGTTTTAATGATGCAGCTTGTTTAAATGAATTTGGAAGTTTATTATATAATATTATCCCTTTGTAGTTAAAGCTTCCTTCATAAAAGCTCATTTGGTGTGCTCGAATTGCCAGTTTATCCATGTTATGAGTGTGGTGGTAATGTACATCAGCATTTACTTGAAAATGATTTATATTTGTATGAACATTTGTGAATGTTATGGCTCTCGAAAGGGGACACATTATTATTTGTCTATCTCCATATAACTGATCTGAATGCAATTGAGCCGGCGTGGACAAAACTAAGGAATGTTTTCAGAGGAGACAGTGTTACTTGTGATATCTTTGCTTATCTTACACATTATTTTGCTGAACTTTGTTTCTCAAGGTTGACCACACTGCAGAAACAAAAGAGCATTAGCTCTCACTGCTTCCCCTCTGCCCGCACCACACCATAAGTCCAGCACTCAACACAAGTTGCGTGTACTGTAACTGAAACATTTTTATAAATATTCACAATACAACTTGAAATAAAATTTCATCACACTGAGAATGTTTTGCTCCTTACTCCATAGAATGATGCCAACTCTAGCTAATCTGAGGTTATTGAATTGGCTGTTGCTATGGCGATTCAATAATTTCTTATTGGTTCATGTCATCTTCAGTGACCCACTTTTCATTTCAATTTCAGAGTATTATCATCGTTAAACACATTAATATTATTCTTTTTCCTTTGTTTCTACCTATTCAATCACAAGTTTACCTTTGTTTCTTAATCTTGTTCACTTTCCACTAGAGTTTATATATATAAAACAATTTCCAATGAATTCTTTTCTTGATAAATTTAGAATAACAAAATTGAACTGTGAACTATGTTTAGGGGTTTAGAATAAAAATTAATGGTCATAAGTCAAGAAATTATAAAGCAAGAATAAAAATAACTTGTTTGAGATTAAAACCACTACTAACAAATCTCAGCATTCCAGCATATCGTGGACACGCTTTTCCAGTTGAGTTTCTGTGTACTTTTGAAAAATATGATAGTTTGTCTCAGAAACTATTTGTAGTTGGTTTAATAAACCAATTACAAACAGTTTCTGAGATTAATTTTGACCTCACTGTTACTAAATTCCTCCGAACACATATATGATAGTTTGTCTTTATAGGTTTAGTTCATAAGTGTTATTTATTTGTATTTGAGGTTTTTGGTTGTTTTAAAAGAATTTGTAATATAAAATAAACCCATCTATATGTTCCAGAGTTATAGAGTATTATATTAGTACCAGCAAATTGTTCTTCTAATTGTGGAAGGGATCTGTGACTAATATTTCTAGGCGGTCTATAAACTGTGGGTTACATAAAACTAAATAATAAGGAATTGATTGAACATTTTATACAATTGAAAAACCTGTTTGTGGTTGTTTTTTTTTAACACTGTCACATTTATGTTTGATTGGAAGAATTTAGTAACAGTGATGTCAAAATGGATGGAAACATCTCTAATAAAATACATTAATTACCCCATAGACCTTTCCGTATGGAAAAAAGTCTTCATTAACAAAAATCGTCATAGAGTCATGAATTTTGAAATTCCACCACCAGACATCTTTGACAAGTACATCACGCCATCTATTGACGATACGGAGAAAGAGGAAACCACTACAACTTGCACTAATCGAGTACCAGCTGATGATAAGAGCAAAAGCTCTTGGTACATGTCCTGTGAATAAACAGTGTGAGTGAAGCAATGTGTCAATATCTTCTCGATTCACTTTTGTGCTACGTCAAAATTATTTGAAAAAAACTATTTGTAATCAGTTTCTAACAATTTTTTAATTAATTTTGACGTCATTATTACTAAATTCCTGCAATCAAGCATAATTTGATATAATAATGAATCTAAAATGAAGTAACGGATACAGAGAACCATCAGAAATTTTTTAAATGTTTTAAGATATCAACACTTTTGCTACACTTTAGGAGAATTGTCTCAGAAACATGTCTTGATTTCCAATTTGATGTAATTGAAACATGTAGATCTACATGTTAAAATATTTTTTAAACTTCTATAGTGTATAATGTTCTATAAAATTTGGTTTAAAACAATTAATGAAGTTTATCTTTGTTTCAGTTTCTCAATAAAACACTGAAGGAATTTGTGTACTCATGGTACAATGGATTGTCTCAGGATGAAAGTTTTGTGCAGGAGCTTAGGCAGAGCATTCGTTATGCAACAAGTGTTCTCCTTCGTAAAGTTTTGCAGGTTAGTTTGCAAAGTAAAAACAGTTATTATTGCATTGTTGAAAGATGTTGGTTTCAGTAACACAGTAAATGTCTAGTGGTGCAAAATGGTGCCTCATCACAGGTTGTTAATGAGTTTTAGTTGCTACATCAGTTCAGAGAAGTTCCTAATTATTACAATTAAGGTATTTTTTCACTGCAAGCTGTAGAACAGAAGTAAGGAAAAGGATGAGTGTTAAATTTCCCTTCGTGCTCATTGTCACTTTTAAAATTGTTGCCTTGTAGAGTGTGCATGTCTGTGCCTACATGTGTAAGTGTGTGTGTGTGTGTGTGTGTGTGTGTGTGTGTGTGTGTGTGTGTGTGTGTGTGTGTGTGTGTGTGTGTGTGTGTGTGTGTGTGAGTGGGTGAAGGGCGGGCGGGCGGGCGTGCGTGCATGCGTGTTTCTTCAGCAATATAATTAACAAAGTATTTAGTTCTCACTAATTCAAATTTTTTGCTTCTGTGGATTAGTGCAATGTGCATACTTGTTATCAAGATGGCATTGGTAGAAAATTTGCTGTTAGAAATTTACAATCTACCAAGTAATATATTCTGTTGCAGAATATGTAATATAGAAAGTTACATATAAAAATTTAATTTATAAATGCGAGAATTACAGAAAATAAAGTATATTTTGTTCATATAATTTTGAGTCGAACTAATACTCAATGCTCCACTTATTGCTAGTATTTACCTAGAACGCATTTCATTAGGATCTTCCTAACATCATCAGATGTTGTCGACTAATAGATGTTGGTTTGGTGAATTCATTGGAGGCGATAGGTGCTTCTCTGTCAGTATCTTGATGAAGTTGAAGTTTGGTTTTCTTCAAAGGTAGTGACGAAATTAAACAATTTTCTTTCATATTTTTTATGAAGAGTTTTTCCCGCGTGGTTAATGCAGCTGGAGGACCTTGTACACTTTTTAATAAGTGGATTTCTCGTTCTATATCATGATTCTCCTTCCAAAAATGGTACGCTACTGCCGATTTATCCATTTCTTTGTTCCTGATATTCCTAAAATGCTCTTTAAGCCTAATGTTCAAGTTCCTTTTAGTTTTTCCAATGTAAAAGTTGTCACAGCCTTTGGAGTTTATCCGGTACACACTTGATTTTTTGTCTGTGGGTATCTTCTTTGTATTATGTGATTTCAAAAGGTAATGTACACTAAATTTGCTGTGGGGCCAAAGTAATATTGTACTCTTTAAAGACTTTTTGGAAAAGGTGTGTAGCTGTGGGATGATATGTAAATTTTCTGCATGAAGTTTCATTGCTGATTGGGGAAAGAGTAGTTACTTGTTTGCATCTTTGTTGTCTTTTGAATTTATAAATTTTCTTTTTGACCAATTCAGCACTGAATTCATTGTATTCTGCAATGGTATTAGTTTGACTCAAAATTATATTTTGTGCTTCATTGTATCATAGTCCTTACACATTGGAACTAAGAAAGGGATTTCATTGTTTGTCTCTTTTTCTATGGAAAATTTTAAACTTCATACAGAAAATTTACATATCATCCCACAGCTATACACCTTTTCCAAAAAGTCTTCAAAGAGCACAATATTACTTTGACCCCACAGAACAAATTTAGTGTACAACACCTTTTGAAATCACATAATACAAAGGAGATACCCACAGACAAAAAATAAGGCGTGTACCAGATAAACTGCAAAGGCTGTGACAACTTTAACATTGGAAAAACTAAAAGGAACTTGAACATTAGGCTTAAAGAGCATTTTAGGAACATCAGGAACAAAGAAATAAATAAATCGGCGGTAGCGTACCATTCTTGGAAGGAGAATCATGATATAGAAAGAGACATCCACTTATAAAGTGTCCAAGGTCCAGCTGCATTAACTATGTGGGAAAAAATCTTCATAAAGAAATATGGAAGAAAATTGTTTAATTTCAACACTACCTTTGAAGAAAACCCAAACTTCAAGTTCATCAAGATACCGACAGAGACGCACATATCACCTCCAAGCAGTTCACCTAACCAACATCTATTAGTCAACAACAGCTGATGATGTTAGGAAGATCCTAACAAAATGCATTCTAGGTAAATACTAGCAATAAGTGGAGCATTGAGTACTAGTTCGACTCAAAATTACATTGATTTTGTGCTTCATTGTATCATAGTCCTTACACATTGGAATATATTTTATTCATTAACTAGTCATATAGGCACCTTTGTCTCTGAAACAGTTGGTCAATGGCAATTATATTCACTCAGTTTACAATGATGTTAATCTTGGGTTTTGTTTTCTATTTAAACAATTCCACACATGCACGCACACACACTTCCAGACAAGGGAAGATGGGAAATAATCCTGGCTAAAGAACAATTTACTTTCTCCAGCTGGGAATTGAGCTCAGGACCTCTGGATTTGGAGGCTAGCATGCTAATCACCAGACCACAGGGGCAATTGAATAAAGATTGCACTTATTTTTAGTAGGAATATAAGTTCAGGTGTTTATGATTTTATTTAGAGTATAACATTAAAAATAAAAATAATATGCAATTTAATTAAAAAAATCTATTTGAAGTTGTTTTTAACACTGTCATTTACATTTTTATTTGTTGTGGGACTGAGTGTAAAGTGACGGACTGTTAAAAACCAACTAAAAATGGTTCCACCCACTCAATTAATTTGGGCATCACTGTCACTTAATTCCCCCGAACATGCATAATATATAATTTTCCCTGTATTTACTCGATAGAATATAAAACGTCATTACTTTTATCCTGTGCTACTTGAGCTTATGAAATCATATGCCAGAGATCAACTCTTCTGATAACAGTGGCTATGTAAGAGCCAACTGGAACTTACTAAGCTGATATTTTGTAAATTGAAAAATAAAATGTAAATATTCAAGAATAACACAGATAAATTTGGAGAAGAACAAAACATTGAGTATTGTTGCAGGTTCATAAGAAGAATTAAATTGTTGCAAACTTTATTAAAAGATGTAAGCTTTTCTGTTACCTATTTCTTGATGGATAAACATACAAAGTGTGTTATGACAATAATTTGTGGCAAAATTCACTTATCTGTTTTTTTAATTGATGAATCCTCCAGGACTACTTTCATGTTGGGTCCATCACGGCCCCAGCTGGACTCATCACGAAACTCGTCTTGGAGGATTCGTCCATTAAAAAACACATAAGTGAAGTTTGTCACAAATTGTTGTAATTGTTGTATTGCTTCACTGTCATTAGCTTCAGTTTCTTTTTTACAAAATATAAAGTGTGATCAGAAATTTTACAGAATGAGACTATAAGCACAACACAACACTTTGATACATCTACGAGGGCTGTTCAATAAAGAATGATCTTTTTTTTTTTACGGTCATAATTTTTCGCACTAAAATTCAATCTCATATTCTGTTAGCTTAACGTGAAACAAACACGCCGTAGTAGTTTCATTGTTGGTACTCCTGGTTCCCGCCTGTGAGAACCAAGCAAGCTCAGACATGTTCAGTATCGCCTACCGCTGCAAAGGAGGTAACATGCTGTTAAAGTTGATTTTAGAGGAAGATCCGGAGTTTCTTTCAAACGTAATCACTGCTGATGAAACTTGGTTACATCATTTTGATCCTGAGAGCAAACAGCAAAGCTCAATGTGGAAATCTCCTTCATCACCAACCCCCTAAAAAGCAAAAGTGGTTGCTTCTGCTGGGAAAGTTGTGGTCATCTCATTCTTTGATATTCATGGAATGGTTTATCAGCATGTTGTACCTGCACACACATCAGTAACTGGACAATACTACAGGGATCTCCTGAAAACATTGCAAGTCCATATCAAGTGCAAAAGACCATATTTCCGTGAAGTAGGCTGGATGCTGCACCACGATAATGCGCGGCTGCATATTGCCATTGTTGTAGCTGAATATCTTGCAAAAATCAACATGAAGTGCATCCCTCACCCTCCCTATAGTCCAGATTTAGCCCCATGTGACTTTTTTTCTATTCCCTAACTTGAAGAAACACCTTCGTGGGAGGCATTATCCATCATCAGAAGCAGTGGTGAAGGCTGCGGAGGCATTTTGAAGGATCTCCCAAAAAATGGTTTCCAGCATGTCTTTGAAGACTGGCAGAAACGCTGGGACAAGTGCATCGCATTCAGGGGAGACTATTTTGAGAAGGACCATCAAAATTATGAGGATGAATAACGGTATGTTGTCAAAAAAAAAAAATTGTGATCATTCTTTATTGAACAGCCCTCGTATTTCACATTGCTACCCTCAAAGTAGTCTCATGGGAGATGTATCAACACAGTTGTCTTTCGGAAACACCTCAGAAGTTTTGATGGAAATTAATCATTTCTCCACACTAGCCATATATAGGCTAAGGTTTTTCATGTTGATTGTATCTACCTCAGAAATTTTTAAACATATTCAAAACCTTCTGTAGTTCGTGATGGTTAATGGCAAGATTCTTGAATCTTCCTATAAATTCAGTAGGAAAAGAAAAAAGGCCACTGGATCTAATTTTGGAGGAAAGGCGGGATGGGGAACAGTATTCATCATGTGTCATACTTTTATTCAAAAGTTGGTGGACAAAAAGAGCTCTGTGTGCAAGCACTTGTCCTGATGCAGAAATTGGTCATGATTTCTTTTTTTCCAGACGTTTGTATGGTACAGCCTCACTCAAATTTTGGTTCACTGCTGTATCTTGTAGTACAAATTCCTTACATTCACTTTCTTTAATATTAAAAAAGCAATCTTCACTGACTTCAAATAGGATCAAATCTATCTTTTTGAGATATGAAGATAGTCTCTCATTGTGAAGATTGTTCCTTTGTTTCTGAGATGTACCCTTAAATCCATGTTTCATCAGCAGTAATAACGTTCTCCATAAACTGTGGTTCATCTGTTCTTTAAGATTCTGCAGACAGACGTGCAGCTATTCACTGTTGTAGAATTCAACTTTATATATACTAGACTTGTTATTTGAGTAAGTGGTGTCTTTGTTCTTGAATTTCCTTGAGAAACATTGAATGTAGAAATTATAATTTCCTTTATCCTGAAACCTAACATTTTTAATTATGTTTTTTAGGTTGACTTAGCGCATGTAATCATAAACAAGCTAGTTCCAGCTGGTCTGAGTCACTTGGATGATTACTTAGGGGCGATCAGACTATCCACAAGGCAGCAGATACCACTGGAGAAGGCAGCTTTCCAGTATTTGGGCCCAAGGTTGCATCCAGCAGCAAGAAACAGGGAAAATGAACTTGCATACTTACGTCATCTCACTGCATTGCTATTACCACATCTACAGCCTCCCACTCAGCTTCGCTGCAAGTGAGTTGTGTATTTTATCATCCTCCTTAATATTATTATTTTTTCCCTTATTTTAGAATGCAGAATAGTATCTTTATATTGGTGATTTGTCTATTAGACCTAACAAATCTTCTCCATAATAGACTGAAACAACAACAAAGGGACAAGAAGTTTTGAATTGTTAGATTGCAATTGTTTCACAGCATTATTTTGTATTTTAATATTTGTCAATAGATTTCTTTAAACATTTCCAATATTATCAACATTACGTTAGAAAAGAAAGTAATCTGGACAAACTGAAAAAATAACAAAAATTGTATTTAAAGAATTATGTCACATGAGTGACAAACATTGTAAAATTTAATTTTGTTTTAACTTTGAATCCAGTTTAGTTTAATGTCATTTTATACTTGATCATACATACAAAATTAAATGATTTTTTGTGATATTTTCTTACTAAACCCTCTTCTAAAATAATGCGTAAATGCCTGGTATAATGATGGTGGAGGTTGTTATTCGTTTTATATCCATTTTCTACTGCAAGTATATTTAAGTATATTTGCCTTTATACATATTAGTGTTAATGTACTGTTATCCTTGAATGTATTTTTACAGAACTCATTGGGTTTTAAGTTGTAAAGTAGCCCTATGCTTTCTTTTTATGCAATAAAAAGAAATTTTTGTATGGCTAGTGAAATAGATGTGGATAAAGTACTTCGTGATAAATTTTTATCACGTTACAAGGTTCTAAAATATCACAGTAGTTTTACAGATTCACTAATTTTGTTATCCATGATATTTTTGAGAATTTACATTTTTTGTGTTTTCATGAGTTTCTCTGTTTTCTCTGAAAGATAATCATAAGTAGATTTAACAGGCCGAGACACAAGGGGTGTAGGCAAAACTTGTCATAAGAGCAGATATGTCAGCATTGAGATGTAACCTTTAAGGTGTCTTCCCTATCCCTATAGCACTTATTTTCTCATTATTGTACAAGTTATATGAGACTGTGCTGAATTGGAACTTTGACTGGAGAACTTAAATACACTGAATACACCATTGTAGTTAATGGACATCCGTCAATTTAAGAAGCAAAGATCAATACAGCTTGATAATCAAGTAAAGTAGTTACATTTCTTTGACATAATTTTCTATACTCACGCCATCTCCTGAATGATTGTGGTTTAGGGCGCTCAACAGCGCGGTCATCAGTGCCCCTAAAAAAACTACTCATGCCAAGACTAGATTAAAACAACCAAGTTGTGTCCAGCCTAAATAAAACACACACTTCGTGCGTCAAAACTAAAACATGCTTAAAAACATTCGACAGTTAAAATGGATAAAAAGTTAAAAGCTAAATTCTAAAATTGAGAATATAAAAGAACTTAAAAACTTTGGCCACCGCTTTTTGGTTGTCCGCCAATACCTCTGGCAAGCTAGCCGGCAGCTGGAGGGACCGGCGAAGACGAGCCAGGTTAAAGCAGTTAATTAAAACATGGCGGACATAGAGGGCATCCCCGCAAAACGGGCAAACTGGAGCGGGGTCCTTCTTAAAACGATAAAAATGCGTAAAAAACAGTGGCCTATGCGCAACCGAGCCAAGTGCACTTCTCGACGGGATGGACGGCAAGAGGTTACCCAACACACTGGGTCGTCCTTCACAGAGCGGACCACTCTGCGCGCCAGGAGGACAACGCGGCTCTCCGCATCACAAAACAGAAGTCCTCCGAAAAGACGAATGATACGCTGGTCTTTGGCTAAATGACAGCCGACTTTGCCGCCGAATCCGCCAGTTCATTCCCTGGTAAGCCAACGTGTCCAGGCACCCATGCACATACCATGCTAACACCCGAAGTGTCTAAAACGTGGAGGGCGTCCTGGGTTCGCTGTACAATGGGATGGTAGCTGTACAGCTGCCGAAGGCTTTGAAGTGCACTCAGGGAATCACTAAAAATAACGCAGTTGCCTATCTGGTGTCGTACATATAAAATGGCTCGGTAGATCGCATAAATTTCAGCACTAAAAATTGAGGTGCAGCTGTGGAAACCGAATGTATAGGGTTCGGTTCCACAGACAAACGCACACCCTACACCTTCTGGGCTGTTGGAGCCATCAGAATAAATTAAAACCCGACCGTTAAAACGGGATAAAAATTCTAAAAAACACGTACGTATACTACTGGGAGCCATCAGTGACTTCCTGCACCGTGTCATGCCCAGATCCACGTGGGAAAATTCATGTAGCCAGGCTGGGTACAGTCGCTCTTAAGGAACATTTTAGGCAGATGGAGGTGAAGCCTTGTAATAAGCTCCCGAAAGCGAAAACCAGGTGGCTTTGGAAAACGGGAAGTGTTCCTATAACGGTCGTCTAGTGAGGTGCTGAAAAAAGGAGCAAACGATGGATGCGTTGGCATGCAATGTAGACCACAGCCATAATTCCCCAGTAAAATATCACGCCGGCACTGCAGAGGTGGTTCTGCAGCTTCAGCATAGAGGCTTATGACGGGGCTAGTGGGAAAAGCCCCAATAGCGATACGTATGCCACAATTATGGACTGCGTCTAATTTTTTCAGCACAGATGGACGTGCTGAGGCGTATATGATGCAACCATAGTCCAACTTGGAGCGAATGAGAGTGCAGTAGAGTCGTAGCAACACCGTGCGGTCGGCTCCCCAGGACTTCCCACTGAGTACCCGCAGGATATTTAGGGAACGTCACAGCTGGCCTTCAGTTGTGTTATATGCGAGGACCAGCTGAGCTTTCTATCAAGCACCAAACCAGGGAATCTCGTCTCATCTGCAAACGGTAGTTTATGAGGACCCAATCGGAGTGTAGGTGGTAATCGACTCCGATGGCGCCAGAAGTTCATGCAAATGGTTTTCTCAGCTGAGAACCGAAAACCATTTCTTAAGCTCCAATCGCAAAGGTTATCCAAGCATTGCTGTAGACGGTGCTCCAGAAACGGTGTTCGCTGGGAGGTACAGTAAACCGCAAAGTCGTCTACGAATAAGCAGGACGAGACTCCTGGAGGAACGCATTGCGAGATGGAGTTGATAGCGATAGCAAATAGCGTGACACTAAGTACCGAACCCTGGGGTACTCCATTCTCCTGAGTAAAAGGAGTAGAAAAAACCGAGCCGACCCTTACTCGGAAGGAGCGGTCCTTCAGGAACTCCTGAACAAAAATTGGTAGGCGACCACGAATGTTCCAGGAGTGCAGAGTGCGCAGTATTCCTACACGCCAACAGGTATCATAAGCCCTCTTTAAGTCAAAAAATATCCCGATGGTTTGGCACTTCTTAAGGAAGCCGTTCATTATTTGTGTCGAAAGCGACACAAGATGGTCCACTGTTGAACGGCATCGGCGGAAACCGCATTGGATGTTGGTTAGAAGGTGATGTCGTTCCAGCCACCACATTAACCATCCGTTAATCATGCGTTCCAGCACCTTGCATGCACAACTTGTGAGAGAAATAGGGCGGTAGCTGGAAGAGAGATGCCGGTCCTTTCCGGGCTTCAATATGGGTATTATGGTGGCTTCTCGCCACCGTTCGGGGAAACTACCTTCCACCCAGATCCAATTATAGACCTCCAGCAGGAAGGTCTTGCCCTCAGGAGAGAGTTGTTGCAGCATTTGCATGTGGATTCCGTCCGGGCCTGGTGCAGATAGTCGCGAAGCTGAAAGGGCGTGTTCCAACTCTGCCATGGTGAAGAGGCGGTTGTAATCTTCACAATTTCTGGAATGAAAGCAGAGACCTTGAGCTTCGACCTGAGCCTTAATGGACAGGAACTCAGGCGCGTAACTATCCGTGCTGGACACTTGAGCGAAAGCACTGCCAAAAGTGTTAGCCACATCGAACGGATCCACAACGACCCCTGCACGTGTCTTCAGACCTGCAATCGGCATGTGTGGCCACGCGCCTTAGCCTATTCCATACAATAGAGGAGGAAGTATGGCGATTAAAAGAAGATACAAAGGTATTCCACGATGCCTTTTTGCTGTCCCTAATTACTTGCCTGCACCTAGCACGCATTTTCTTATAGGTTTGCCAAGGTAGGGTGTCTGTGGAAGACCCGCAGAGCGCGTCTACGGGCACGAACAGCGTTCCGGCAATCAGGCGTCCACCATGGAACAGGAACTCAATGGGGAGCAGCACTAGAACGGGGAATAGCCCGCTCTGCTGCAGAAAGAATCTGCTCGGTGAGGTGTCCCACCAAGTCGTTCACAGACTCGTGCTCATAACTAAAAACAGCCAACTGGGTGTAAAGGGCCCTGTTGGCATGATCGAAGCGCCAGGTTGGCCCACGGGTGGAGGGTACGTCTGGTGCCAGGAGAGTCACGAGACATGGAAAGTGATCGCTGGAGTGCAAGTCAGAGATGATATTCCATTGTAAAGAGGCTGCTAGCTGTGGTGAGCAGACTGCCAAATCAAGGTGCGACATGGAGTGGAATGCATCCGAAAGAAAGGTTGGTTCTCCGGTGTTCAGGAGAACCAGGTTATTGTTGTCCAGGAATTTCGCGATGACTTTACCTCTGGCACAAGATTTGGTGGAACCCCAGAGAGGGTGGTGGGCGTTGAAGTCTCCCACCAGCAGAAAAGGTGTGGGTAACTGAAGAATCAGGTCTTGCAGCTCAGTGAGTGAGAGGTTCTCAGAAGGTGGGGCATAGATAGAACAAAGGGTGAATTGTAACGACGGCAGGGTAATGTGGACACCCACTGATTGAATGTCTGTTTGTAGAGGTAAAGCATCGAAATATATATCATCTCTGACCAGCATTAAAGTGCCTCCGTGCGCTGGACTACCCTCTTCTGGTTCTACATCGCACCGTATAGGGGTATACTGTGAGATGTTACAGGAGGCCGTGGGACGGAGCTTTGTCTCCTGTAAGCATACAGCCAAAGGTGTGTGCTTATGGAGCAACAGATCAAGCTCCGACCAACGCGTCCGGAGTCCCCGGATGTTCCAATATAGCCATGGTGGTAGTGGAATAGGATATTATTAACTAAGGCAGATTAAGATGACTTCAGTGGTGGCCGAATCAGTTTACCCTTCTTTTTCGGTGTTGGGCTAACACCTGGTATGTCCTGTTTATCCTGCCTCTTTTTAACAAGCATTCTGGCAGTGTGATCAGCATCCTCCTGCTCCATTTCCTCTGCGGAAGAGGCCCCTTTCCCCATAGAGAACTTGGGTTCCAGAACCTCGAACCGATTGGAGACTGAGACCGACGAAGATGAAAGTTGTCGGTCCGATTCCTCACCAGAAGACTCAGGAGAAGAACTTCGAGATGCCTTCTTACTTTTCTTTTCCTTGGTCGTACAACCCGTATCCTTGAGGAAATCTGATCTCTGATAGCTGGTCTTAAATTTTAGGGGCGGTGCATCGTAAACTACAGGTATCTTAGTTTGTGTGGTTGTGGCAGATGCTTTTGATGGCGATAGTGCCGACTTCTTCGCCGATGCAGGTGAGGTAGATGTAGACGGTGACGGCTTTGACCGCTGCAGAGCTGGTGTGGCAGTGATAATTCTGTCCGATATGGTGGCCTCACAATCGCTGGTTTGGGTTGCGATTTCCTTTTTCGGTACCGGCTTAGCTGCTATTGAGCTGTATGTACCGGACCTCGGGACGGACAGTTGACGAGTACGCAGAAGTTTCCGGGCTTCAGAGAAGGATATTTTCTCCTTAACCCGGATCTCCTGTATCGCCTTTTCCTCCAGGAAGCGTGGGCACTCTCGGTAGCTGGAGGGATGTGCACCAGCACACATTTTGCCGGGGATGTGCAGGCATCTTTGTGTTTTGGCAGGCCACACTCCACGCACATGGGCACACCAATACAGAAATTGCTCGTATGGCCGAAACGCTGACAGTTGAAGCACTGCAGTGGACTAGGTATATAGGGCCTAATTTCAATGGTCTCATACCCTGCCCTGAGTCTTTGCGGGAGGTCTATCCGATCAAAGGTCAGGAACAGGGTACGGGTAGGCACCAGTTCCCCACGCTCCCGCTGCTGCACCCGGTAAACAGCCGTCACGCCTTGGTCTTTTAGGTTCTCTACGATCTCCTCATTCGTCATGCCATCTAGAGCACGGGTGTTGACCACTCCGCGCGAGGAGACTGACGTTCACAGGGTAACTGCCCAACAGGTTCGCCTTCAATGTTACTGCTGCCTGGGAGACTGAATGAGCTTCCACCAGGAGTGTGCCATTCCGTGATCGAGTACAGGATTTCACCGGACCAGCTATCTTGTCCAATCCTTTTTGTATGATAAAAGGGTTCAGAGACAGAAAAGTCTTCCCTTCTTCAGTTCTAGATACGACTAAGTAGCGAGGACCACAGGCTTCAGCTACTTCTTTTCCACTAACCTTCACAGTTTTGAGTTTAACAGAGTGCACCATTGCGGTAATGTCCTCCACCATTGCAAACGTCTCCGATGGCGTGCTCACATCCTTGGCGCCACCCCGGCTTAGGTGAGAGTCCTGGCCTGGACTTTGCTCACCCTAGGGTCACACCTCCCAGTGTAAAGACAGAGGGACCCAATCGCCTTCAGGAGTGTAACAGCTCATGCAATGGCCCCTCCCTGGGACTGAACTTTATCAGCGGATACGAGCACAGTCCTACATGGTAACAAGGGGCTGGGAGTTACGCGTTACCCAGTCACCCCTTGCGCTTCCCACTCCAAGCACCCGCGCTATGTTACCCATCAGACATGTGCTCAGGGAGGAAAAAGAAAAATAACAAAAAATAAATAAATGGGGTCAAACACCGAAGTGGACCATATTTTGGGCGTTTGAAGGAACACTCTCACCTCGCAGAGGAACCCAATCGAGAGATTACACCAGAGCCTCTTCTGCCAGTTTTCGGGGTTACTGATGGGCCTTCTCGGCAGCCGTAGCGGTCCTGGGGTACACCAAGTCCCTACCGTACATCACCCCATCAGTCAGTCCCTTACTTCCTGTTGCCCACCCCTTGGGACGAGGATCGCAGAGGTTGGATTTTGAGGGGCTCGCCATCTCCTGACCTGGCATTTAATTTACTGAGAACAGTCTTTTGTTCAGTAATGCGAATTTTGGTAGTGTTTTGTCTTTGTATATATTGGTGTTATATCCAGTGTTTCATTAGTGTTATGACATTTTATAAACATCCTGATGATGGGAGCGATGCATACTCCCGAAACGTCGATATCTAATCAGCTTTTCACCTGGCTTGTTGCCCGAGAAGAAAGTGAGTACACCATTGTCATTTGTAAGCATAGTCAAATCTGTGTTATAGCCGTGATAGAAATAGCTATTTTTGCATATTTACATGCAAATGCGTGGATGATGCTGAAATCATGAGCTCCAGTTTGTTTTAAGTCAGTACTATTATGTTTTTCAAATGGGAAGTGCTCTAGACTGCGATGAATGAGATGTGTTTATGTGGTCAGCATTGCCACCTTGTTACTCCCACTTTTTTCATATTTTCTTCTCTCTCTCTCTCTCTCTCTCTCGCACATTGCCTGTGCAGGTGTCCGTGGCATAGTCATAAGGGAATGCGAACTGAATTTTCCAAAGTTTTGTAATAATGCAGTTGTTAAAATCAAATTTGGAAAAAAAACATATTTGCATGTTTTAAATGCTATAATTGTAGATTATGAATTACCTATTTTTCTAATGCAACCGAACTGCCAATTCATCTGTATAGCTGTAAATGTCACGTCAAGAGACAATTTGTTATTATCACTGTCTTCATCGTCTGAGTCTTTCAAGTTTATGATGATACGCTCCAAAATCTTGTCCTGTGCTATTTCTTTCCAAAAGTTGCTGTTTTGTACTTCTTTTTCTGCACATCTCACATAGCTTTCCCAGTATTGTTGTGTTACCTTTTCAATTTCTTCATAAATAAATCATGCATCATTAGCCAGTTTAAATATTATATTTGTTTGCAAACTCTGCCTCCCGGTTTTCTTTCAGCCCACACTAATTCAGTTGTATTATATTGGTAAAAAGACAGGCAGATTACCTTGTGCCCCATTTCCATTGCAAGTTGGTTCAGCTGATACACTTTTTCGTGGTTTTTAAATGGAAGAACTGAATTATACTGATTTGAACTATCTACAGTGAACAGATATTATGAACCATTCATAAACATGTGATGGGTCTCGTTCTGCAGATACAGCATTCTACGGGCTAACAGGAAGTGTACTATTTGCTCTTTCTCAAATTTAACAAAACCTTAGCTTGTCCAAAGTAATTCTTTTAGTACATCATATCAATGTTTACTTCACTGTTAATAATGCTTCTGCTTTTAATATTTAAAATGTTTTAAGTAGCTATTCATATTTCACTCCAGCACCTTCTATACAGAATAGATGAATTCAAAAATGCTATCATACTTTCTGATTCTAAAGTAGCATTATGTGCAATAAGTTCATACAAAATGAGGTCAATCCAAATTAAAGAATGTCACAAAATAATCCAACAACTTCAAAAACTACAGAAAAGAATTATATATCAATGGATACCTGCACATTGTGGAATTGCTGGAAATGAATCAGCTGATTTTCTTGCGAAAAAAGGTGCAAATTTAATTCAGAACAAAAGTAAAAACTTACCCTTTACATCCATAAAAAGATTAATTAAAAGCAAATATAAAAACAAACAAAACCAATCAATATCTAACAAAGCCAAAGATAAAAAATGGAACATTTTAATTAAAAATCTAGAAATTATTCCAGAAATCCCACGTAAAGCTGCAGTAGCAAATTTTAGATCACTTACGGAACATGATTATTTGGTCAAACACTTACACAGAATAGGAATTTATACAAATCCAAATTGTCCTCTGTGCAACAAAGAAGAGGAAATGACTGAAGAACATCTTTTAACCTGTGAAGCCCTACCTGCCGGATCCACTACACAGAAATATTGGAGAGCAAGAGAGCTAATGACTTCATTGCCAAAGCCTAGCATTTGAAAACAACAACAACAACAACAACATGGTCATTAAAGTGCTTATGTCACGATGTGTGTTTATAATATATTAGTATTTTATTTATTTGTGTTATGAAAACTATTTGAGCTGAAAATAAGCAGGTTTTACAGTTATGTTAGAAATGTTAGTTCCTGCCTACCTCATTTATTTTGCAAAATTGAGTTTTTGTCTTAGCACAAATAGTATTTATTAGAAATGGATTCTCTTGGCACTCGTCACACCCCACTTATGGGAAATGAATATTACAACACTGCAGGACTAATTGGTTGCTACCCTAGTAGTGTTTAAGGACAAACTTCATCCTATTTGAAAGACAGAGTAACATTCCTGTTCTGCAAATTTTCAGGATGTGCAGGACATTTGGTTAACATCAGGAGTATTTTACAGTGATTTGCCTTGAGTTAGTATACACAGCATGCACAGTGGTTGTGAAGATGCTGCTTATCTGTGTTATGTTGGATACATTATACTACTTACTAGGCAGATTTCAAAGCTCTTTAAAACACCTCAGTTTTTAAAACTTACTGGGAGGGGGTAGTTATTTTTCTGATCTATCAGCGTTCACTATTAGCTGAACAACCTTTGCTTGTGAGTTTTCTGCCATGGCCTTTTCAAAACACAGAGCCTTCATTTGGATGCATGTCTTGCCTAGTGGGAATTTTCTTGACCTGGGAAGTATGTTGTATGCTGGCAGAGTCGGATATTCATATCCTCTTATACTAATGTTTATAGATTTCTCATGCAAATTATAACTAAAACTATCTCAGTTATAAGCTTTCAAAGGGAAATGGCTAAATATTGCATAAATTAAAAGATATAGGAATGAATTTACTCATAGTACTGAAATTGTTTTGCTAGGTTACCAGTCAAATTACATGTTTTTGAATGTAATAAAATAACGAAATAAACACATAGTTAATGAACAATACACCATTTAGAACAATTATATGCATGGCAGCACTATTATTTATAATTCAAACTAAGAAGTATAGAAAATTGCTTCATGTAAAGGGTAATTCGGGATGGGGGAGTTTCTTGAAAACGTGTCATACTACTGTGTCAGTATATTGGGAATTGATCATATAGAAATCTTGTATAAGAGGGGATTCAAAATTATCGGTGTCGCTAAGTTGGTACATCTTTCCCCTATATTCATGCTTAGTTTGACTGTCATCTTGTTTGTTTACAGGGCACCATTTTGTTAGTGCATCTCAAAGGTGTTTTGCGATTTTACAGTGAATTCTGCTTTATATCTTCTATCGACTGAAAATGGGTGCTTAGAAGTGGTAACAAGTTTTGGAAAAAGAAAGAATTCCGCTATACACTGGTTGTTCATTGAGATTTGTTGAGTTTTTGGCCAGAAATTCGTTCACAATGACAGCCTTGTAAGCTGGGGAGTTATCGTGGTGCAGAATCCATGAATTATCTTTCCACAAATCTGGTCTTTTTTGCCGTATTTGTTCTCTAAAATGCCGGATAATGCTCAAATAATAGTCCTTATTTACCCTCTGATCTTCGGGCAGGAATTCTGAGTGCACGACATCACGATAATAAAAAAAAAAAAACTTTCAGCATACTTTCAGTTTTGAGTTTGATGTATCCTTTTTGGGTTTCCATTCAGTTGGAAGATGCCTTGGAAGCTTGTTGACTGGTTTGCATGTCAAACTTGTAATCTCACATCTCATCACCAGTTACAAAGTGTTTCATGAATGGGGGCTGGAGTTGTCTTGTTCTAGCATGTCTTTAGCGATCCTTATGTGATTAAGTTTTTGCAGAAAGTTCAGCTCTTTGGGAACTCATCAAGCAGCAACACATGTCATGTCCAAACAATCATTTAAAATGATATGAATTGGTTCATGAGACACAAAGTTCAGTGGCAACCTCTCTCAGACCTAAATAATGATTTTCAGACACCAGACACCATTTCCTTTGCTTTATCAATGTTCAGTTCAGTTGAAACTTGATGGCCGAGCAGAGTGAGGCAAATCTTCCACCATATCTCTGCCACTTTTGAATTCACTGTACCACTCATACGCACGTGTTTTTGATAAAGTCAATTCATCATAAGTCCTCTGTAACATTTTCAGCAATTCGGCACATGAAATACCATTTGCAATGCAAAATTTGAGACAGATTCTTTGTTCAATATTTTTATTCATTGTAAAATCGCAACACCTTTGAGATGCACTAACAAATGGCGCCCTGTAAACAAATGAGATGGCAGACGACAGTCAAACTCTGCGTGGTATAGAGGAAAGATGTACCAACTTAGCGACAATAATAATTTTGAATTCCCTCTTACACAAGATCAATTCCTGGTACTTTCTTGACAGAATGTATTCCTAGAAGATAATGAACTTAAATACCAGGTTTGACATTTGTAGAACATTTTGTTTAGAGCTATGCCATTCACAGCCACCATTCCCATATGATCTTTCTCTCTCTTTTTTGCGGGGGGGGGGGGGGGGGGGTGGGGGTTGTTGGGATTGAAGAGGTGAAAGCATCTTAGCACTTTCCTAAGAGCAGTAGATGCTAGAGAAAGTAATGTGACATCTTTTAAATTAAATTAATATTTAGTTGCAGAAGATGTTTAATAAATTTAAAGCTTGTTCATACTTCATTTTTATTGCTTTGCAGAAATTTCAGTGTTCTCATTAGAGAGCTGCTGAGTGGTTGGATATTGCTTCCAGTGATGGATGTCCTTGCTGATCCCGCAATTATAAATAGTCTTTTATTACTTTTACTGGAGAAAAATACTCTTACACAATATCCAAATATTTCTCCCACAAGAGTGGAATTCCTGGCAAGATTTGTTTCATCTGTACCTGCCGCACATAACTCAGTAAGTAGTAGGACAGTATAGTTGTTTAATAAGTTCAATGTTTTCTATAACAACAAGAAAATTCATTATGCTCTTTTAGCAGTGTATCAAGAGTATGCCTGCCTCAGTAGCATGATGGTAGCGTGTCTGCCTCACGTTCAAGAGGTCCCGAGTTCGAATCTTGGCCAGGATGAGTTACCTGGATAAGGTTTTTCTGGGGTTTTCCCTTATCCTGAAAGATGAATGTTGGGTAACTCTAAACTCTATGGACCCTGGGCTCATTTGAGCATTATATCACCCATTTCATTCATCTTCTGATATGACTTAATGCTGGAGTGCGTAAATTAAAAAAAAATAACAAGAGTACAGTATTTTTGTATTTCTTACCCTGGTCATTATGCTGGATAAGATTTAGGGTGATAATTGTTGTAGCATACTTAGAGTAGAAAAGATAATTTTTAACCAGGCAAGTCATAACATGGTGAATGAATGAATGGCTGCTCAAATGACCCTGGGGTCCATAAAGCTTAAACTCACATGATGTTTTATCTTCTCATGTTAGACAAAAACTCTGCAAAGAAAAATTAAGTACATAAATTCATCCGAAGAGTAAACTTAGCCTTGCAGAACATGAGGTAGGCACTTTACCTCCACACCATAAAAATGAGATTATAAAATGTTTTGATGCATATCTAGACATATGTACAGGGTCATCGAGAAAGTTTGCAGCAGTTTTACAAAATCATAACTATGCCCCATTGTAATTGAGATAAATTAGTAATTTAAACTGCAAAATAATCGGGAACTCAAGTTTTTTTATGTGTGACTTGGTATACCTAAGTCAACAATTCAAAATATGTCACAGAAACATTTACGTCTTCACTCTTACAAAATTCAGCTCATATCTCGCATTAAACATATGGATTTATCAAACCATGTTCTTAACAAAGTTGATGATGACAGTTTTTTAAAACATGTCATCTTCATAGATGAAGCTACGTTCCATGTCAGTGATTGTGTCAACTGGCATAATTGTAGAATTTGGTGATCTGAACCACCCAATGAAATTTTTGAGTATGACAGAGGTTCTCCAAAAGTAAACTTGTGGTGTAATTTGATGCACAATCAAATCACTGGCCCTCTGTTTCTTATTGAGCAGACTGTCAGAGGACATGTTTACTTAGACATGCTAGAACAGTACGTTTTCCTGCAAGTAGACCAAATTGAAGAAGAAAATAAAATAACATTATTTAACAGGATTGCGCACCTCCACACATTTCCTAACCAGTTTGAGACATTCTGCATGTTTAAGATTCCCTGATTGGTGCATTGGTAGGGCCTTGTAGAAGCATCGATTTGATGGGGATATGTCAGAAACATTGTATACGGTAATCCTATTAGAGATCTGCAACATTATCACAGGATCACCAATGCTGTTGCAACAATCACTCCTCAGATGATCCAGCACTGTTAGGCCAAAATCAGCTATCGGCTCAATGTTTGCAGAGCAAGCAACAAAAGGCACATAGTAACCAACCTATATTAAAAAAAACTTCTTGAGTTGGTGAATTAAACACAAAAATTCTCTTGTTATTTTAGTTAATTGATGGAAATTAATCATTCCTTCACACTAGCCATATATAGGCTAAGGTTGCTGATAGAGTCAACATAAAAAATTAAATGCCATGGTCTGGATTTGAACCACGGATCTCCTGGTTTCCGTCCAGTCGCTCTAACCCATTGAGCTACCATTATGGAGAATTTAATGTTATGTTGGCACGTTGGCCATGGTAGCTCAATGGGTTAGAGCGACTGGATGGAAACCAGGAGATCCGTGGTTCAAATCCCGACCAGGGCATTGAATTTTTCATGTTGCTTATCTAACAAAAATACTCATTTTAATATCTCAAATACTTCCTGAGCTATGATTTTTTTGAAATTGTTGCAACCTTTCTCGATGATCCTGCATTTATACTCATTTAGTTTTATCTTTCCGTGTATGTCGTATTTGGTTTGCAAAGGTTTTGTTCACAGCTCTCATGTTGAGAATCCATGGTTTGATTCCTTGCTCTGGAGTGGTGATCTGGTTTTATCTAATCCTTCACTTTTGACTAAAGTTAGCAAGAGCTAAGTATGCACTTGATAATTATTGGATTCACTCAGTTGTAAATGAAGTAGTCCTGTATCTTCCAATCCTGTTACCTCTCTTTGTGGGTAAAGTGTCATGTGCATACTTAGCTCTTGTCAACTTAAACTTGTGTAAAGTATTCCTAAGACTCAAAATGGTTCGAGATCATGGTAAAAGCTGTAGCTCCTATAGTTCATTACCATTTATCATTATCACCACTCATCTGAAGTAACAACTGCTGTCACACAGCCGTGCTGTGACCCAGTGGTTAGACCATTTGATTCTCACCAAAGCGGCCCAGGTTCGAACCCAAGTGACTGCACATGAGATTTGTGGTGAACAAAAAGCGTGGGGTGGATTTCCTCCGGATGCTCCAGTTTCCCCTGCCATCTCATTCCACAGTGCTCCATCTTCATTTCACGTATCAATCAGTGTTACCGCCTGCGGTGCTGCAAGTAGTAAAAGTGAGTGTTAAACACTACAAAAAATAAAAAACTGCCATCACCCTATGAGTACTTCCAGTTAATAAATGGGTTCCTTACTGCTTGGTTGAATATGACTTTCTCAGAGACCATCAACCATTTGGGGAGTGTTACAAGCAAACCAACTGTATCCTGGTATTTTAAATGTGGGTGCTAAAGGCATTGATGTGGAATACTCCAAAGCAAAATAAAAACAAACATCGACATGAATTACGGACAACCATTAATCATGCAATCATAGTATGAAATAGCACCACAGTCAAAAACAAAAGTTGACATTTCATGTCACATAACATGCAGAACTGAGGTGGAAAATAATATAAGTAGCAAATGATGCCATACTTATTACACAAAAATGTGTTTTATACTCAAAGGTTTCATTTTATTTGATGTTGGGCCAGTAGCAGATAATGGCCAAATCTACTACATTATTGAATATTTCCATTGGGATCTTGCAGCTGATTTTCAGAAACTAATTCATTGGGGTAAACAAAATTCCTGTTAAATTAAAGGTAGAAATGGAGTCACTTAATAACACAAAACAACATACTTCTTAAATTTCCTAGAATGTCGAGATTTAACTGTATTGGAACACCACAGTGAAGCGAAAAATTATTAAATTTTAGATGAGTCGCATAAGAGCCGTAGATGCAAACGATGATTTGCGAAACATGTCCTCAAAATAGGTACGAAAGTGAAGCAGATGTGTAAAAAATACGACTCATCTAAAATTTAATAATTCCTAGAATGTGTTTTTAAGGCTACTTTCATCCATTAACAACTAGGCTAACTAAACTTGGATGTTGAAGTGGATCCTTCTGTAAACTGCTGCTGTGGTGGTGGTTTATCTTACTGTGCTATCAACCCTCTTTCTTCTATAGCTTTCTCTTTCCCCAACTGTTGAAATATAGAATAGTAGTGACCTCTTAGTTGATTGAACAATTTTTGTATGTACATGTTTAGGCTTTCACGGCTGGCATTAATCCAATAGAATGTATTTCCCGGACTTGTGGGCCGTGGTCCAGAGGATGAAAATTCTCCTGACATTTCACTCATATCTCCGACGAGCATCTTCAGAGGATTCCAGCAAGTACCCAGCTAGAATCCTCTGAAGATTACACAGAAAATGAAGCTAGTTACAGCGGAATAATAAATATAATACAAATAAAATATTTAGTGATTATTTTCCACTTTCACTAAATATTTTATTTGTATTACATCCTCTGAAGATGCTCGTCGGAGATATGAGTGAAATCTAAGGAGAATTTTCATCCTCTGGACCACGGCCCACAAGCTCGGGAAATACATACTATTGAATTTTTGTATGCTTGTCTTCATATCTTTTTGCACCTTTCTAAATGCTTTTATCATTTGTGGATTTGGTAACATATTAATATCACATACCAAGGCTTACTGTGACACTCTTTAAGGCAAATAGAAAGTAGAAAACATATTCAGAAATATTTGTTACCACTTGCTTGGTGAGTGGATGGTTATTTCCTGTTCTTGCACGTTCTGGCTCATATCTCCATGTTGTTACATAAAACAAGTCACATAATCACTATCTTTTGCCAATGTCACATGCTACCTTAATTACCTGTCACGGAAGAAATTGGGCATACTGTATATATTCTCAACTGCCAGTCGTCCAGCATGTTACCTTCATTCAACATTGATGAAAGACATGCCATAAGGGACAAATTTCGAAAATGAACAGTAGTATTAATTGTTCATTCATGCTGGCAGTCCTTCTGAATTCTTGTTATTAACTTTAATAAAGGTGTGATCAGATTACTAAAAATAAACTCTTAAAGTATTGTCATAATACAGTATAAATTCTTGTGAATTTTAATCTAGATCCATCTACTAAAGAGAGTGTTTAAAGAAGAAATAGGAATGAAATTTAGTCATAGTAAAAGAATAAAAGTATTAGAAGTTATATTATCTTGGACATCATTTCTTTTGTGTTGCAAATTATTTTCATAAATTCCTAAGCATGTTAAAATGTATACATTTAATATTTATTTTTTTTACACAGGCATTGCGGCTGGATCTGTCTAGCATACTGAAGGATCAGTCGTTGTTGTATCCTTTTATGCAGTTTTTGAAGAGAGAAGGTTTCGTTAATATACTGCAGTTTTGCTTAGATGTGGGTAAGATGATCTGCTTTTTTGTCATATAATATATCTAGTGTATTGATTCTGATTTTAAGAACTTATATGTTTAAATGTAATAAAATATGGAAATACTTTATGTACAAGAATGTACTAGCATCAAGAGCTGATAAAAGGAAAGGGTGTGTACGCTCAATTAAGTCATAAAATATTGATTTAAAAATAAAATTGTTTTTAATACAGCATTTATAATTTTTTAGTGAAATAAAGGCAAAGCTAAACTATGACATTTGTTTCTCTTTGTAAATCATATACTTTGAGAGATAATTTGGGAGTACAGTAACACACTGAACATATATCACAGTATTATATATAGTCCTCATCACTTATTATTACATAAAAACAGAAGCTAATTACAGTGGAGCAATACAAATATTACAATAAAATATTATTTGCCACAAACTTCACTAATCTTGATAGAGTCAACATGAAAAATTCAATTCTCCTGGTTTCCGGAAGCCAGGAGATCCGTGGTTCATATCCCGGCCATTACATTGAATTTTTCATGTTACCTGTATCTATCAAAAACCTTAGCCTATATGCGGCTAGTGTGAAGAAACTATTAATTTCCATCAATTAACTAAAATAGTTTAACTAAGTTCATCTCACCTCTGGGTACTTAAGGTTATACCTGTGTTTTGACCTCAAAGAGTTAAAATGCGGTACTGTATACTGAAAAGCAGAATCAGAATGTCACTTGCTATTATATTATTTATAGTTAATAGCTTTCTGATATAGTAATTTGTATTTTATATTACTTTCAGATTTTTAACTAGATCTTAGTACATAAACAAAGATATTTATAAATATAATATAAAACATTTTATAAATATCCTGATGATGGGAGAGATGCACACTCCCGAAACGTTGATATCTAATCATCCTTTCACATGGCTGGCTGCCCGAGAAGAAAGTGAAAGAATTGTTGTGTAGACATTTCTTACTTCTAATTAGTTTAGAAAAAATAATTTTTATTTACATGTGTTTTTTTTGTAATTTACGTCCTCCAACGTTAAGTCATATTGGACTGTGAATGAATTGGGTGAAATGATGCTCAAATGAGTCCAGGGTCCATGGAGCTTAGAGTTACCCGACATTCGCCTTGAAGGATAAGGGAAAATCCTGGAAAAACCTTATCCAGGTAACTCACCCTGACCGAGATTTGAACTCGGGACCTCTTGAACGTGAGGTAGACACGCTACCATCTACACTACCAAGGTGGGCTTATATGTTATTGAATTTGTAAACATTTTTAATTTGATTTCTGTAAAACAATTAACTTCAACTGAATTATTTAACGCTTTATAGCTAGTGTACAAGATTTTTTAAAGCCATCATTCCTGAAGCTGTCCTTAAATGTCAAGCTGAGTTATTGAAGTGTAGTCCAAGGAGCATTTTGAATAGTACAAAGTACTGAGAAAAAGAAACTGAAAAAATGAAGTTTAGGGATCAATGCAAAGTACCTACATAATAGAGATAAATTAAAATAGGCATTATTATATTAAAAAACAGTGTGGTTATAAAAGTGTAATAACTTATAAATATAACAAAAGTGAAAAAAGAAATTAAATATTTATAATTTTTGTTGAGTTTCATTGATGCATTCATTACTACGAGCTGCAAATTGCTTTCTGAAAAAGATTTGGTTAAAGGTATTTTTAAATAGATCTAAAAGTGTATATGTGTTAATAGAAACTCCTTTGGAAAACTAAATATGTTTCAGCTAAATTGAAACACCACTGTGGCTGCTGTTGAAAGCTTTCAGAATGACCTTTGTATATAGATTCATCTCTGAATATCAATGTATTATGTGCTACACAAATTATTTATAAAAAAAATCTCTTTCAGAGGAATTTAATCGTAAAATGCTGACTCCAGATCTTACCAAACAAGATCTTGATAATTTATATAAGGAAGCTTGGGATCTGTTTTCTGTCTACTTCAGCCCTGAATCTCCAGATAGAATTTTATTTGCTCCCCAAGTGGTTTCAGAAATGCATGCAGGTATGTACCAATTCTAGAAGCATGATGAACAAGCCAATTGTGTGCAAGAATGAGAGGTTTTTTTATTCTTCAGAAGATTAGATAAAAGGCTCAACTATGTGCACAAGCAAAAATAACTTTAAAGATAGTTGATCAATGCATTCTTCTGGGAGCATTCATTATGTGCATAAATACAGTGATCTAACACAACATTGAAGGCTTGAGATAAAATGAGTTCATCATATCGAAATTTAACTGTATTGGAATACCACAGTGAATCGAAACAATTATTAAATTATAGATGAGTTGTATTTATTACACATCAGCTTCACTTATGTACCTATATTGAGGACATGTTTCGTGAACTATCGTTTGCATCATCAGCTCTAATGCAACTAAAGCTTGATCCAGTGGTGTGGGTAGTTCTGGAGTTGCTGCTGCCATCTGTTGATTTTGTGATGAATGTAAATGTGGGGTTGTCTTCTGGTGGGATTTCAAAGTTCATTAGTTGGTTTTTATGTTTTTCTATGCATATTCTCTCCTATATGACGAGTTCACTATGTTTTTGTGCATATTTAAGTAATTTGGTGCTATCTTCAATTTCATGATATTCAGACCAGAAATGAGCTGCTATTGCGGACTTATCATTATTTTTGTATCTGAAGTGTCGAAAATGTTCTTTCTTCCTAGTGCCTATGTTTTTTTTTTTTTTTTTTGTCCTCCCTACCTAAATTTTTTCACAGTCTTTACACTTAATCTTGTAAATGCCTGACTTTTCTTCTGGTTTTATCTTATCAGTATTATAAGCAGGTTTTTAATGTTGTATTTGTTTTTTGGTGCCAATGTAATATTGTATTTCTGAAATTTTTTTGGAACTTTTTTATGGCCCAGGGGTGGTAACTAAATGTAGCAAATCTAATTTCTTGTTTCATTGATGAAAGAGCTGTGATCTGTTTTAATCTTTTGTGAAGTTTGAATGATTTTATTTTTTTATCTACAAGGCTTTTTCCATATTATTTTTTAATTGCAGTTTTTAAGATTTGATGGTATTCTTTTTTATATTCTTGCTGGCTGAGGGGTAGATTTACTAATCTGTGTGTGAGACTTTTGATGGTGGCATGTTTGTGTGGAATTGGGTTGAAACTATTTGCTTTGGTGTAATTATCTGTATGTGTTACTTTTCTATGAATACCAAATTCCAGTTTTTCATTGTTTTTTTGTGATTTTAAGGTCCAAAAAAGGTAGAGTACAGTCCTCTTCAGTTTCCACTGTGAATTTTATGCTGGGTTCTTGAAGGTTAAGTAGTTTCAAAACATCATCTATCTATTTGTAGTGTACTATTCCAAAGATGTTGTGTGCATATCTGTACCATGTTTTAAAAATATGAGGAAAGGCTTTGGTTATATGTGTTTCGAAAAAGCTCATGTATAAATTGGCCAAAAATGGTGATAGCGGGCTTCCCATAACCAGTCCTGAAATTTGTTTGTAATACTTACCATCGAAGACAAAATAATTTTGGTGTATACATATTTCAGTCCGTTCCCTCTTCCCTAGCATCCCAATAGTCAAACTTTTGATTCAACTTAAGAAATGGCTAACTTCTATTAGCCTAGATGCCAATACAATAGAAGAATATTTGGCAATGACTGAAATATGATGATAATTCGCGAAACATGTCCTCAATATAGGTACGTAAGTGAAGCTGGTGTTTAATATATACAACTAATCTATAAGTTAATAAGTTCATCATATTAAAAACTTGGTATTTTTTTTTCTCTTTAAAAATTATCACACATAGAATCTTGTAAGAGCTGTACCAATATCAGCAATTACGGGTGGAACTGAGGAAACCCATTCAATATCCAGATTGTTATACAAGAGCCAGAAAAATTTATTTGTACTTTTCTGCCTTCTGGATTAAATATCCACTGCATTTCAGCATTTGGCAAGCATTGGCATGTTAATACTGTTAACTTATTTTTGTTGTTGACCAAATTCATGTGTTTCCAGAATAAAAATGACATAAAAATATAACTTCATATTTTAGTATCCATTTTTTACTCTTCTCCACTCCTACAAAAAGGTTAAAGGAACATTTCAATTGAAACATGTAAATGTTTTTAATTTTATTCTCAGAGGCTTCAAATAAAAACAATTTAAAAAAGCAATATTCCACTATTTGACTTTAAAAAATTGTATTTTTCAGCTTAAATAGGTATTTCCTTCCTATGAGTAAGAACTATGATACATTGAAGCACAAAATTAATATAATTTTGAGTTGAACTTGTGATATTTACGTCCTCCAATGTTAAGTCATATTGGACGGTGAATGAAATTGGTGAAATGATGCTCAAATGAGTCCGGGATCCATGGAGCTTAGAGTTACCCAACATTCATCTTGCAGGATAAGGAAAAACCCCAGGAAAAGCCTTATCCAGGCAACTCACCCTGACCAAGATTTGAACTCGGGACCTCTTGAACGTGAGGCAGACATGCTAGCATCTACGCTACTGAGGCGGGCGAATGTTGGTTTGGTAAACTCCTTGGAGGTGATAGCGTTTCTGTCAGTATCTTGATGAACTTAAATTTGGCTTCTCTTCAAAGGTGGTGTCAAAATTGAACAGTTTTCTTTCATATTTTTTTATGAATATTTTTTCCCACGTGGTTAATGCAGTTGAACCCTGAGCACTTTTTAATAAGTATATTTCTCGTTCTATATCATGATTTATTTTAAAAAATGGCACACTACCGCCAATTTATCTATTTCTTTGTTCCCGATTCCTTTGTTCCTAAAATGCTCTTTAATCCTAATGTTCAAATTCATTTAATTTTTCCAATGTAAAAGTTGTCACAGCCTTTGCAGATTATCCGGTATACACCTGATTTTTTTTTGGTCTGTGGGTATCCCTTTGTATTATATGATTTCAAAAGATGTTGTACACTGAATTTGTTCTGTGGGGCCAAAGTAATATTGTGCTCTTTGAAGACTTTTTGGAAAAGGTATATAGCTCTGGGATGATATGTAAATTTTCTGTAATTTTCTGTAAATGATTGACATCCCAATCCTAACCAAATTTTTTGTTGCTTGGCCATTTACTGTACTCTTTATCGTGCTAACTAGTCAGTATTTAATTATTATACAAAATAATACAATTCCTGAGTTAGAAAAAGAATGACAGTTGGTTGGCCCTGTAGCTCAGTCAGTAGAACACTTGCCTGCCACGTTAGGGGTTCTGGGTTTGATTCCCTGCGGGGTGGGGATTTTTCTGCAACCAAGATGATTCCCCATGTTCCCCAGAGTCTGGAAGTATGAATAAAAGTGTAAATGTGTGCATGATCTAATGATACTATCCAACAATTACGAGTTAACACCATCAATATGTTCCAAAGCAGAACGGTCGCCAATATGACCACTGCAGTTAAAGCTGGAGTATAAATGGGGGAAAAAAAAGGAATGACAATATAGAAATTTCTCGGGCATGTAATCACAGTGGATCAAAGGGCAAAATATTAATTGCAATACTAAGTTAATATAACGTTAATAAATAACTGACAATGACAAAAATAATAGTATCCCAATATGCAAAAATGATAAAAATTTTAATGACAAGGAAAATCTGTAATGCTCTTAAGCTATGATAAGGCACACACTTTGAAAGTAACCATATATGTATAACCTAAGTTACATTGAAATTTCAGTCTCACTTCTGAGCAAGAGTTTCTTGCTTAAATTACATTTTCATAATGAGGGAAAGTAAACAAATCAATTTCTCTCTTCCAGTTTTGCAGGAGCCTGCGGAAAACATTGTAAAGTTGAGAACAACACCACCGTTGTTCCAGGCTTATGAATATGCATACAGCATTTTGGAGAATTCATTATGTCCGTTGTTTCATGAAAGTGATGATGTAAGTACATTGAATGTTTTATGTAGAAGGACGATGGTTGGACGGTTTGTTTCTACAAATTTCAGTCTTAAGTTGCACTTGACCAGTAGCCTTACGTTTCTTTTGAGACACTTAAAAATGATTACTTAATGCACCTAATAAAGAGTTAATTAAAATCCTTGGGCATTACAAAGAGCAATAAATAGATAAATGAAAACAAAGAGAAGACACCATACAAAAGCACTGGTTTACAAACATAAATATCACAAGGGGAGAGTGCAAATGAAGTATGATATACAACATTCTGAGTTAAGAAGCTGCATGTAACATATATCACTTTTGCACAAAGTTAAGCAAGCATTATCTTAAATATTAAAAGCAGAAGCATTATTAACAGTGAAGTATGAAGAATATTTCTGTTAATAATGCTTCTGCTTTTAATATGTATGACGTTTGGTATCACAAACCAAAGAAGCAACTTAGCAATAAAAAAAAAAACAATTATACAACAACAAGTAAGTGAAGTTTGAGTGTAAACATAGTGACTCATAAATCAAACTCAAAAAGCATTATCTTATTTCCATAATTATTATTTACAGAAACACAAAGTTTAACCAAACCAAATTTGGTTATCATTTTGTTCATTAGTTATTGTAATCAGAATTTGTAGTAGTGTAATATGCTAGTTTACCTAGCGTCCTTTAGTTGAATTGTTTTAACCTGTCACTTTTCTTCTGTCCTTGTCTATAAGACGGGATGAAGAAAATCCATTTACTAACTTCTGGCAGTAAATGACCATCACCACTCAAACTGATTTCTGGCCAAAATAGTTGCCTGATTGACAGTGAAAGAAGCAGTGATGGTGTGCAACTGTGATAGAAGTTAATTGTGGTTTCTTTAAGAGTGTAAGTGACAAATTACCAGTGTCACTAAACAAATTCAAGAAGTATTTTTCAATTTTGTGAACATTGCATTTGCTATTTTGTTTGTTAGCTGGTATTGCAAATAAAGGAAAACCAATAAAATCAGATGACAACAAAATGCCATAAATTATTTAGCAATGAATGTGAAGCTCTGAAAAATAGAAAATCAACATTATCGAAGATGACCACAATCGAAAGAACTGCTGTAGCTTGTACCTTCTCCCACTGTTAAACAGATTTTAAAAGAACAAATCAAAACACAATAATTGATAGCATTAGAGAGAAAAAAGTGTCCCAATACACCAGAACTGGCAATATGAGCACCCAAAGTGTGAAATGCTTTACCCCTACATCCACCGCTTCCTTTTTCCTTCTATCTGGAGAGTAAACAGGTGACATGTGTCACAGTGGTGATCATTTGCATGTCAGATGTAATTAAATACATACTTTTGAATGCAGGGTTTGACTAGAAAAGCACGATGAGGGTAAATGACACTAGAGAATATGAGTGAAGGATGGAATTACAATATCAAATGGCTCATTTTGGTATTGTGAGAGAAATTGCTCACATTAATGACCATAGTCAAACCTTAAGCTGACAAAAGCAGTTCTATAGAATTAACATGCTTTAATACAATAAAACTTTTTTACACCACTTGTCAAACTTTAAAAACTTTAGCTCCACTTACATTTAAAATTAAGATATGTTTCAAGGAACATGCATCCTCATCATCATCAGCTGATGTTCGACTAGTTCTTCAGGTGACCGCCTCCTTCTCCTGGCACTGTTCCATGAGTCTAAATACTTCTATTTTATAATTTTATGCTTTAATACATTTGTTCTATGCAGTGATGCATATTTCCCTTATGGCGCTGGAGACTTGTAAATACTTAGTATACTGTATTCTTAAAAATAATAGAGTTTATCTAAAAAGTGCATTGAATTGTCCACATTGTATATTGGTAAAAGGTGACATAATGATACTCCTTTAATTTACATGATTGTAATCTATGCTAATTTAGAACATATTAAAGACACCCTGGGTAGCAGGCTCTTGTTCAGTGGCAATATATTCTACAGTAATTTCACTGTGTCTATATTCACTTAACCTCACTTTTCAATATTTCTCTCTTGCATATCACCCGAAATGGGGAGAGAAATACTGAAAAGTAAGGTTAAGTGAATACAGACACAGTGAAACAATAGTAATATGAAGTTGAAACAAGTGGTATTAATTTAAGCTAATTGATGGAAGTTATTCATTTCTTCACACTAGCCGCATACAGGCTAGGATTGATAGGTGACATGATAAATTCAATGCCACAGCCAGGATTTGAACCATGGATCTACTGGTTTCCGTCCAGTCGCTCTTACAAATTGGTCATGGTAGCTCAATGGATAAGAGCAACTGGACGGAAACCAGTAGATCCATGGTTCAAATCCTGGCTGTGGCATTGAATTTTTCATGTTGACTATCAATCCAATACCTTAGCCTGTATATGGCTAGTGTGAATAAATGAATAATTTTGATCAATTAGTTTAAAGAATAAGAGTTAATGATGAAGCCTGGGACAAGTACTTACGATAGTAAGTTGCCACAAACAGTGTATCTCAGATGCGAGAGCCCCTAGTGGTTTACTGGGGAAATATATGAGTCAATTGGAGAATTTAATGTCATGACGGCAAATTGGCCATGGTAGCTCAATGGGTAAGAGCGACTGGACGGAAACCAACAGATCTGTGGTTCAAATCCCAGCCGTGGCATTGAATTTTTTATGTCTGTCAAAGACCTTAGTCTGTATACGGCTAGTGTGAAGAAATGATTTAATTTTCATCAATTAACTAAAATTATTTTAAGATATTACTGTATAATTATTGCTGCTTTTGCAAAGTCATTGGTGTGAAATAGTATCTGTGAAAAGAAAAGAAAAGAAAAAAAAAAGTTTCATTTCTTTTAAGATAAGTGAAGTTTTAAGTTACAAATTATTATGAAAATTGGGTTTTTTAAAGGCATCAGTAGGCGGTGGTTTAACAAGGATTGCCAAGTGGCAAAGGCAAGAGTAGCACAGGAAGTAAAGAATTGGCGGCAATCAGGGGAAAAAGAGGAAAGGGAAAATTTCCTGATCTTGAGATGGGCATACAGGTGTCTAATGGAACAAAAAAAGAGGGAATGGGGTGAGAAAATAGGCAGAATGCTAAATGAAGCAGCAAGAATACACGACACTAAGAAAATTTGGTCAATAATAAGAGGGCTGTATAAAGATGTGGGGAGAGATGAGTATATAGGCGCAGATCAATGGTGTGCATACTTTGAATCACTGTTAGGACAAGATAATTATATCAGAGTGGAAAGAAGTTTGTTAGGGGATCCGCAAATAATTAATGAATTAGATAGATATATCTCGGATGCTGAATTTTGTGAACAAATAAGCTTACAAAGCTAGTGGTATTGATGGTATACCAGGAGAATTTTGGAAGGCTTGGGCACTCGATGAAACTAGAAGGAAAATAGTGATAAAGTTATTCAATAAAATAATGGAAGAAAAGAAAATTTCTAGGAAATGGATGACAAGCATGGTATTGCCAATTTACAAGAGAAAGGGAGATAAAAATAACCCAGCTAACTACAGAGGGATTAGTTTATTGTCTATTCTAGGGAAGATTTTCACTGGAATTCTAGCAAATAGGTTGCAAAATTGGGTTGAGAAGGAGAATAAACTTTCGGAGTTCCAAGCAGGTTTTAAACCGGGCAGGAGAACATCGGACAACATCTTTATTATTAAAACAATTGTACACAAATATCTGAGCAATAAAAGGGGAAGGGTATATATGATATTTATTGATCTAGAAAAGGCATTTGATTCTATTAATAGAGATGCATTGTGGATAGAATTAAGCAGTAAGGGGATAAGTCAGGCGTTTATAGAAGTAATTAAGATGATATACCAAGAGAATGAGTTGTGTATAAAACTACCAGAGAACGAAGTAACTAAATCTATATCGAGTAAGACAGGGATGTAAACTTAGTCCAGTATTATTTAATCTTTATATCAATGGAATTTTAGAGGAGATATCAAGTTGTAGGGTACATTCACCAGTTATTAATAATAAAGAAATACCGGGGCTACTGTTTGCAGATGGCCTAGTAGTTGGGTCCATATCAAGTGGAGGGCTGAGAAGAGCAATCGAGGCAGCCAATTCTTATTGCAATAAATGGGGTTTGAAAATGAATGAAAACAAAACAAAGATTATGGTCTTCAAAAAAGGATACAGGTTGCGTAAAGATGAGAAATGGGAGGTTAGTAGAAGAGAAATAGAGGTAGTAAGGAGATTTGATTATTTGGGTACAAGGTTGAGTTCAGATGGCAGCTGGAAAGAACAAAAAAAGATGTCTGTGGCAAAAGGTAAAATGGCCATGAGAGTGATAAGATCCTGCTACAGTAAACTGCCAGATATAAATGTCAAATGGTTGGAGAGGATTTATATGGCTGTAGTAGAAAATAGAATGTTACATGGATCAGAGGTTTGGGGAGTAGATGAGGCTTGGGGAGAGACTGATAGAGTGCATAGATCCTTTTGTAAATACATATTGGGATTACCAATAGCATCACCAAATGGGGCAGCACAATTAGAACTAGGCAGGCATTCTACTAAAATTAAAATCTTGTCAAGGGCAATGAAATATTTATACAGAATCACTAACTTGGAAGATGGCAATATAATTAAAGAATGTTTTCATATTCAAAAGAGAAGTAACTGGGGTGGGTCTTGGGCACATAAAATGAATGACGTGTTGAAGCAGATAGGTATGGGTCATTCTTGGATAAATGCAGAGTATGGGTATAGAGGCTTCTGGAAAGAAGTTAAGCTAAGATTAGAAGATATTGGCAGACAAGACATTTTTGCCAATACAAGTGACAAAAGCTCACTGAGATTATATAGAGAAATAAAAACAACCTGGGGGAGGGAAGGATATATAGATATATGTAGTAAGTTAGGGTGAGAAGGTTTTGCTTGGGCGAGAACAGGAGTGAGAAACTTGAAAGGTATAGGTCAAGAGAGGGAGCTAGATAAATGTCCATTGTGTAGAGAAGAGAATGCAGATTTCCATTGTATATTAAATTGTAGTCAAACAAAGATATGGAGAGAGCAGGCTTGGCTACGTAAATGGGACAATTTGGGGGGTGAAGTAGTAATTAGAAAAATGTTGTCAGTAAAAGGGGAAAAGAACAGGAAAAATATAGGGAATTATTTAGGGAAAGTTAAAGAGAGATGGCTAAGAACAATTAAGAGAAAAATGTAGAGTGGGATAGGTGAAATGGCAGAAAGTGTAAAAAGGAGCAGAGGGCCTCCAATACACAAAAACCTAGGGTTAGGTGTATGGGGACCGAATTACTATTCAATGGTGGGCAACATTATAACATGATAGGATTTTCAGGATTTAGGAATATATGGCATACTTCAGTATGGATTTTATAATTGTAATCTTAATTTTGTATTTCCATTTGTTGATGTAAGGAAATAAATTACTTATTACTATTACAAATTATTATATTTGTATATAGTATCTGTATCACACTAATATTTATATTATATAACATGTGCTTAATCTTACTGCAGTTATAAAAATTGGTTAAAAAACATGTCCATTGTCTTGTATAATAAAGTTAGGATGCATTAAAATGGAATGGAGCAAAATTGAACATTTGTTGCAAAGGTTTATCAACATGAACAGAAGTGATAATGGGAACACAGACTCTTGAAACATATTCTGTAATTCAAACTTACATAAATGATGTAAGCATTACAAATTGGTTAGGAAAATAAGGTTATATATCAATAAACTAGAATTCCTTGAAAAGCTTATGGGTAGAAAAACTCATGTCTTTGTTATACCAGATTTTTTGTTGCAGTATTACACGTTGTTGTGTGGGCAGAGGCTATCTAGCGGGTATAACAAAAGTGGATCAAGGTAAGTGTCTATAAAGCACACATTATTTCATTGAGGCATTGAACATATTTATTGACATTTCTGAAAATATGTTTTTAATTAAAACAGATGTATTTTGTACAAATAGTTATGTTCTAAGGTGTATTATAAATTCATTCTTTCAGTTTTCTGATACCTCTATATTTTATTTAGAGTTTCTTTAATTGTTTAATATACTAATGAGATAATGCATATACAGGGTTCTCCATTTAAAATGTAATGGGCACAGAGCATTTCTCCTGTGTGTGCCACAGCCGGCTTTGCTCCTACATAAACTCAGTGCGTAAAGCATGTATAACACTTTTACCTTGCTGGAAATATCCGCCCTCAGCTGAACAACCATTATATGATAGGAAGAAAACATTCTGATTCACCTGATTAAGTTGGGCCACTATAATGTTTCTGATTTCATTTCTAATGTTTTGTTTTAGTTCTTCCAGTAGATGAGGATTTGTCTCATAAACTTTGTCTTTCAGGTTACCCCACACAGTGGTAGATCTGGAGAGCAAGAGTGCCATATACCAGCACTAATCTCTTATCTTAAAATGCTTCCCTAATTTTATTCTTGAACTCCTCTGCTAAATGGACAGTAAGCAGAATCTTAGATGGATAGAGTCAACTTGAAAAATTCAATGCCATGTCCGGGTTTGAACCACGGATCTCCTAGTTTCCGTCCCGTCACTCTTACCCATTGAGCTACCATGGCCAACGTGCCATCTTGACATTAAATTCTCCAATTGAATCATATTATTTTCCTGGCACACCACTTTGTGGCGACTTACTATCGTAAGTACTTGAGTCCCAGGCTTCATCATTAAACTCTTATTATTTTAGTTAATTGATGGAAATTAATCATTTCTTCACACTAGCCGTATAGACTCTATCCATCTAAAACGTTAGCCTACATACGGCTAGTGTGAAGAAATGATTAATTTCCACAAATTAACTTAAATAAGCAGAATTTTGTTGAAACCACCCACATGATTTCTCTTCTTCTGTCAGTTCATGATAAAATGGGGTTAAAATGGCATTTCGGTATCTCTTTACATTTACCACTGCTCATACAATACTGGATTATGCATCTAGTGCAATCAGCACAAGAAAGTTTTCAACTTTCCAATCATAATGAGAGATTTCTTGAATGTGATATGGATTTTCAGAGGCCCATTACTGAATGTTATGAATGTTGACATGACCACTGAGGTGGAACCATGCCTCATCAGAAAAAAATACAAGCTGTGGATCAATTAAACAGTCATTCACTAATGAAAGAAACAGTTCACAGTAGTGCATTCATGCTACTGGGTCACCTTGTTTCAAAGCATGGACACTTATTCACTTAGATGGCTTTAGTTTTAATAATTTAGTTGCTGTCAGTGCAGAAGACTCTGAAATTTCCACCTGTTGTGCTAATTTTGGAATGGATTTGTTTGGTAAAGTTCAAAGCACGCACCTCTGTTAACACTGTACATTTACGCTTTCATATTTTGTTGGTCACAGAATCTGTGGTTTTGAATTTGTTCACAATCTCGTGAATTGTAAATCTGGAAGGAGGCGCTTCACCAGGGAATTTTAAAATACACCCTTTGCAAACATGGCTTGGTGATTCCAATTTATAATAACTTACACATGACAATGCGATGCTCTAAAGTCAAGTGCCTGTTCATGTTGGTGCTGGTACAGTACTGCCGAGCAGAGAGCACTCTGCTAGCTCCTGTAGTGAGGGAATCCAGCAAGGTAGCAGGAGAGGCAAAATGCTGTGTGCTCTGTTTTGTTTTAAATGAAGAACCTTTATTATTGTAATACACTATTATGCAGAATTGTGCTGTTGCTAACTTATATTAACATCGTTTCTAATTGTATGCTTGTTAGTTCCCCAATGCTGCAAGGATCTCCAGCAAAAGGAAGGTATTGGCTGTTAATACATATTTTAATAAATAAATGTAGTATTCCATATGAACATCAAAATGTTTCTTTCAGTTTTGAAGTGCTACTTTGGGAACTCAAGAGTATCACTCACTATTGATGACTTGGAAATAACTCCTTGGTCGTAGATAATGTCTGCTCTTTCTTGATAAAAAGAAATGGAAAAAAAAAAAAAAATAATAAAAGAAAGAAAGAAAAGTTAAATGAAAACCAGTGATATGGAATATGTAGGTTTTGCAGTTGATTTTATCACCTGGTTAAGAGTTACACAACTCTTGCGCTTCAGTTGATGCTATTTTGTCTGAAGCTGTTCCAAAATTTTGTTATGTGATGCATTTATTTTAAATTTTAGTGATAGAAGTGATCCTGTATGTTTGCATCCATGCTTGCAAATAAAGATATGGTATTATCAGATAAACAGGGTGTAACAAAAAGATAGGTCAAAAATGTGGAAAAAACATTTCTTGTTGATAGAAGCTAAAAAAATATAGGAACATTAGTCCAGAAATTGATTATTTCCTTTTTAGAGCACTTTTTTAAAAGTTGAATCCCATACAATAACACTTAATGACAGAACAGTGGGAAAACAGGAATTCACAGCCAATGTTGAAAATGACCTCCATTAGTTCAATGCATCTGTCAACCCACCGTCACATGGACCTCCCATGCACTGAGTTAGGCCTGGAGAATTTCATTCAGGCAGCGATTAGGAGGCGGCAAATTAATCAAAGTCAAATAATTCAAAGAGAAGCTAAATTAATATAAATGAATTGCTAAAATAATATAACAATCTTGTTATAATAATATGAAATTAGAATGATTAAAATAGCAGTTGACTGGGCAAGAAAGAGAAAATATTCTTGTAAAAATCTGTACACGTCGCAGAGACAGGAAAGAAGAGCCATTACCTTCTTTGTGTTAGTAAAAGTTCAATGTATGAAGACTATTTTGTTCTTTCAGCTAGGAATGTTTTGGGACAAAGGACTTTCGAAATGCAGTTGAGCATGAATGCTAAAGAGATTTACTTCGCTGATTTGGTAACGATGCATACTGTTAGAAACAACTCAGGGTAGGTATTCCACAACTCAGGTTGGGCGGAACGTCAGTGAGTCATATGAGTTTTGAAAACCAATGTGAAAATTCGGAATAAAATGAGAAACCAATAATAATGTAACATTTGAGAAGGGTGAGCTAGTTTAGTCACGTGATAAAGTTAGAGAGGGGGTTAGAATACGGTTCGAACTGAATGGAGAAGTAAGAAAAACCTTGATGTGTGTTTGGAGGAATTTAGTAACAGTGACGTCAAAATTAATAAAAAGGCCCTGGCCTTTGAAACTAGTCTCTCATAAATATATGAAAAAGTAAGTGACGAGTGTCAATAAACCAACCACAAATAATTTTTATATTAAGAAAAACCTTACTTACAAGTTGATACTACGACAGGAAGAACGTGTAGAAAAACTTTACCTACAAGTTGATACTACGACAGGAAGAACGTGTAAAAAGAACTTTACTTACAAGTTGATACTACGACAGGAAGAACGTGTTCATGTGCATTAAGAAGAGAAGCGAAGATTTAGAATCCTGAAATTTTAGGAATTTTACTAACAGGTGGTCACCGGTCCAAGTCGATAAGCCAACATAGATTCAAGAATTAAATCAAATAATTCTACCACAAACAAAGTATTATTAATACGACTGAGTAGCCAACATTCATCAAAAATCCATTTCCTGAGGATAAGAGAACTCATAGCTCCAATTAAGCTCCAATTAGAACCCAACTAATTTAACTATGTTATGCGGGTTATGCCGCACAGCCTTCCACAATATTAGCATGAAGAGTCTCTAAATCTGGAACTGGAGTTGTATAAACAGGAGATTTCAAATGTCCCCGCAAATAAAAATTTAGTGGAAATTTAATCATTCTTCCACACTAACCTTATGTAGGCTAAGATTTAAAATAGATAGAGTCAGACTGAAAAATTCAATGCCATGGCCAGGATTTGAACCACGGATCTGCCGGTTTCTGCCTAGTAGCTCTTAACCATTGAGCTACTTTGGGCAACATGTCGTCATGACATTAACTATACAGTATATTAACCCATGAAAGCCCAGCAGTCTATTTGTAGACTGTTTTATATATATTGTGACTTTGTGGGCTCGTGAAATAAAAAGTCCAATTACACAAACTCAACAATGTTCTTTATTTTCACCTTATTCCAATTACAGTTTAATGTACACAATTACGATTTACCAGTTTGTCCGTTACCGTTCCGATGCACGTACACAATTGCAATTTAATTTACACCATTCAACCTTGACAGTTCGTCTTTACCCGTTCACTCAACTCAACTACACGTCCGCCCGGCTCATGGTCACTCAACTAACTACACGTCCGCACACCGCGACGTCCTCCAATCAACTAACCGTCGCCTCGCTTGTATCGATCGCCCCGAAACCTCTGGATTCTTCCATTATGGAGGAGGGAATCATTCTGGAGCCTTCGAGCACCTTCGCGCGGTAGGAGGAGGTGCCACCCCTTGCATCCCCCCCCGCCACCGCCGGTCCGCATTATCGATCGGCAACGCGAGTTCGCCTTCTGCGTCACAATATATATTACTTATTTACTTATTTTAAATTAATTCTTAAGAATTATTTTCACGATGTATGTCATCACTGAAGTTATTGCATTATGTGAAGAGGTTATCTTTTAAAAATTTTCATATTATGTAGTTTATTAATTTACGAGGTGTGTTCAAGTTATAGCACCTTCTATTTTTATTTTCAGGACTGGGACCAGGTAGGAGCTTCTAGTTTTTTAAAAATACATGTGTACTCTATGTGAATGCGTGACAGAGATGGCAGCAGTGTACAGTGCATACAACTCTAGAGGCAGCGTCGAAAGTTAGGACTGTTTTTGATACTTAAAATGGCGACATTTTCATTGTAAGAACAGCGTGTAATCATTCGTTTTCTCCATTTTTGTGATATGACACCTATTGAAATTTGTTGCCAATAGAGTGAGGCATGTGGTGATGGTACCATGGATGTGTCTAATGTGCGTTCCTGGGTGTGACAGTTCAATGAAGGCCGAATATCATGTGACAACAAACCAAGACAGTCAAGGCCTCGCACCAACCAGTCTGATGACATGCAAAGTTTGGAGGCGATGTCTGCAATGCTCAATCGGCGATCCTCCAAAACAATGTTCTCCACTCGCTGGATCATGTCGTTGGACTGGCTGGTGTGAGGCCGTGATTGTCTTGATTTGTCACAGATGTTCTGCCTTCATTGAACTGTCGCACCCAGGAATGCACATTAGACACATCCATGGTACCATCACCACATACCTCATTCAACTGGCAATGAATTTCAATAGGTGTTACACCATGAAAATGGAGAAAACAAATGATTGCATGATTAACTAGAGCCAACTGAAAAATTCTTGATTAATTAGAGCCAACTGAAAAATTCAATGCCATGGCCGGGATTTGAACCACGGATCTACTGGTTTCCGTCCAGTCGCTCTGACCCTTGAGCTACCATGGTCAACGTGCCTTCCTGACATTAAATTCTCCAATTGACTCATTATATTTCCCGGTGGACCACTTAAGGTTCTCATATTTGAGACAACTACTTGTGGCGACTTACTATTGTAAGTACTTAATTACCAGGATTTTTATCGTAGATTATTTTTTAATGTAAATTTATATTGAGGAATTAATCCTTAAAGAATTAATCCTTTTAAATACATTACTCCGGTATATGGGTGATTTTTGATTAATTAGAGCCAACTGAAAAATTCAATGCCATGGCCGGGATTTGAACCACGGATCTACTGGTTTCTGTCCAGTCGCTCTGACCCTTGAGCTACCATGGTCAACGTGCCTTCCTGACATTAAATTCTCCAATGATTGCATGCTGTTCTTGCAATGAAAACGTTGCCATTTTAAGGATCAAAAACAGTCCTAACTCTTGTCGCTGCCACTAGAGTTCTATGCACTGTACCAGTGCTGCCATCTTTGTCACGCATGCACAAAGAGTGCACGTGTATTTAAAAAAAAAAAAAACAAAAAAAAAAAACAGAAGTTCCTATGTGGTCCCAGTCCCAGTCCTTGAATGCACGTCGTACATCAGTAAGGTGCTAACTACCGCAGTATATGTGAAAGTACATTATTGCATTTTTCTTCTTGTGTTTCCTTCCTGTTTTCTGTAATACCATAAACTGTGATAAAGGTTTGTATTATTGCATCACGCAAAGCATCTGCAGCTGTAAGCAATTCTATTGCTGAGAATAGGAGCTGAAAGTTGAGTGATCTATATATAGACCAGATAATTTTGGGACACTGGGCGAATAGAAAGACAAAATATATTGATGACATTCTGTATCCTAAACTAATACATTATGCTTCCCCCCCCCTCCCCCCCAATTTTTGAGAAAAGAAAAGTTAGGTTTTAATGAGTTCTCTTTCGTCATTAATTTTATCAGTATAATTTTCTCTTTCAACCTAAAATACCAGTGATCTTTTATGTCTTAAATTATCAAACAATCTTTTTCATCTGTATATCTTCAAAAGCTTTCATCCCTCTAACATTTGTCTTTCATTTTCTATAAGTATTCTGCAAGTTATTGCTTTCTAACTTATTTTTTAAGCTCATTAGCCACCCCTTGGGTAAGGATGATTCTTGATACATTTTAAGAAACCTTGTTCACCTAATATAGAATGAAAAGTATTTCAGAAAGTGGGTTGCCATTGTTATTAAAATCAGGCAAATCAGTCAACCTTGTATACCCTTTTCTCCACTTACAAGTTTTTTATGAAGACTAGCTTCTGGGAACTTCTTCCCTATCCTCAGTTCTGTGGTCAACTGATGGTGCAACCAGTCCCTGCCTCTGACTTAGCGTTATGCTGCTATTTCATAATCTGGTAAGTTTGATGATGTCATCCATGGTGGAAATTTCAAAATTCATCAGGAGGTTCCATTTCTTAGTAATGATATGTAAGTGGAGAAAAGTGTATACAAGTTGGCTCATTTGCCTAATTTTGGTAACCTGTTCACCTAAGTTTAAGATCTGTGCCAATATTTTAAAATTCTCCCCATAATTAAATCTTTTCTTGCTACTTGTACTATTTGTATTCACTGCTGTGAAATAGCAATGGGTAGAGATAACAGTACAAATACTACACATTAGCATTTTTTTTTTGCTTCTAAAGAACACCTCTGATAATTTAAAACATTATTTGATTTAGGAACAACAAGAGCTGTAAATTGACATTACTAAGACTAGATACTGAATTTCTTAGTGCTTTTTAAATATACATTGCTATCATAACTTGTGTGAATATGAGTCATTTGTTCAATGTTTCAGATCTACAAAGAAATGGACTGAAGGAGGTGCTGTAGCACGTATCAGCAGTAGACTGCACAAAATTAAGGGAGCATTACGAGCACAGCCTGTAGAAGGTCATACATATGATAGTGATATTCCTATGGACTTAGGAGAGTCAGAATTTGTAAGTCTGTTTACAGAAAAAAAGCTTTTGAGATATGTTAGACAGGCTTTGCATGCAGTAATATAGAGCAGTCATTTTGTGGGCTGGGTACCACCGCATGTGAGCATGAATCACTTGTACTATAGTGATGTCACAGTTTGCTAGCAGTGAATGTTGTGTTCAAGGCTATGCTTTTATCAACCGTGAACATCAGCTGTCAGTTACTGGCTTCATTCATGCTCTGCAGACTAGACTTTTTTCAGAAGTAAAAGCTTTTTCAATTAGTGTGTTCATTTGCTTAAAAATGTCTTATTACTTTTGCTGTTCTTGTCTTGTTATTAGTCCACTGAAATGCCTACTAGAAAATCATGTGTGAACAATGAATTTTATGTGCAATGCACACATAAAATGGAATCCTGTATAAGATACTTAAATAATTTCAGGAGACATTTTCTGGTGTTCCAGTTCCAGAGGTATGTTAGATTTCGGTCTATAAGTTCAGAACAACAAGATCAAATAATAATAAACCAAGAAGCAAAAAATAATTGTAACGGAGAAAAAATATTGACAAAAACAGTGCATTCATTCAAACACTCTCCACAGAAGTTTGTAAAACGTGTTACATAGTAAGTGGGTGCTTCAAAACGTCTGTTTATACATCTGCTGGACTTTTAAAATTGAAATTTTACAGAGTGAATAGTGTCACATCAGCTATTGTGTAAGTGTACTGAGAGAAAGTGACACACACTCAAGGACACTTGCTGGCTGACATCACCAAGGAAGCAAGTTACTGTGAGGAATAAACATGTGCTAGGAAAAAAACATGTGCTTCCTAAACAAGGAAGCTATGTCAGGAAATTATTATTGTGCAAAAGACCTTTCGTGACTGCAATTCCAGAAAGATTACCAGCAGGTGTATGAAAGCAGCTGCAAGGCCAACAGTCAGTGAGTTTGAGTAGTACGGTTCAGTGAGTAGTAGTGGTAGTAGTATTTATTTGTACTTCCATAACTTACAATCTCAATTACAAGTTTTACGATTCTAATGTACAGGTCGAACAATCGTTTTGTGCCGGTGAGGACCATATGCGCACTAGTCTAAAGCCAGTTGCCGAGCCTACACTTTCGGTCATGCGCAGTACACTGAAATGGTCAGTATCGTGCGAAATATGACTGTGCTGCATTGTCTCCCATCTTCCAGCGCCAGCACAAGGTGCAAGTGACGCTTGGGTATAGACTACCCTCATTGCGCGAGGAAAGTAGGTCACCAGCACAGAACCGCTGTCTGAGCAGTAGGTACAAATGTGTCTGTTGCTTATATTACGGGCTGATGTGGTGTTGGCTCCCTGGCTGTTTACCTTTATCCTAGTCCTTATACGACCTTGATGTAATGTTCCGATTTTGTCTTCTATTTCTCTGCCTCTTGCTTCCTTACCCTTCTCAACCATTTCTCTTTGATTTTGTCAGCAAATTTCCCCCCCCCCCTCCCTTATTCTTTTCTCTCCTTTCAACGTAAGAATTTTTATTGTTACTATGTAAGCTCCTTTATTATCCCAGTTCTTATCCCATATTAATTTCCTCCAGTTTTCAATTTCTTTACACTCAACTACATGATGTTCTAAGCTTATTTTCTTTCCACATAGAATGCACTCCTTTGGTGAACCCCCTCTCAATACAGCTCCTGTCGTTAACCAAGCTAAACCCTCCCTCTCATATCTATCACATATGTCTATATGTTTCCCTTCCCCATTCTGTCTTTATTTTCAGGTATACATTTAGTGATTTCTTACTTATCAGATTTCCCCACGTCACTTGTCCGTCAGTGTCTTGTATCCTATTCTTAATAATTGTCCAAAAACCTTTTACATTTCTTTCTCTCTCATGCCAAATATCCCCCATCCCTATTTTGACCAGCGTTCTCTCTAGCTCTGCCCACCAGCTGTCCTTACATGTTGAATTCTTCTGATATTCTAGACAGATCTTTAATGTATCATCATCATCCTTTTTTATACAACTATACTAATATTTTAAACATCTTTCTATAACTACCCCACTTCTGCAAGGTCTTCCGAGTTCCACTCTAGCTACTCCATTTGGCATTGACTTATTCAAACCTAGTATCTCTTTACAGAACTGTTCATGTGTGTGTTCAACATGATTTCTTATCTCATTTGCGCCCCACAACTCCACACCATGTCATTTTTGATTCAACTATTGCTTCATAGATTCTTTCATGCCACTTTACTGACATATCTGGTAATTTATATTTACAGCTTCTTACCCCAGACATCGCTATCTTCCGTTTCACTCTTATCTTTCTCCCACGTGCTCCCCAGCCTCCATTGTAGCACAGTCTCATCCCTAAATAGTCAAACTCCTTTACCACCTCCACTTTTTGGTCATTTAAATACCACTTTTCATCTTTTCTTAACTTATCACCCTTGTTAAACACTACTATTTTTGACTTGCTTATATTGATTCTTATCCGCCCTTCCTGACAGTGGCTGCTAATTTCATGTATTGCTCTCTGTAATCCTATCACAGTTATAGATGCTATTACCAAATCATCTGCAAATAGTAACCCTGGTTAATTGATGGAAATTAATCATTTCTTAACACCAGCCATATATAGGCTAAGGTTTTTGATAGAGTACACATGAAAAATTCAATGCCATAGCCGGGATTTGAACCACGGATCTCCTGGTTCAAATGAACCATGAACCATGGCATTGAATTTTTCTGTTGACTAACAGTAACCCTGGTATTACCTTATTCCTAATAATTGGGTAATGGTTGTTACTTTTTTCAACCCTCTCAATTATATTATCATTGAACAACTTGAACAATATAGGGCTAAGTTTACAGCCTTGTCTTAATACCATTTTCTGCTCCACTAATTCTGTTATCCCACCAACCGACCAGTTACCTCTCCTTATCATTTTGCATTATGACAATATGTAATGCAAGAGTTTAAGAATGGAAAAGTCCATTCACAGGTGATCTAGGCTAGACCATAAAATGACTGCTCTGTACCATACAATCTTATCTTTTAGTATAATTGAGTTTTAAATAATACAACTATTTGGTATTAATTGTATAGTTACAGATAGATTTTGCTGCATATACAGCAGCTGTATTGTTCTGTAGCTTAAATTGCATCTAGCAATTTTTCTTAAATTTATAACACTTTTTATTAATGTACTGAGTTATTTTAACAAGTTGTTTGTTAACTTACAGGCAGAGGATATGCAAATGGCAGACACATCTGAAACATATAGAGATCTGAGTGCGTGGCGTGTATCAATTCCATCCGTAGAAATTCGTCATGATGTTAGTAATAAGCCTTATCCTGTATTTAGTATCGATGTTCAACGCATAGATGTTCGTTCAGAAGGTAATTTTTATATAGTTTGTTTCTTGTAATAAGTTGACATATAATGCAAAAAGTATACTTGATTTAACTGTTTCCAATTAAAATTGTATAGGTTGGACAACAGTTTACTGTCAATGATGTGTTCTAACAAATTAGTCAATTATAAAGTCGACTTGACACTACATCACTTATTTATTAAGGAAAACTTGCCACTCTCTGTTTCATATAACCTTGCCCCGCTGACATGTATCACTCTGCGTGCAACTACCTTCCCCCTCACTCTAATTGGCTAATGCTTTCACGCCATAGGCTATAGGCGGTGTCGTTCCGTCACATATAAACCTGCAGTAAACGTCATAATAATTGCCAGTAAGATAGATAAAATTATACAAATAAGGAAATAAAGGCATGCAAAAATACAAGTTTGTAATGAAACTCAACTCAACTCAGCCTTCGACCTTTTCCACTGAGATTTTTTATACCAGCACACATACCTTGCAAAAATGCTTGTCTTTCAGTCTTTAAAGTTGTGTCTCACCATACTTTACTTTATGTATGTCCTTCATTCATCCAAGTCTCGTCAAGGTAGTATGTTTTGCAATTTGTATCCCGGTACAGTCTGATTGTCCTTAAATAACGTCTTTGCCACACAGCAATATCGCCTCTGTCTCTTAGAACATTTTTCTTGCCCGTTTTTCATTCACAAACCCCAGCTGTATAAGCAATCTATACAGACTAGATCTGCTGAAATTTGGTAAATCTGCATCCTCATTTACAGAAAACAGAATTTTAAACATGTTAGGGGGTTTGTTTCTAAAGAAAAAGCTATGCACATGATGACGTACAGCGCTTTTCATGAATCGCATTCTCCGAGCACTTGCTTTTGTTTATTCCTGCTTTTGCCTGAAGTGATAAGTTCTGTTGTCTCAATTTCACGTCGTGGTGTTCTTATGGACCTACCACTCACACCTGTAAGTTCAGAGCACAGCTCACTCTCTCACTCACAAAGACGGATTCTTCTCTATGAGTGCATTAAACACATGCACCACAATTTTTTTTGCTGCTTTGTAAAGGTTTCCCTTGCAATGCTTCAGAAAAAACTGGCGGTAGACTGCTATTATACATATAATAAGTACATGCGCAATAAACGATCAGTAAAATAATTTAGTTCTCGCACTCGGCACAACACACCTTCGAATGGCAATATATGACTAATCCAGTTCAAAACAAGGTCAGTGATAAACGTCATATAAACAAATATGTCACCACTACCACTAAAGCATGTGCTATTGTGTCATATGAATGGCGGGCTAAAGTAAAGGAACCTCCTCTTTACTTTGTGTAGGAATTAAGATGCATTTCAGATAAATTAACACTGTTGCATAATATATTTAATTGAAACAGTTACGAAAATATAAATTTGACAATTCTCTTCCAAAATATAAAGATATATCACCATGTTAAATAACGGAATAATTTTTTACTGCACAACAGTCTATACAACAGCAGCCAATGATAAGGGATTAGGTCACGTGACCGTTAAGAGATACGGGTCAAGCTTATGTGAAACAAGGATTAGTTGTTCTTTTCCTCAATTATTGAAAGAAAATAAAGCTGTCCTTTAAATTAGATAGATCTTGATGTATAAATATAAAATATTTATGAACACTTTTTGCTTGAGGTTTAGTATCCTTTAACTGGATTGTCATATTGGATAGTGAATGAACAAATGATACTCAAATGGGTCTGGGGTTCTTAGTGCTTAGAGTTACTCAGTATTTATTTCTCAAGATAAGAAGAAACCCTGGCAAAAAGCTTTACCCAGATAACTCGTAATCAAGATTCAAACTTAGGAACCCTCGAATGCTAGGCAAAGATGCTATCTGCACATCACAGATGTATTCATACTTTTGTATCACACTTTTGTTCCATCTTTTTTGGAATGTGTAGAAAAATGCTATGAAATGCAGACAGGTTGTTTAGGAACAGCTTATTTTCCCAAGCAGCTAGGTGGGAAAATACCATGAGTGAGGTTAGGTCCATCACAGTGTAGAATGTTACCTTTTCCATACCAAACTTTAAACTATTATTAAACAGTAGAAGATTCCAGGCTGTAAGGCCATGGTCCACTGGGTTTCTTCATCTCTCTCCCAGATGTTTTGTTTACAACTGTGGCAAGCATCATCGGTGGCGTAGAAAAGTCCTCCTTGTACTCTTCGTAGCTACTGAATTGTCGGCAGTGAGAACTGGCTTATATATGCTGGGAGATACCGCCCTCCTGTTGTCTGATTGGTCCAAGTCTAGTCTTGAAGGGGTGTGGTGTTTTATGATTAGAGCTCGTGATTTAGCTATGGATGTATTTTCTAAAGCTGGGTGCCAGGTTTTGTGTAGTTTTACTGCTTCTTCTTTCTTATTAAAATTGTGTTTGTAAATCTCTATTGCTTCACGATATAGATGGGCATGGTACTGAGAAGTTGTGGCAAGGATATCTGTTTCATCATAGCGGATGACATGTTCCCTGGGTGCTTCCATAGCATGTTGTGCCATGGCAGATTTATCCAGTTGGCCCAGGCGGCAGTGTCTGCGGTGTTGTGGTGCCCACGTAGACTGATCCGCATGAGCACGGTATCCGGTATACTCCCTCGGACGTGAGTGGATCTCTGGAATCTTTGACTGAATGGAGATAACAGTGAGATGAAGAAACCCAGTGGACCACGGCCTTAGAGCACGGAATCTTCTACTAAACAAGATGCCGGCCGTGAAAGCCTACCTTTGTTAATATTATTAAACACATTTAAATATTTTCAATTCTTGGGGCCTAAACTAAAACAACTGTTACAACCTATTCATGATCACAGACATGCTGTCACTTCATTTAGCTTCTGCAATGATAAAATCCATTGTGCCTGCCTTGATAGTGTGTCTGCCTCACATTCAAGAGGTCCGGATTTCGAATCTCTGCCAGAGCAAGTTACCTGGATAAGGTTTTTTCCAGGGTTTTCCCTTATCCTGAAAGATGAATGTCAGGTAACTGTAAGGTTCATGGACCCTGGACTCATTTGAGCATCATGTCACCCATTTCATTGATCGTCCGATATGACTTAATGTTGGAGGACGTAAATTACACAGACACACACACACACACACACAAAAAAAAATCCATTGTGATTTCTAGACTTTGAATTACCTCATGCACATTGGGAACACTATTTAGGCATACTTCTTCATTGTTTTCAGCAGTATCATCAGGTACAACCTGCAAGAGAATCATATTGCCTGACTATTGTTAACATATGTGCAGCAACAATATATTCCCTAACATGTCTCCTGTTTTGTTCTGCAATAACAAAAATGTAGCATACTAAAACCTGCATAATCATAACCTTTAAATGAGTGAGTAAATTAATAAATTTTGTACTTGGGGATCAGAAAAATTGATATATTAATTTAGCTAAATTTTAATGTACAAAATTGATGCTAAAAAATTTAATGTATACCTGTGAAAAACATAGTGAAATTCAACTGTACATGTTAGAAATATGTAAATCTGTTCTAAAATGCTTAAACTTGTAGCAATTTATTTTTTAATTAAAGCTTCACAGGTGATCAGCCGCATTAAAGTAACTAAATAACACTTGCCATGAAAGTTTTAAGTCTTAATTTATTTTTTCTTTACAGATGATCCAGATTCATATCATTGGGTAGTTGATAGACGTTATGGAGATTTCTACACATTGGAATCCAAACTCACAGAATTCCATGGTGAATTTACTGATACTCAGCTTCCTCCAAAGCGAATACTTTTTGGTCCACGTGGAGTTGAATTTATGGAGTCCAAAAGACTGGTATATATATTAACAATTGTAATAATGCAGTAAGAATGTGGAGATTACTAAACATAAGCCTATGCAAAATTTATAGCATGAACTAAGGACTTTAAAGTAGTTGCAGAAAAAGATGAAAGATGATGAGGAATTATTTATATACTAGGTTGTACTGCTGACTTTAGAAATTTGCTTTAAATTGCACTATTCAGAAAGTCAGCTACCTATTTAAAGTTTTCCATAAACTTGAAGAAACTATTCATAGTTAAATTTCGATATATTCTTAGTCAGTTTTTAACACTTTGTCACTTACATTTTTATATTATTGAGGGACTAGTTTCGGAAGCCATTGCGTCCATTTTCAACTTCAAAGGTCAGTCGAGGTTGAAAATGGATGCAACTGCTTCCGAAACTAGTCCCTCAATAATATAAAAATGTAAGTGACAAAGTGTCAAAAACCAACTACAAATAATTTTTTCAATTAATTTTGATGTCACAGTTATTAAATTCCTCCAATCATGCATCATTCTACCCAAATGACCTTGTTGTCGACGGGCCCTAAAACACCACCACACTGCATCATTCTATAAGCTTGTTTATTCATGGTGAATATGTTTGGAAAATTATAAAGAAATTTAGAAAGAAAATTATATGGTATTCAGCATTCAGAATTTCACTTTTATCAATTCTTCTACTGTTCAACCAAGCAAATTGTAGTTAGGTGCAGGCCGCATTATGTATTTCTGCTTTCATTATTATGATTACGTTGTCAGAAAAGTTAGCAGTCTTAATTTCTAGTTTTAGGAGGTATAAAAACAAATTTAAACAAATTTAAGAATTTGGGTTTTAGCTTGTGTTTAAAATTATAATGTTAACATTACTACAGGTAAATCGCAAACAAACTGCAGTTGGTGTGTGCATGCGCGAGGAATGCCTTCTCCCCTTCTTGCCATCCAAGCATCACGTGACTCCCACCCCTCCCTTCCTGCATGTGACAGAGCGCAAAACTACACGAAACGAGTGTATTTTAATACTGTTTTGATTTTCAAAGTTAACAGAAAATAATTACCTCAGACATGACCTCACAATCGATCAACAAATAGATAGAATCATAGTTTCTTTAAATCCTGAGGAACAACACAGTGATTTAGCAGAAAATGCAAAGAGTGAATGTAACAATTAATGAAACATGACCAGTGCAGCCCGCATGATGGAGGAGAGGCAATCTAAAATGACAGTAGAGGGGAAGAGCTAGAGGACTCCAGTGGTGGTAAGCCACGCCTCCAACTGCATTTTGTTTGTGGTCTAGTTATAATTAATCAGTATTTGTATTTTTGTTTAAAAAAATATGTAGTAAGTTTATCACCAGTGTATGAATTTTAAGAGTTATGTTTCTGCTGATGTAATTAAGGTTATAATTGTACCATCTTAGAACATGTTGCAAACATTTTAAACTTATATCCATACTGACAATGTAGGTTTTAAAGTATGATTATTCGACTGCAGTCTGTGAAATTGCTTTAAATGTTCTGAATTTGGTTCACATAACGGAATAAAGTGCATTAATCTTTCTGTTTTGTCTAGGTATTTGAAGACTTTCTTCAGCGCTTGCTTCAGAAGCCAACTTTACGTGGTAGTGATTTGCTGCACTCATTCTTAAGATCTACAGGAGAGTTCCTTCCTGCAGGTGCTGGTGGTATTGCAGCCATGCCAGAAGGTCTAGGCCGCATTATCCGTAGATCTGTACCTCTACGACTTCGTAAAGAGAGAGGACAGCATTTGGATTCCTTTCTAAGTTCATTTGTAGCTTCAACAGAGGGAAATAAAAGTAAATCGAGGTTAGTGAAATGATTGCATACTCATTCTCCAGTATTTTCATGAATGATTTTTTTTGTTAGTATGGAAGCTTGCTTCCCAAGAAGGCAATATTTGCACCTTTTGAAGTTGACACATCATTCATTACATGCAGAAACTGTTTCTACACATCTAATGTGAAGTGAGATTGTAATTAGAAGAACTCAGTTTGACTCTCTATAAAAGTTGGATGGATAAGGCTTTTTATTTTTAAATGTTATTTTTATATTTTGGAAGTTAAGGATCTTTGAATTGTGAATTATGTATAAAAAGATTATTTTTCATGTCTAGTGCAAAATTTTATTCTCTGAAGATTTTTTCTCCATGTTAATTTACAAGGAGCTCCTGGATGATAGAATTAGCTATTTTAGTTTGTGTGGACTAGTAAAACTGCTCTGCTTCCAGATATATATTTTAAATACTGCAATTATAGTAGAACCTCGTTTACCCAGATCAACTGGGACCAGGGCTGATCCAAGTTAACGAAAATCCTGGTTATCTAGAGAATGATGGGGAAAAAAAGAAATACATATCAAAATATTTTTAATGGAGTTTAGAAATTACTATTGACACACTTTCACCAAAAAACACATACACTGTATGTACTGTAATAGTCTATGTATTTGCACTGTACAATATACCTGAAAACTAATAGGTAGTAAAAAGGGCAGTGAGGTTCTGCTGTCTGTTTAGTGTCACCTATGAACAGCACAATTTCATATCTGCTTTAATATTAGAAGTTGATTTGGCAGTGTTTTTGCTTGATTCTCAATATAAAGCATCAAGTTCTCTATGTTTGCTACTGCTTGTATGTGTTTCATAGCCACAGCTTGTTCATCAACATTGTATGAATCTGAATACTCTTCAATTCAATTCAGTGTATGTTGTCCTTTTTATTATACACTGATATCAGATACATCATACTATAAAAATTACATTAATGGCTATTGTCATTATTTACAATCACTTAAAACTAATTAATATTTAAAAACTCATTTACAGAATAAAATGAATATTGCAGTAAAAAGAGTTTTACTCCCTTTTTAAAATGTATAAAGCTCTTCATTTGTTTAATATTTTCTGCTAGTCTTGTATAATCTTATACCTTTATTGATAGCACTAGACCTGAAGATTTCCATTCCACAACTTTGAATGTCAAAGTCATCTTTCTGACGTGTATTGTATTTGTGAATATCTGTATTTTTGTAATTTTGTATCTGTAGTTTATTTTGTTTTACATGGATCACTAATTCCAAAATAAACATACATGCTAGAGGTAATCTTTCATGTTTTTTGAATAATGGCCTGCAAGATGTTCTGTTATCCACCCCACTTAGTATCCTTATTGCTCTTTTTTGAAGTTTAAAGACTCTATCTGTCTTTTCCCCCCAGAACACTATCCCATATTGTAGCTGGTTGTGAAAATAAGCATAATATATATTTCTCAATGCTGCTAAATTTATTAAGCTTTTTAAATGTTTAAGCAAATAGCAAATGGAACTCAGTATATTTATTAAATGTTGAATATGTGTGGTCCATTTCATGTTCTCATTCATATGTAATCCCAAAAATTTTGTTTCAATATTGTAGCTAATGGCTGTTTTATCAAATACTATTGGAGGTTTGACCACATTTCTATTTTGGCAAGTATGGAATGAAATGGCAATAGTTTTGTCCTTACTAAAATTAGGCAAGTGAGTCAACCTTGTATATACTTTTCTCCACTTACAAGTTTTTTATGAAGCCTAGTTTCTGGGGACTTCTCCCCTATCGTCAGCTCTGTGGTTGACTGATGATGCATCCGGTGTCTGCATCTGGCTTGGTGTTGTGCTGCCATCTAACGTCCTGGTAAGTTTGATGACGTCATCTACAGCGGGAATTTCAAAATTCATCAAGAGGTCCTGTTTTTTCGTAATAAATATGTTTTCCCAAATCTGTAGTTCCAGAGGTTTCTTTGCCTGTTTGATCAGTTCTATTTCTTGTTTTATGTTGTGATTCTCAGACCAAAAGTGATGTGCTATGGCCGACTTGTCCATTTGTTTGAATTTAATATTTCTGAAGTGTTCTTTCATTCTTGTTCCTAGATTCCTTTTGGTCTTACCAATGTATATCTTGTCACAATCCTGGCAACTCATTTGGTAAATGCCTGATAATTGAGTTTTCGGTGTGCTATTTTTTAGAGGGTGGTTTAGTAAGTTACGGATGTTGTGTTTGTTTTGAGGGGCTAATTTTATGTTGAAGCTCTTAAATATCTTTTCAAATTTTTTGAAGTATTTTGGATGAAATGTAAATTTTCCATATCTGGTGTTTGGGTTTTCTAGTTTTTTTAACGTAGTAATGTCCTTTAAGTATTTGTTTCTTTTGTGTCTATAGATCAGTTTTTTGATGAAATTTGTGTTATAGTTGTTCAGTTCGGCAACCTGGTGTATGTGAGCGTACTCCTGTTCATATTCTGTTTTTGTTAGCGGAATGTTGATTAATCTGTGAACTAAACTATGGAATACTGCATATTGATGTTGTACTGGGTTGAATGGGTTGCATTTAATGTAATTGTCAACATGTGTTGCTTTTCGGTATATTCCAGATTGTAATCCTGTTGGTGTTCTAATGATTTTCAAATCTAGAAAAGGTAGCCATTCATCCTGCTCTACTTCAATGGTGAAAACTATGGATTTTTCTTGTAGGTTTAGCAACTTTATAGCATCCTCGGTTAGTCTTCTAGGGACTATCGCAAACACATCGTCGACATATCTATGCCAACATTTGAAAATATGTGGAAAGGCTTTAGTAATGTGTGTTTCCAAATTACTCATGAACTCCTTATTTATAATTAGTTCATTTGTCTGAAACCATGTGTGCAGTTTACATAGATCATCATTGAGTTTGGTCTGTACGCTTTCTTGATTGTCTCCTTTTATTAGGATGTTAGTATCATCTGCAAATAAAATAACATCTGTTGAATTAATGGCAATTGGCAAATCATTTATGTATAACAAAAATAACAAGGGGCCCAGGACTGATCCTTGTGGATCAAGTAGCTTCTCTAACTTTGGACTGAACTGTATTTAATTTTCCTTTATTTTCAAACTGAAGTTCTACAAACTATTTTCTATCGCTTAAATAGGATTTAACTTCATTTTCATTTTCAGTAGCACTGCATGATGCAATAATGCCTTCCTCTGTAATTGGTTTATAACCTCCGTCATTGTCAGTATCTTCATCAACATAGAAGCAGCCATCCACATATTAAAAATGTCAATAAAATCTTTTCCTGTTTATTCTTTTTCATCTTCAATCTTGCTATGGATTGTGAAAAACCGACTACAAATAGTTTTTAGTAATTGATTTGGACATCACTGTTACTAAATTCCTCTAAACTCACATAAGGTAAAAAGTAAGTTTTAGGTAGTGATTTTATGCTCTTTTTTTCAGTAGAGCTATTTGTTGTGATTCTAAGCATATTTTAAATATGGCTAATTCATTACATTACAGCAAATATGAATGGAAGGATATAAATGCTGATAAACCGAGGAAAGTTCGTACTCTGACTAAAACAGTGTTCCAGAACAACTTCGGTGTAGAAAGTAACCAGCCATTGTTTGCACTTGCCACCAGTAGGCCTTCCAGCAGTTGTCTTCCTGTTCAAGGAATGTTTGATTGCATTCTCTATCTAGGTAAGACTTATGATTTAATCATTTTGACTTGAAATCTTCTTTTGCTGACAATAGTAGCTCTTTAGTACTTTTTGAATAATAACTAACTTAGAATTCATTGGTAAATTTCAGTGGTTATATAAGTCTTTAGAGTATATTTATGCATATTATTGTTTCTTAAACTTTTTTCATTAATATATGCTATTCATCCATAAAACTTTCATTATTTAAAAACAAAAAACAATGTTATCCATTTAAAAGTTATTAGTGGTCTTTTGACCAAAATTGAAATTTAAAATTGCATGAAATTTTTAATGCCTTACATGTTGATATTTCTATATCAAAAGCAACACAGTAATTAAAATACTGCATTTATGCATTGTTAATGTCAGCTATTCATAATTTTACAAAAAGCAAGGATATTTGACTCAATGGCAAAAATTACCAGCGACTTCTGTTCAAGAGTAAATTACTTCCAAAATATTTTACTTCTTACTGATACTGCTATAGTAAATTATTATAGAAATAGATGTCAGAGAGCACGGTTGTCTAGTATATTACTACACAAAGTATAATACTACAAAAGGTTCTAGTAAGATATTAGGAATGCACATCGATCAATATTTAAAATGGAATATCCATATTGAACATGTAACCAAGAAACTGAATTCGGCCTGACAGATATATTATGCCTGACACATATAATGAATATAAAAACCCAAAAAATTGTTTATTATAGCTATTTTCATTCCATCTTGGCCTATGGTATAATATTATGGAGAAACGCTTCTGGATGGGAAACAGTATTTAAAATTCAAAAAAAGATAATACACATAATGTTACATGCCAGTTTTAAAGAGTCATGCAAACCATTATTTAAAAAATTAAATATTTTAACAATGCCTTCTGTATATATTTTAGAGTTACTTATGTATATAAAAATTATGACAAATTTATGCAAAAATAAAATTGTCATCATTACATCACTCGTAAAGAATCCAGCATAAAATACCCTATGCATAGACTAACACTATATGAAAAAAACACCCTATTATAGGGGTATAAAAATATATAATAAATTGCCCCAAAGATTCAAAGAAATAAAGACTTCAAAATTGTTCAATAAAAGTATAAAAGAAATGTTATTAGATAAGACATATTACTCCATACAAGAATTCATGGATGACACAGTATTATATAAATTTGTCTAGCTTTTAGGTTTTATTCTTGACTTTGGGCCCAAATGACCTTGCTGTCGACGGGCCCTAAAACACCACACACTCACTCACTCACAGTATTATAATTACTGACAATTTATATTGCATAAGTAATACCTTGTATACAATCTACACATTCGAATTAGTTTTCTCTTTTATGTTAATTCTTGTTTTATATATAACCTGACGAGTCACCAGATTACCAGCGTATGCTCACAATATAATTGTTATGTGACAGTAAAGATTCTATTCTATTCTATTCTATTCTACACATGTGAATAGAGCACAAAAGTAGCTTAGAATTTACCCTTGTGACTTAGTTTTACTAACTCACCTGTGGATTTAAGTACGTACCATATTGTATTTGGAAGAAGATATTTTGACTTATTCGAGGATTCCTTAGATTACATTGATCAAGTAAATAATGGGAATGTGACAGAGGAAAGGCAAGATCCGTATGATACATAGAAAAGAATTCATGGAGTGGTTTCATATAAGGGGCCATGCCGTGGCTCAGTAGTTAGACCGCTTGGCTCTCACCAAGGCGGCCCGGGTTCGATCCCAGGCGACCACAAAGTGAGATTTGTGGTGGACAACACGGCGCTGGGGCGGGTTTTCTCCAGGATCTCCGGTTTCCCCCGCCATCTCATTCCACCGGTGCTTCATCTTCATCTCATGTATCATCAGTGTCATCGCCTGCGGTGCCGTTTGTAGTAAAAGCGGGCGTTAAACACTACACATTCATTCATTTTTTTCATATAAGGGAGGAATCCTTTATTTTCCTTTTGAACCTACTTGCAGAACATTCACAACAAAAATCTATAGTACTTTATATATATTTAATATTATACTTTATCTTTTACGATTGCACCAGGTTGAGTCATTAGTTTTTTTTTCTTTGTAATTTACGTCCTCCAACGTTAAGTCATATCGGACAATGAATGCAATGGATGAAATGATGCTCAAATGAGCCCAGGGTCCATAGAGCTTAGAGTTACCCGACATTCATCTACCAGGATAAGGGAAAACCCCGGAAAAAACCTTATCCAGGTAACTCACCCTGACCGAGATTCGAACTCGGGACCTCTTGAACGTGAGGCAGACATGCTACCACCATGTTACCGAGGCAGCCGAGTAATTAGTTTGAAGCATAAATTTAATATTTTGCAGTTTGTGTTGTGACCAATTTGTAATATACAAGTTTGATAATGATCTTTAACTTCTTCCCCCAGCTTAACTGCAGTCGGCGAACACAAAAGATTAGTCTCCTTGTTGTGGTCTCGGATTGATGTTTTTTGTTTCTCCTAAATTAGTGAAATAATACTTTTTAAAGATTGTTATTTTCTTCACAAACACAACTAATAAATTGAAAAATACAACTTTCTACAACGTTCTTTGAAAAATGTCTTCCTTGCTGAGAGAGCAAATGTCTAGCAGCATCTCCTGGAAGTTTATTCCATCTCTATAGTAATCGTTCAATAATTAGTTACATATCAAGTTTTCGTCTCTAACTGTATGTTTCTTGCTTTCATTTGTATTCATATTTAGTTTCATATTATACTACACAAATATTTAATAGTTTTCAAATTTTAACCAACATTACAAAATTTATAAACAACTTTTGTTTGGGGCCTACCTAAAATAACAGTTTTAATTTAGATAGGAATTTTGCATATTACCACCCACATTACAATTGTTATGGCCCTGCAAGTGTTTTGTACCAGAATATTTCAGATGTAGGCTTTCTTTCAAGATCTTGTGTGTGCGTGCTTCCATAGTGGTAACTACTAAATTGCAGTTGACCTCTCCAATGTTACTTCCAGAGGAATATACTTCTATATTATGGACTTCTTTAGTGTTTTAACAAAAATCTACATTTTTATATAGTAAGATTTTGTCCATCTCTTACAGTTCCCTGTTATGCAAAAGTTATCCAAAGTGAAGAGGACTTTGCAGGACACTCCTGGAAAATTCAAGATATAAGTATTATTTGTCATGAACATATCATATTTTATCAAAATCATTTTTTTTTTTCCAAAGTAACATATCTATGTATATACATAGATATATATTTTTCTTTTTCTTATTTAATTTTTTAGTTTGTTTTTTCTATAGTTTCACACATATACACTATACACATAAACACCCATGCCCAAGGCGGGACTCGAACCCGCATACTTCTACACTGCGGAATGTAAGAGACATACACTCTAATGACCATGGCTACAAGAGCCGGTAAATCATTAGAGCCATGTTTGAGAAAATAAAAATGTTCAAAAAATTTTTCCATGCAAAAGGTAGCCTGGACGGGAGTGGGGGTATTTTCTTGAAAATCTTTTTATTGCATCCTTTAAAGATGTTGAACCTTGGTATATAACCAACTTTCCATTTTTGAGTTATGCTGTTTGCTGTTCACCACAATGTGTGTACATGCACACACACAAAAGCTTTGTTTAAAAATGCATTTTTTATTAAGGGGATCTCAAAACTTTTATTTATACTAAAATCTTGGTGTTAGATTTTGGGTGAATTGCAAATACTTTCCTTACTTAGAGTAAGTACATAATAAAGAAAATAGATTTGTCTAAATAAGATCTTTCCAAAAGGGAACAGTATGTTGAAGCTTTAAATCAGAGATTTAAAGAAAGGATTGCATGGCTAAAACTAGGAGTGTGAAATCTACTTGTTCCAGAAATAATGGGTTTCAGGGACTTTGACCGATTCATAAGTAAAAGTATGCAAAGCATATTTTGACTTGCAGAACGGAACACTGGAGTTCGAAATTACTCAAACTAAAATGACTCATAATTAATAAAAGAAATAGCTTGAACATTTTTTGAGATAATGTAGTGGTAATAAAAGGCAAAGATGCAGATGCCAGATTGTGAGAGTGGTTAACGGGCTCCACCATCAGATGTAGGGGTAATATTATGCCACCACAAGATGTAATGTTCAGTGGATCTTAAGGCATATGTGACAAAGCTGAACGACACTTAGCATCTCTACCAAAGAGGTTAGCTGTCAGGACTGGAAGGGTGACAGCTCAGGGGCAACTTTTTGAAGGCAGCTGGGAAAAAAGTGTAGGTGAACTCTATAGAAACATACCTTGTAATTCTGGTTTTAAGAAGTTTTGATCTACATAAACAAAGTTATCTGTGAAGTTAGATAGCTGTGTATAGGCTAAGGTAGATACATAAGAGTCAACCTGAAAAATTCAATGCCATGGACAGGATTTGAACCACGGATCTCCCGGTTTCCGGTAGTTAAGTGAACCCTTTGTCAGCATATGTCAGCTATTCCCATGTGTCTGGATCGGGCTGAATGGCTCAGGTGCTGGCCTACTGATCCTACGTTTGTGGGTTCAAATATAGCTCAGACTGATGGTTATTAAGTGTGCTTAAAAGCAACAACTCTTGTCAGCATATTTACTATCATTTAAAGGAATTCCTGCAGGATAAAATTCTGGAACACTAATAGTTGTTGTTAATAAGCAAAAATATTTTATTTTTCCACTTTTACAATGGAGAGCATGATTCCCAAGGAATCACACAATGTTTTTGCAATATGAGCTTCTGAAAAATGATGAAAGTTTCATGTCTAGACTTCATGAAGTTATGTCCTGAGTATCGCAATTCTATACATTTATTACATAGAAAATGAAGCTAGTTACAGTGAAGCAATAAGTATTATACAAATATAAGAAAACAAAAAACTTCACTTATCTTAAGAAAATGATGTCAATTTTTCTTATTAGTTGAATTAGTTGAAATTGATTTCATAAACCCTTGTTCGCATCCTCAGTCAACACACTTCGTCGTTCAAATATATAATTGACACAATAGATCACAAATTCAGTAACTGGAACAATATTTATACAAAGTTAAAAGTAAATGGGTACAGTCATTAGATAAACACTCTAAGATTGTAAGAAATCTAGTTTTGTAAGAACCATTGTAGCTATAACTTAGAGAAGCCATATTTTGCCACTTGGCACAAACATATAAATAAGAATATATTTCTCTTGTTCTATTGCAGCAGTTAGAGTCTTTGGGGCACCTCAGACCGTTGTTAAGGTGGTAATGGCCATCAGAGTTGTTGCACATAATACTGTTAATGCACTGTGCAGTTTCTATTTGGATCGCAAACTTAGGAAACTACTTGTTGCTCCTAGAGTAGCACATTTGGTGAGATTACTCCAGGGTAAGTATTACATATAAAAATCTGTGATTTAAGTAGCTGAGGCATAGATATATATTAGACTAGACATTAACATAGAGGCACTCCTTTATCAGGAAACAGAATATAGCAATGCATTCCCCGATAAGAATAAAAAAATCCAGGATTTAATAAATGAGCTTATTTAGTTAATGAAGAATTAATGAAAAATAAATTTTATTTAGCAAATGTTGAATTTTTCAGTTCTTTGTCATTGTTTTAAAGTGATATTTTTTATATCATGGAAATAATTTGGAACTTTGAGGCCTATATATAGCGTCTTACACATCTCTCATTTCATTTTCTCTATGCATCTTGAACCTAATGTTAAATATGTAATGAAAGTATTTTTACAAATGTATCTCAACTAATATGAGAAAATGTAACCATGATGTAAGAGCCCACAAGCTGGTCAGAGCCTGCCAACCTGATAGCTGGCCTCATGCCCACATATTCAAGGCAGAGGTGGTTGATCATCCAACCGAGGGGAGGAGTTGTGATCAGCATCTCGGTACCCCCATATAGAAAGTTGGCTCTCTCTAGAGCAGGGTTTGCTACCTAGAGCAGCTCCTCAATTTTATGACTGTGCTGACTATGCACCAGTCCTATACCTAGGACTTAAAACCTGCAACTGCCAGGGGTGAGATCGATTCCGGGTGCATTCTGTGGTACAGATCCAAAGCACTAACATAATATTAAGTATAATATGTTTTGTGGATTCGTAAAATTAAAAGTCCAATTGCAGAAATTAAAATGTTCTTTATTTCCATAGAAACACGTTTTGGCCAACCTTTACAGTAGCTGAATTACATAACATACACAAATTCAACCTTCAAGGTCGTTGGCCACAAACAAAAGAGTTCACTTTCAAAACACAGCTATATGCACACAAATCAAGTTCAATTACGACTCTACTAAACTAACCATGGCTTCCTTTTATACATCCATTCATTGTTGCAGAAGTTTGTGGAATGTTCTGTAACAAACAAGACGGCACCAGATGAAACCTGAACCTTCCAGTTATCTGTTTGTCTCTATCTGTTTTGGCAAGCTTTTATCTCCACGCTGCACTATCTCTTTGTGCCTGCCGGCCGCGCTTGTCGCAACAATACGATCGGCGACTATATATATAGTGGGTAGAGAAAGTCATTTAAATGTAGCACACCAGAGTTTTACTGTTGCATGTGTCATACTCAACCATAGTTTGACCCTCAGTATCTGTAAATTTGTACACAGATCATAAAGCAGTAAAATGAGAAAAGTTTTAAGTTCTTAGGTGTTTTTGAATGTATACTTGAAAGAAATTAAAAAAGATGGTGTAAGTTCACATTTATATTGTATATATTCACCAGGAGCAGTTTTCAATCCCAGAAGCTCACCACCTTCTCCAGCAGACCTGGAATTGCGAGCTGCTAGAGCATTATCACAGCTGCAAACACTCTTACCACATTTTCTGGCAAGATGGGTTGGTCCTGCATACCAAGCAGGTCTTCTCACACTGTTTAGTGCACTTCAGAGTCCACCACTTAATAAGCAAGTAAGTGGTGCTTTAATGAAATTTGTACTGAGCAGTATTAAGAAATAATAACACTTATTTAACAAATTTAATTATATATGCAATATGGGGTCTGATTTTATAGTTAATGATTTTGTTTTTAGAGGGAGCTTTAGTTCCATGTTGGGTATAGGCATTCTATTTAGAATCCTGGCAGCAGAATTGAATGTGCCAAATTATATTAGGTTTCCATAATATAAGTTTCCAGTTTGACTGATTTTATTGTTTTACTTTCACATAATCTTCAAATAGGAATGAAACAGTAACTTTACAGAACTTGTTTTCCATTTAACTGTAGTTTTCGAGGGGCACTATTTGTATTTTGAGCCCAGTAATTAAAACAAAGTAATTTCTGATTGAAAACTGCTTTATAGTTTTTCAAATATTCTCCTTTATGATCAATACACTTTTGCATCCATTTGAACCATTTGTCAAAGCATTTATTCCAGCCTTCTTGAGACACCTCCAAAACATGGAGTTTAAAGGCATCAACGGCATCTTCTGCCAATGAAAATCATTCTCCACGCAATTTATTCTTGATGTTTGGAAAGCAAAATGAAGTCATTGGGTGCCAAATCAGGACTGTATGGTGGATGAACCATCACTTCTATTTTTTGATCCTTTGAATACTCTGTCGTTAGACAAGATGTGTGTGCGCTCCCGTTGTCTTGATGTAGAACAATACTACAGTTCTTGTTGGTTTTCCTTATTTCACCGAAGACTTACAGCAAACAAATGGTTGTGTTCTAATGTGTAAGGACTATGACACAATGAAGCATAAAATTAATATAATTTTGAGTCGAACTAGCACCAATGCTCCACTTATTGCTAGTATTTATCTAGAACGCGTTTTGTTAAGATCTTCGTAACGAAACGCGTTCTAGGTAAATACTTGCAATAAGTGGAGCATTGAGTACTAGTTCGACTCAAAATTATATTACATGGTTGTGTACCATTCAGCATTGACTGTTTTACGTTTCTCTAAAGACACTTTTGCCACATGGCCAGTTTTGCTGGAAAGCATGTGACCATTTGCTTCAAAGTGCTTTGAATGCAAACAACTTTTGTTGGATTTGCTTGAAACACGCATACAGTCAACTGCTGTTTATGTTCCAGCTCACATGCATATATCCATGATTCATCACCTGTTACAATCTTATATGCGTCTTTTGAGGCACTGCCTATGTATTTCTTGAGCATTTTTGTACTATATGCACACGATAAGTTGAGCGCTGGATTTACGGTGTGGTGCGGGTAGAGGGGAAGTAGTGAGAGCTAACGCTCTTTTGTTTCTGCAGTATGGTCAACCTTGAAAAACACAGTGCCTCAAGTGTGAGATGTGTGGACACATAGTAAATTGAACTCAATCCGATAAGCTGTATATATACTTACTATTTATGTAACATAAAAATAGTAAATAAATATTATGACAGTTATAAATACTCATTCACTTTGTGATTCTTCGTCTTGTGCATCACTTTCATCGCTAGTATCCTCTGATGTGTTGATGATAATTTCATCAATTGCATTTTTTATTACATCATCGTTTCTGCAATATTTCAGTTCCAGCTTTTGGACCTACTTGCAATGCATTGCGGTTATGGAAGATAGTGCTTCTATAGCAAGTTTCTGCAGATTTGGAGCCGACATATCACCAGTAACGTTGCATCCTCTGAAAACATTCCTTAGTTTTGCCCACGCCAGCTCAATTGCATTCAGATCACAGCTATACAGAGGTAGACGAATAATAATGTGTCCCCTTTTGAGAGCCATAACATGCACAACATACCTTTGTTGTAAACTGGTTGGCTAATTAACCTCAAAATTGATCAAAACGAAATATGGCGGACATGATAAAGCTTAGAGTATTAGCCACTAGATGTCAGTGTATAGCGCATTTCAAGTTTCAAAGTTGTTATCTGTTGTGTGTTTGGAGGAATTTAGTAACAGTGACGTCAAAATTAATATAAAAATTATTTGTGGTTGGTTTATTGACACTCGTCACTTACTTTTTCATATATTTATGAGAGACTAGTTTCAAAGGCCCTGGCCTCCATTTTCAATCTCTTCCCAACTGGCAACTGTTGTTATCTGCTCTCTCTGGTGGTGGAACTATGAACTTTTTTGTCAAATTATCTGCTGGCGGGATTTCAAAGTTCATTACGCGATCCTTATTTTTCCAGATGAATATGTTCTCCCATGTTGTCAATCTATTTTGGTTTATCACTCCTTTTAATAATTTTGGATTTGGATCAATGTCATGGTTTTCATTCCAAAAATGAAATGCTACTGCTGACTTGTCTTCTTGTTTCAATCTGATGTTTCTAAAGTGTTCTTTGACTCTGGTTTTTAAATTTCTTTTTGTTTGACCTATGTAGCATTTTTCACAATTCTTGCAATTTATTTCGTATATTCCAGATTTGTTACCTGAAGGAATTTCATCTTTTGTTTTTGAATTTAGTAATTTTAAAATTGAGTATCTATTAGTAGGTGCCAAGATGATATTTTGTTCCTTGAATATCTTTTTAAATTTATTAAATGTTTTTGGATGATATGTGAATGAACTGAATATGCTGTTGCTTTCTTTTTCTTTAATAAATGTGGTTGTTTCCTTAATGGTTTTCTTTAGTTTAGATTTTCTAATTTTCTTCAACACCAAACTTTTGTTGTATGTTGTATGTTGTATGGTGTTGAAGAAAATTAGAAAATCTAAACTAAAGAAAACCATTAAGGAAACAACCACATTTATTAAAGAAAAAGAAAGCAACAGCATATTCAGTTCATTCACATATCATCCAAAAACATTTAATAAATTTAAAAAGATATTCAAGGAACAAAATATCATCTTGGCACCTACTAATAGATACTCAATTTTAAAATTACTAAATTCAAAAACAAAAGATGAAATTCCTTCAGGTAACAAATCTGGAATATACCAAATAAATTGCAAGAATTGTGAAAAATGCTACATAGGTCAAACAAAAAGAAATTTAAAAACCAGAGTCAAAGAACACTTTAGAAACATCAGATTGAAACAAGAAGACAAGTCAGCAGTAGCATTTCATTTTTGGAATGAAAACCATGACATTGATCCAAATCCAAAATTATTAAAAGGAGTGATAAACCAAAATAGATTGACAACATGGGAGAACATATTCATCTGGAAAAATAAGGATCGCGTAATGAACTTTGAAATCCCGCCAGCAGATAATTTGACAAAAAAGTTCATAGTTCCACCACCAGAGAGAGCAGATAACAACAGTTGCCAGTTGGGAAGAGATTGAAAATGGAGGCCAGGGCCTTTGAAACTAGTCTCTCATAAATATATGAAAAAGTAAGTGACGAGTGTCAATAAACCAACCACAAATAATTTTTATATTGTTATCTGTGTTTACAGATTAGACAAAACTTACCAAATGAGGACTTGGAACCCGAGCGCTCAACTTATCGGGCGCATATAGTACACCAATCAACACAAGCATCTTTTTGAGACTGTGTCAAATTATGTTGTATCCAATAAGAGCAAACCTTTTACACACTAAATAATCATGCAATATTTTATATATGCTCAAGGAACTAATGCCTAGGGTTGCCTCAATCTAACAATGTTGCATGACGATCTTGCATTATTAGTTCTTGTACACCATCAATGTTTTCTGGCACAACTGATTTTGGACAACCTACACGACCTTCATCATTGCGCAAATGGCGGCCACGATTAAATTTGTTCAGTGGCTAAAGATGGAGCTTCGTTGTCAAATGTGGAAGTTAGTTGATCAATGCACTCTTGTGTTGATAATCCTCATTGAAAGTTGTAATAAATCATTGCACAAACATTTTCAGGAGTTAATTCATGTTTTTGTTGAGACACAGTTTACAGGTTAATGTAAACAAAACAAATGATGCTCTAATGATAAACTGTCTGAAGTAGATTGTGGTCAACAATGTCAAACTTCTGATTGGAAACATGAGATGACACCTGCAACATTCAGGGTTGCCAAGACTCAAAATGTAAATAGTGCCCCTCGTATCTAAAGTGCTAACAGAACCTGCTTTTGTGCCAAGTATCACGGTAGGTGGTTTTGCTGTGTATGTTCCTGTCCTTCTGCTCAAAATGCCCACAACTTTATTGCAATTGTGGCTAAAAAAATCATTTTAGCAATGTATGGTAAATACACCAATTTCAACTTTTATAGCTGTGCCTTGTTATTCTAATTGCAAATAAAGGTGTAATGACATATTCGCAATAAAATCTTTTATCAGTTCTTTTTATTTATGCGACCTACACATTAGAGGAAAATGGTACAGGAAATGATGTTTCAGCTTAATGTCAGGAAGTTTTCATTGAAGTCTGCGCACTCATACCCCTAACACCTTATATATCTCTAATATATCTTAAGGTGAAACATCTGTGTAGAGTTCAAAGTTTTTCATTTTCTGTTTACAGCTGGCTTACACTTTACTTGATGTGGTAGCTACAGAACTGTATCCAGATCTTGCAACAGGCGAGATATCACCTGCGTAATCATTATATTGTGTATCCTGACATCATTGTTTCACTGGGAGGATATAAGATGTAGATAATATTTATCCTGCTGCATTTTAAAAATAATTTCCACACTCTGTATAAATTTATGTTAACTAATGTCATAAGATTCTGTGATATTTTGTTACTTAGTGTAGTAAATGTAAATATGTATTATTTTTCCAAAACTTTTGGTTTTCTACGGTTCACCAACATTGTCCAATTAATGGATTCATTACTAAATTGTTAAAGAATCTCTGAAGGTACATATACACTTCTAAATGCATTTAATCTTTGTATTTATTCAGCTGTAAATTTATCATATGCACATAAGTTTTTATTTAAGGATATAAAACAAGAATTGTTTCAGAAAATGAGTCCTTTTAGTTAATAGATTAAAGTGATTATGTATAACCAGCTATGTCTAGAAACTTCTGTTCAAGCAGCTTTTATTTATTTGTTATATTTTATTTTTTCAGAAGTTTTGAACAAAATGACTGTAATAGTGAGAGAAGTTTTCTTGTTATGTTGTTGCTCTGAAACTGTTACTGTACAGGTGAGCCAAATAAGCCTTTATAATTTTAATAACTGACAACTGCAAATAAAAGATCAGCATTTAGTTGCAGTGACTTCTGAAACATGTGGCGACTGTGGAAGTTAATTCTTGTTAAGGCAAATGTTGGAATTGTCTTCCTTCTGGATTCAAGCACACTCTACTCACTGCAATATAATCTGTGACATTCTAAAAAAGTAATTAAAATTACACTATGAGTCAACTAGATATTTTGTACTTTGTATAGCATAAATTTTCTTTCAGTGCATTTTGCCTCCACTTGAAGACATTATCAAGAAATTGGTGACTGGCCAACGCTGGTGTTCTTATTGATCATGGTTCTCTGGAGACAGAACATCCGGTGACAATCCAATGAGTCTAAGTAAAATATTTCTTCCGATGGAATGTCAGAATTCATTAAACGTGTTTTGAATTGCTTTATATAAAATTTTTCCCAGATATTTAGTTCTTGATTCAAGTGAATTGATTTTAGTAGTTGGGTTTTGTGGTATGCTGTGGTTATGATCCCAGAAATTTGCTGCTTCTGCAGGTCGTAAACACAGCATAGAACATAAAACACAATTACTAAAATCAGTTCACTTACATCATCTGGGAAAACATTTATATAAAGATTTTCGAAACACATTTAACGAATTCTGACATTCCATTGGAAGAAAATATTGTACTTAGCTTCATTGGATTGCTGCCAGATGTCTTGTCTCCGGAGAACCATGCTCAACTAGAACATCAAAGTTCTAGCTAGTCCCCAATTTCTTGATAATGCCTTCAAGTGGAGGCAAAACATGTTGAAAGAACATATATGGTATGTGAAATACAATGTGTCTCAGTCGACTCATAGTATAATTTTAATTATTACATTACTTCACAGTGTTAATTCCAATTTACCTTTTCGAATTCCAGAAACAGTTTACTTACGGTTTTAAAGATAGCATATATGAGTTGGTTGAATAGCACGCCAGCAGTAGTCAGCATAAGGTGGACGATGAGAGTAGTTGAGCTTTTGAAACATGTTGCACTTTACAAAAAATGTAAGTGATGTTGTGTCAGTGATCCAACTCAATAGACTATCTTTAAATTGTTTAGACAGCACTTTAAATTAGACCCCCAACAAATTAATATAATACTTATGAATACTGTGATTTCCTACTAATTTAGGTCACTTCTGCAGGTATTCCTGCATACATTACAGCCGCTTAGGAAAAAGTTCAGAGAGTCCGAGTCTAATTATCTTAAAACTGTAGGTTGTCCTACATGACAAGACATTTAAAAAAGCTGATTGTTATATAGTTTTTGGAAGCATTCTTTTGCTGTTGAGTTGTTGCATGTTTTTACATGTGTCCATAAACCCTAGTGTTCAATATCTCATTGAAGAAAATGCAGTTATCAGTTAATTCTACATGTTTTGTACATACTGAAAATCATGAGCAACATTAATGTTTTTTAAAGTGTATATGTTTATTGTTGGAAACACATACTCTCTTATTTTTTTGTATTTCATTTATTTTTTAGAAGTCTTAATTTTTTTGGATACATTGTTCCCACCATTGTTGAAGTTTGAAAAAGAGAAATCTTGTTCCTGGAACGCAAAGATAGTGACACATCTTGTATCTTAATATTCTCCATTGATTTGTAGCGAATTTGCATGTCTTCCTTCACAGCACCAAAGCTTGAATGGTACTAAGTTGGATGGAGGGATCATTTCATTCCTTTCATATTTCAGGTTTTGGGCAAAGTGTTTTAAACTTGGTTGTGTCAAAAACTGGGCCCAGCAGGTACATGTTTCCTTAGTCTGAACTCTATTGACTTTGTGCTATTGAAGGTTTTGCCACAACTTTATTGACAGTTACATGTTGGTCTTCCATGATGATCTCATACTTGTTGCATTCAGAGGCAGTTTGCACACAGCCGCAGTTAGACTGATCTTCATTGTATGTTTCTCCATGTTTAAATGTGGTTGGTTGGTTGCTTGGTATCTAAATGCTTGATAATGAAATCATTTGTCCTCTTGCATTCCAATATTAAGCTGGGATATTGCAATCTTCTGTAAAAGCTGCATAATGTAGAAGATGCTCGTGATCCATTTCCTCATTTAAGTCACAGGAGGCATATAGGAGTCTCTGTTATTCCAAATCTGTATAGATGTTTTTGTAAACAGTCATGTACTGTTAATAGTGTGAAGGTTGCTACTGCAGATTTTATTGGTAATGTAGAAATATTAATATTATTTTTTAAATTTTTCCATTGTTTTCCAAATGTTTTGTCTATATATTCTTCATTAATTTTGTTTGAATATTTATTGGATCTTATTCTTTTGATAGAGCAAAATGGAATTAAACTAGGTGTTGATATAGTGATAATTTTACTTCCCTTTTTAGCCAAAAAATCATCAATTTCATTGCCTGTTATTCCACAGTGGGCTGGAATCCACTGAATTATCACTCTTTTATGTAAATAGGTTAATTGTTTTACAGTTTTATGAAATTCTAGAATCTTGAGGATTTTGGGTGTTATATCTTATGTTATAGTGATGATGACTGCTTTTGAATCAGATAAAACTACAGTTTTTTTTTTTTTTAATATAATAAAAGAGATGTTATAAACTTAAGAAAATTGCCATGATTTTGCCATCAAAATTGTTGAATACATATCTAATTTTTGATAAAATGAGAAGAATGGAAATGTTGCTCCAGCACCAGTGCCTCCATCATTTGGTACCATCAGTAAAATACGTAACCATTCAGGGAAAGGATATTGTAAATTTATTATTTCCAGTGACAATTATTTTAGAGTGGCTGGAGATGCTTCTTTAAATATCACGTGTTCTACTTATAAGAAAAGCACCCAGCAGAACATAAATGCAAGACTTTGCGCCCATGTTATTTAATGAAAGCATCACTTCCTAGGTTTGTTAGCCAGAGAAGATCCAGTGTTCGCCGTTGAACATTGGTTAAGAGGTTTCTCTAGGACTTCCTCTCGGTACACATTTGCATTTTTACTGCCTTTTCAGAGAAATGGACCTTGGTGGTCCGTTGGTATGAAACTTCCAACTACACCATCACTGATGCTGGATGGCCTTGAAGAATTCAGGGAGCAACCTGATGGGATTCTTCATGGCTCCAAGCATACACTCTGTTGTTCTGCCTATTGAATTTCTCCTCAATCGTGAACATTTTTTCGTCTATAAAAAGGATTTTGCAATGTTGGTTTTTGGCATGCTGTCTAAAGAGGTTATGTGATCTTGCCAGTCTAATCTTCTTCAAACAGGTGTTAGTAGAAGTCCTGTGCATTGACAGTAAGCCCGAAGTCTCAAGTCTTGATTTATTAGCCTAGAGACATTTATTCTTGACATTTGAAGCTGCTGCACCATTATTTTTTGTTTCCTAACAGGATTTCTTCTGATACATTTCCAAACATTCTTGATTGCATCTGGAGTCTGAACCAAGCACAGCTGGCCAGATCTTTTTCTGTCATCAACAGTAGAAAGATGGGTGAATCTTTTAACAGTCTGGTAAACAAATCTGAGCAAGATTCCAGCAGTTTTAACAAATTGAAAATTTCCTTTGGATATTTCTTGCACTTGTGTAATGCTATGACAGTTTCACAATTCCCTTTCACTTACCTTTTCATGAAGAGATAAAGAGCAATACTGAAAGTCGAACGGGTAAACATTTCAAGGAAGGAGATCTGACACAAGATCAGATTAACTGAACTGCTGTGCAGTTGCAACAGTCAAGAGCGATAAGGGGAAATTTTGGTGACAGAACTTATGATAAAACAATCACACTTTCAGCTCTTGGCTTTTTGTTTTCTTTATCAATTTCCTCTACTTAATTATGATAAAAAAATAAGTAAGAGATTCATTTACTTCTTGTACAGATAATATATTTATTGAATTTGCTTTACTGTTATTTATTTATTATTTATAACCAAATACGCCCTAATCTAGTCATAGGTTGTTAGCCACTCTTAAGTATGTGATGTTTCCAATCTTTTTCTGACACTTGATTGATGCAACAATGTCTTTGTCAACTTGAGTAAACATTGCTGAATGTCATCCTTAGAGATTTGACACAAGATCTTGCTTTTCCGTGTGTCAAAGTTATGAATCAGATATTACCAGGTTTTGTAATATTAACAGAATTGTTGGCTACATTGGATCAGTGCATATATGGAACTCTCTTTCAGGGAATATACATTCATTTCATTTTCAGCACAAAACACACTGTTTGAAAGCACACTGCATGCTTGCATTACTACAAAGTAATTGTTACATATGATTACAATAAGCAATAAAAGCCACTTAAAATCATCAGTAATGGATGACAGGGTTACCAATTCTTCCAGAACCAGCATTCACAGTCAGCTATCTCATGTTTATATTGATATGAAGCTCTGTAATTCTCTAACACCTTAAAGGTTTACTTGGCTCACACTACTTTATTCATGAATGATGAATCTGTGAATATCTGAATAAATATCTGATATTGTAATGAATACTCAGAAACTACAAATGCATCACCTCTGTGAAGTACCCTAAGCAATGAAAAATGTAAATTGCGTTTACATTCCTCATAAATTCAGAAATAAAATATATTTTGTTCTGCTTTTTTGTGTTCTTTATATTTGTTATGAGTTAGTTCTTCATTAGATTAAAAGTCATAGAGCTGTGTAAATGAGATTGCTTGACACAGATCTATAACTCATACAGGAGAAATGCATCATTGGACAAGCATTGAAACTTGTTCAAGATGGAAGTCACATGATCCTAATTTATTTTCCTATATTAGTAAGATATTACAGACTATCCCAAGTATAGTTGTAAAAGTAATTGCAAAGTAATAGCTTTAGTATGTATTTTATTAAAGGAACGTTCATCTTAGTACATATTTTGTGTACTTGTATATTTGCAGAGTCTGTTTTTTAACATTATATCATACCTTCATTTATGAGGGCTGGTTTCAGGAGCTGTTGTGCTTCCATTTTCAACCTCTGTGTTGCAAAATGAAAGCCAATACTTTGCATTGGACTTTGCATACATGGGAGAAAACCTGAATTTTTTTTACCTTTTCTTATTTTTGGGCTTTCCTTATTGGTTTACTTCCTACTTCTTTTTCTTTCCCATTTTTATTATCTAGAAAGTATTGTTTATTGTGTAATATAGCTTTTGTAAAGTCATGCTTTTGTACCGATTAACTTCCAGAATTACTAAAATTAGGCAAGTGAGTCAACCTTGCCCAGAATATGAACAGGAGTACGCTCACATACACCAGGTTGCCGAACTGAACAACTATAACACAAATTTCATCAAAAAACTGATCTACAGACACAAAAGAAACAAAAACTTAAGGGACATTACTACGTTAAAAAAACTAGAAAACCCAAACACCAGATATGGAAAATTTACATTTCATCCAAAATACTTCAAAAAATTTGAAAAGATATTTAAGAACTTCAACATAAAATTAGCCCCTCAAAACAAACACAACATCCACAACTTACTAAACCACCCTCTAAAAAATAGCACACCGAAAACTCAATTATCAGGCATTTACCAAATGAGTTGCCAGGATTGTGACAAGATATACATTGGTAAGACCAAAAGGAATCTAGGAACAAGAATGAAAGAACACTTCAGAAATATTAAATTCAAACAAATGGACAAGTCGGCCGTAGCACATCACTTTTGGTCTGAGAATCACAACATAAAACAAGAAATAGAACTGATCAAACAGGCAAAGAAACCTCTGGAACTTCAGATTTGGGAAAACATATTTATTACGAAAAAACAGGACCTCTTGATGAATTTTGAAATTCCCACGGTAGATGACGTCATCAAACTTACCAGGACATTAGATGGCAGCACAACACCAAGCCAGATGCAGACACAGGATGCATCATCAGTCAACCACAGAACTGACGATAGGGGAGAAGTCCCCAGAAACTAGTCTTCATAAAAAACTTATAAGTGGAGAAAAGTATATACAAGGTTGACTCACTTGCCTAATTTTAGTAACAATGGCACTCCACTTTCTGAAATACTTCTTTTTATTCTATATAACTTCCAGAATGTTTGTAGAAATTAAATTCTCTGGAAATAGTATCTCCGTTGTAGATGATGAGGGGTGTTAGTAAGGAATTTCAGTATTAATCTTTTTCACAGCAGTGTTACATTGTGAACTTTGCATTCCTTATGCAGATTGTTTAGGTGATCCATAAGATTTTGGGATTTCTAGATCCTCTAAATAATCTATGTGGAACGTAAAGTTTACATTAAAAAAAAATAAGTCATTGTTGCTTCTGGATCTTTTGGTACTTTGATATGATGATGTGCCATAACACATGATTATGGCATTAATGCCATGATTAGTCCAAATAATTGAGAGTACACAGTATATACTATGCTCACACATTTTCTTGGGCATTGGTTTTATGGTGTTATGCAGGCAGGGGAGAAGAAGAGAGCTAATATGCTCAAGTTTCTGCAGTGTGGTCAACCAAGAAAAACACAATTTAGCCAAATTGCGGTAAGATAAGTGAAGATGTGAGTTATGTGGACAAACAAATTGAACTCCATCCAATAAGCTGTATCCTTATATATTTATTATGTTATGAAACATACAAACGTAGAAAACATACATGACAGCCATAAACTCATCATTTGCTTTGCGATTCTTCAATTTCTGAGTTCAGTGCATCACTTTCATTGCTGGTATCCTCTGATATGTTGATGATAATTTCATCAATTGTATTTTCTCATACTGACCCTTGTACCTGTGTAAGCAGCAACTCTTTCTACGGTTTTGCTGAGTGTGAACATTAGCTGGTTGTTACGGTTTTCTGTATCTCAAATTCTGCAACATTCGCTATTATTTTGAAGCCATCACTATTCATGGTAGGACGTGCAGGTTTCTGAGTTGGAGTTCATTGCTTGGGAAGTACATATGACGAGGTTGGTGTGGTCTCAGCCATAATTGTAAACTGGTTAGCTAATTAATCTTGAAATTACTCAAAACAAAACATGACGCACATGGATTCTGCACACAAAGAAAGAAAGAAAGAGCACGCACAAGTTTAGCATATTATCCACAAGATGTCAAAGTGTATAGCATTTTTCAAGTTTGAAAGTTATCATCTGTATTTACAGAATTAAGTGAAACCTACTGAATGAGGACTTGGGAGCCGAGCGCCCAAGAAAACGTGTGTGCATAATACAAAGAAAACTCTGATTGCTCAGCAAGTTTACTTCAAAACTGGAGCAACTAAGCCTTTAAACAAAAATTGGCAGAAAAATGCATTCATAATCAATGCATACTATGCAATACATGCCAGAAATACCTATATATAATTTGAAAAATAATTTCTGTAAAGCTTACAGAACTACATATAGCATTCTATCCATTTTAAGGGAGCTCCTAGGTAAGTAAATAACAAGTGCACGTTTGAAGAAAGGCCCTTTAGAATTTTATTTAATGTTTTACTATTTCACAGTTTCCTTCAGACATGTATTATCATTGCATGGGACTGCTGTTGACATCTCAGCTTCAGAGTTTAGACTGAAACAAAAGTATATTTTGCACCATTTAGCACAAGGAAACCAGTTAGGATATTATTATTATGAAGCAGAAGGTTAGAAACAGTGATGTATTATCATTTGAAAGTAATGAGTTGGCATCACAAACATCACTCAAAATATCCTTACTTGGACATGTTTCGGAGAACAGTTTGTCATCATCAGCAGTTATCCGACCATCGGACTGCTGATGATGGGGACAAATTGTTCTCCGAAACATGTCCAAGTAAGGATATTTTGAGTGATGTTTGTGTTTAAATGCCGACTCATTACTTTAAAACAGTTAGCATGCATTAAATTGTATGATTTTTACAAATTATACCCAGAAATCTATACTAATATTATAAAGGCAGAAAATGTGTATGTATGCATGGTGAGTGTATTTTGTAATCAAGATCCTGCTTGGTTATATTGGGTAATGAATGAAATGATGCTAAAATATTCTGAGGGTTCATAGAGTTATCTAACATTCCTCTTATATAAGGGAAAAGCTGAACAACATAACTCTCATTATTAATTTTTCGCTTCACTGTGGTGTTCCAATACAGTTAAATCTCGATAACTCTCATTATTTAAGTTAATTGGTGCAAATGAATCATTCTTTCACACTAGCCGCACATAGGCTAAGGTTTTGTATGGATAGAGTCAAATTCAATGCTATGGCCGGGATTTGAACCACGGATCTCCTGGTTTCTGTCCAGTCGCTCTAACCCATTGACCTACCATGGCCAACGTGCCATCCTGACATTAAATTCTCCATTTGACTCATATATTCCTGGTAAACCACTAAGGGCTCTCGTATCCAAGGTACACCATTTGTGGCGACTTAGTATCGTAAGTACTTGAATCCCAGGCTTCACCATTAAACCCTTATTATTTAAGTTAATTGGTGGAAATGATTCATTTCCAACAGTTAACTTAAATAGTAATGTTTGTTGATTTGAAGGGATATAGTTTATTACTGATTTTTAACAACTTAATTTATTAAGTAAGTAGCTGAGGAATTGAATCATTTCCACCAATTATATTAAATAATAAGAGTTTAATGGTGAAGCCTGGGATTCAAGTACTTACGATAGTAAGTTGCCAGAAACCGTGTATCTCGGGTACGAGAGCCCTTAGTGATTTACCAGGAATATATGAGTCAAATGGAGAATTTAATATCAGGACGGCATGTTGGCCATGGTAGCTCAATGGGTTAGAGTGACTGGACAGAAAGCAGGAGATCCGTGGTTCAAATCCCGGCCATAGCATTGAATTTGACTCTACCCAAACATAACTCTCTCTGACCAACATTTGAACGCGGGACCTCTAGTGCACAAGATAGACTTGCTACCACTTACACTGCAGAAACGGGCTGTATGTGCGTGCAAAACAAAAACCAAAATCAACTATTTTTGTCTATTCTTTTACCACTGAAATATTCTATTCCTTCTGACAGGTATGAGCCATAAAACACCTAATTTCATTTCATAAATTCCTTCATAAATTAATAATAATTTCATAAATTCAACATTTATAAGAAATGTGACAATGTATGTTTTATCAGTTTTATCATATTTAATCTGAATTTTATCATCAGTTGTATGAAATGGGAGTTTTTTGGCTTGTGCATTTTATCTCGTACATGAATTAGGGGTACAATATTTGTCTATGTAGCATATAATATAATGCCACATTACAATTGCAATGAAAATGTCTACATGCATTGTCAAGACTTTAATGCTTGACATTTTGAGTAGGGTGCCTGTGTTTTATTTTCTATTTCTGTGTATTCAGATTTCAAAATTTTCTGTCATGTTGGCTTTAACTAACTTACCTCAGAGTGAATAGCCAAGACACCATCTTCTTCATTGGCTAATATCTCAATATATGCATATCCATCTGCATTTACAGTAACAGACTTTCCAGTACAAGAGTTACCAGATTTGTTTCCTGAAATAATATCACAGTATGTTCCAGCTGGCAGGCACACCTAAAACAAAAATATTTATTGTTACTTTTATTCTTATTGCATACTTGCCAACTTTATGGTTTGTCCTTAATACATACAGTAGTAGAGGGCTTTCCACATTTTTACAACAAAGAAAGTGGGCTTTGTGGGCAGATTCAAACTATTACAATTTTCACCACGGACATGACAGCCTTAAATTCTGTTACATTATTACTTCATATACTAGGCTGAAACTATCATGCTAATGATATGGGTATATTACACCAGAGCTTGTCTATATACCTGGATTCATGATCATGATGCCCCTTTACTGGTTGCAACAAAATGTATAGCATGCAAATGAAACATTTTATTGTATCTTTGATGTTTACTAGCCATTAGTAAATAGGTTACACTTAGTGTGTATATTCTACATGTATTCATTGTGGAATTTAATCTTTTGGTTTTGAATTTAACAATTTTAATACTGAGTATCTTAGCACCTACAAATTGTGAATCCTTTTAATAATAATAGTGTCGCTGAGGCATTATTGTGCAGTGGGCCACGGTCGGCGCATGGGCACGGAACTGGACGCTTGCAGAGAGAGAGAGGGGGGGAAACAGAGAGAGTCTGGAATTTCCCACTGCCATCATGATTATCAAACAATCCACTGAATTCTAGACCAATGACTGGAGGTATAAAAGCCGGTAAAGTGTTAGTTGCTAGTCAGTTGCGAGTGAGCTGTTAATTGTGTGTGTGCGCGGCTATTTGAAGTGCTGCATGTGATTTCTTTCATTTCTTTATGCGTGGTGAAGCAACGAGAGACCTCGAAGACTGCATTTGTGTATGTTACGTCATTCTGCTGCTGTCAGGGTTGTACAAAGCGTGTTTTACTTGTAATAAAGAGCATTTTAAATTTCTGCAAACAAGACTTTTAATTGTATGAACCCACAAAGTCACAATAATAATGCTACATAGGTCAAACTAAAAGAAACCTAAAACCAGAGACAAAGAGCATTTTAGAAACTTCAAATTAAAACAGGAAGGTAAGTCAGCAGTAGCATTTCACTTTTGGAATGAAAACAATGATCTTGACCCAAATCAAAAATGATTAAAAGGGGTGATAAGCTAAATAAAGTGACATCGGAGAACATTAATATGGAAAAATAAAGACTGAGTAATGAACTCAGTAATATAAAAATGTGACGAAATGTTAAAAACCAACTACAAATGGTTTTTTCAACTTCAGTTAATTATTAGAGGAATTATAGGGTTTTCTCCCTGTTAGTAACAAAAATCTTCAGAATTTAGCTTAAAAACCAGTGAGTTTTGAAAAGCAGGCAGAAAATATCCAGGACAAGTTGATTCTATAAAGATAAATACCCAGTAATGTAATAGTCTTACCTGCAATGTTTGCTTCAAATCAGTGTTGTATTGATCATTGATGGCTATGAATCCTTTATTTCCTCGACAGAAAGCTATCTGCTTGTCACCATTGTCCCACCAATCAGTTACTGAGGTTCCTATATAGCAGAAACATTGTTTTAAGAATATAGTATATAGTTAGTTCCCTATATTGCATGTATTCATGCTGTCCACACTATCCCTGAAATTGTGGAGTTTTCCATTCTAAAACTCCTGCCTTACGTATAAATGTATAATAGTTGCATGTAGTATAATGAGTACTGACTTTGTTGCATTCCTCATCATTATGACATTATAACTCATATACGACAGTCACTCTGTAGGTTTTTAGTTTTAAAAGTTTAGCAGCTATATGATCAGATGTGTTTGAAACACTTACTTGTCATACAACACTTCTTTGGAAAATGTTCCAGTGTTGCATAAATTTTGCCAATTTTTCCTGTTAGAACATTTTTTTTTTTTTTTGTTTTTTTTTTTTTTTTGTTTTTTGTTCCCCATAGGTTTAGCAATCACATTTTCCTGTAGTCCATGGTCTTGGGTAACATGCTAGCCCCTTGTTTCCAAGGTTGCAGGTTTAAACCTGGCAAAGGCGATGGAATTTTTTGGAGGTAAAAATCATTAGTGTGACTTTCTTTAGAAGGGAAGTTAAGTTAATGGTTTTATTCCATTGGGTAAGGATTATGATACAGTGAAGCTGTTGTCGACAACAGCTGATGATGTTAGGAAGATCCTAACGAAATGCGTTCTAGGTAAATACTAGCAATAAGTGGAGCATTGAGTATTAGTTTGACTCAAAATTATATTAATGGTTTTGTGTTGCAGATTTTTGGCACGTAAAAGAACCTCAAGCGTAATGAAGAGGGCTCTGGGAACCAAAACAATTAAAGAGTGTTCGATTAAAAAAAAAATCTGTTGTTTTAAACTTCTTACCAGAAATCTAAAGCTTTCGTCTAGAGTTGGATTACCAGAACATTTCAGAAATTGTCTATACCCTGGATTATTCTGTTTTTACATATGGATCGTATATAAAAATTCTTTGTTAGTTTTCTGCAGGCATTTCAGTGGACTAATAGGAAAATATAATGTAACTCCACATAATAAAAAGTCTTGAATAAACTTTCACGTTTGAGATGCAAAATAAATAAATTTTAGTTTATACAGCTCTAACTGAAGGTAGCTCTTGAAAGTACAATGTAACAGTACAGCTAGTGTACTGCTGAGGCCACTACTGTGAAAATGTATATTCATATATGCAATCTTTGGCCCACTATAAATGGAATGCTTGCAATAATACCTAATATTACAAAGTAGACAATGTTACTTACCATCTACAATGTTCCTAAATGCCACCATGTTGTAAATTTGTCGCCATCTGTGTTCACATACCCATCCATTGTTGCATGTGTGATCAGGATTAACTGTTACTGGTAAAATGTTATTGTTGGAATCATGAGGAGGTCCTTGTTCAGAATGGTCAAATGCAAAGCTTGACATGACACGTGGCACACCATAAGGCCAGGCCAGCATGAAGGCAACAGCCATCTACCTCAGAAAATGCAAATTTGATGAAAGGCATAGTTTACAGATGGCATGATTTTCTGAAATAAGCTCTTCTAAAACAATTAATTATTAAGTTCTTGTTCTCCTGGTGTAGGCTATTTATAATGTTTGACAACCTGCTGATGCTTCGTTTTCACTTGAGTCAAGCTTCGATGTTACTGACTGACTTCATTGAACATTATGGTGCTGCCTACTCCAGAAGAACAAGAGGTTGCTGCAATAGATGATGGCTGTGGGAGCATGCATATGTAACTCCTTACTAAACCCTTAATTTTAATGAATAGAACATAGCAATGAATGAGATGTTCTTGATCTTAATTTAAATATCTAATTATATGGGAAATATAATACTATATGGACATAAGAGGAAACAAATGAAATAGTAATGGACTGATATGGAGAACCTGAACATTTATTTGAACAAGAAAACAATATTATTTGAAGCAAAAGGTTAGAAACAGTGATGTATTTAACATTTGCAAGTAATGAGTCGGTAATTCAAACACAAACATCACTTAAATTATCCTTATTTGGACATGTTTCGGAGAACAGTTTGTCCCCATCGTCAGCAGTTATCCGACTGGTTGGATCCGCGGTTTCCTGAAGTGAGCTGGTTGTCTGTGGCGGCATCTGTTGTCTGTGAGATGAACTTCCAAAGAGACTTTTCAAGTGGCAGTTTGAAATTTAAAGTATACTGTTTGTTACACAGAAAAATGAAGCTAGTTACAGTGGAGTACTAAATATTACACAAATAAAAATATTTGTTAATTGTAATCCACTTATCTTAAGAAGTTGATGTTAAAACTTCTTTCTTCTTTTTCAAATCAATTTCGAAGGTATTTTGCATTCATCCACAGTGAAACAAACTCCGTTGTTAAGGAAATCTCGGTTACCCCACAAACATGCAGTTTTGGACAGCTTAGCATATGGACTAGTCAACATCCCATTGAAAAAGAATGAATACAACAAAGAATATAACTACATGATTAACATAGCTGCAATTAATGAATACAGTAAACAATTAATAGAAAAAAGAAAATTTGGAAATTCAAGAAACAAACACCTACTGTATACCACAAAATTAACAGAATCAAAAACCGAGACACAGTTCAGGAAATTCACATATCATCCCAGAATGCATCATAAATTCAGCAAGATATTCAAGAAGTACATCACCCTAGCCCCAATAAATAAATTCAGTTTAAAAAACTTATTAAGTAACAACCTGAAAGACCCAGTACCTGAAAACAAGAAATCAGGTATATACAAAATCAACTGCTCAGACTGCAATAAGTTCTACATAAAAAAAAAACAAAAGAAGTTTACATATTAGATTACAGGAACATATGAGATGTGTGAAATACAAACAAATAGAAAAATCAGCAATAGCCCACCATTTCTGGTCTACCAATCATGAAATTGTACCAAATATAAAACTATTAAAGCCAGCCAGTAATGCAGCCGAACTCGATGTTTGGGAAAAGTTGCTAATTATAAAAAACAAACAGTATACTTTAAATTTCGAATTGCCGCCTGAAAACTCTCTTTGGAAGTTCATCTCACAGACAACAGATGCCGCCACAGATAATGAGCTCAATTCAGGAAACCGCGGATTCCAACCAGTCGGATAACTGCTGACGATGGGGACAAACCGTTCTCCGAAACATGTCCAAGTAAGGATAATTTAAGTGATGTTTGTGTTTGAATTACCGACTCATTACTTTTAAAAGAAAACAATAGTTTCCAAGAAGGGATCTGTATACTCTTAGTGCAATAGGTGATAGCAATTCTTTAGACTTTCTATAAAATGATAATGAGAAAGGGTAAATATAGATAAGGTAAATAAAATAGAATGAAAGGGCATTGCATGGTTGAGAACTGTGTTTAGAAATTATAAGGTTTTACAAATGGCACACTGCAGGACCAATTACCCTTATGTGGCAATAAGGAGCATATTGAACATCTTATATTGAATGTGGAGGAATGAATTTACATCAGAAAAATTATTTAAAATGAGCAGAATAGGTGTCATAAGTGGTATGTTATGCAAAAACAAAAATTAATCAGTTTTTAGATAAAGTAAAAAACTAGTGAAACTGCACAATGATAAAAAAAAGTGCAGATAAAATGTATGTGTTCAAAATATAAATAGGAGATCTAGGCAATGAGCCTGGGCTAAAGCCATGTAATATTTAAATATAATTTACTTAGCACGAATGAATTAACAAATCATACAAAAATTAATGCCTGTGAACTTACTTTGGATTAATGGGATTCCAATAGTAAATGCTTTTGGCAAATCAATTATACTGTGAGAGTAAGTTTTGTGAGTTGATTGAGGGTAACAATTTATTTTGATGTACAAAACAAGTATTCCATATATGAACATGCAATGTACTGTATACCCACAGTAAGAAGGTAAGAGATGAATAAAGGGGAAAGGGGTTTGAACTGTTTATCTGCTCTATTAGTGGATCTGTTTACTAGGAAATGAGCGAGAGTGCATATGAGTCACTCATTTTGCCAGATCTAATGTTTGTCGCAGTAATGGTAGTGGTAGGTATTACGCATGGGTGAGTTATGTGACAACACTTGCATATTTTAAACAAATTTAGCATCTTTGTCACACTGGGAAGGTGAGCATAAACCCCGTTGGGACAGCAAAAGTGATTACGTTACACATTCCTCTAGCTTGCCTTCTTGTTGTGGGTCTACAGTATAGTTAACATATAAAGCATTTTTTAACACTTTCTACTCATATAGATCTTTTTGATGACTATTGCTATTCTTGTTTACATTTTATAGACCTCTACAGCTTTTAGTGACAAACTCCAGATAATAATGCCACAATATGTGTATACATATGTATATATCCAAAATATATATGGTCTTAAAGATTTATGTCCTTCCATGTTAAGTCATATTAGACAATGAATGAAATGGTGAAATGATGCTCAAATGAGTCCAGTGTCCATGGAGCTTAGAGTTACACAACATTTATCTTTCAGGATAAGAGGAAACCCTGGAAAAACATGTTATCCAGTTATCCAGGTAACTCACTCTGACCGAGATTCAAACTCAGGACCTCTGGAACGCGAGGCAGACACACTACCATCTACGCTACCGAGGCAAGCAAGCCTATATATGGATTGACTGGTAATAATTACCTTGTAAAGCTTGGATTGCTTGTAAGTGAGTACACCATCTCCTCGTTGTGTATCATGGTTGTCCACAAACACAACAACATCTTCACTGGGTGCAAACCCCCAATCAATTCCTAAGGATAATACATTTGTTGCTTATATTATCTACACATATCTTAACACTATGAACAAATAACATTTTATATTTCCAGGAAGCTTTCAATGAACAGCTAATGTTAATTTCTATAATGAACTACTCTAAAGCCAAAAGTTGCCCATAGAATTATATTTTGATTTTATATGATTTTCTTTAAGTATGTCACTTACCTTCTTCAAAAAGCCATAATGAACAAAGAGTAAACATTAATATATTTAACTTATAGAAATATGTGATTTAGATACATATTACAGGGTTCTTCATTTAAAACCTAACAGAGCATTTCACCTCTCCCACAACCTTGCTAGATACTGAACTACCGGCTGCCATTGTGTGCATCAACACTCATAACAGTTGGTGCAGGGTCTCTGAAAATCCACATTACATTCAAGAAATCCCTCATTATCATCAGAAAGTTGAAGTTTGGCATGCTGCTAGTGCTAGACGCATAATCAGTCCAATATTCTAGGAGCAAATTGTAAGTACAGAATACAGAATGACATTTGGAACTCAATTTTATCATGAATTGGCAAAAAAGAAAAATCATATGGGTGGTTTCAACTGCTGTTACCTACACAGCAGAGGAGTCCATGAATAAACTTAGAGAAATGTTTGAAGATAGAGTGATCAATGCTGGTGTATGGTCCTCTTGCTTCCCCAGTCTAATAATGTGTGGTTTTTACTTGTGTTGTAATCTGAAACGTGACAAATGGAAATGGAATTGGAAACATTACAGTGGCCCAACATAATTATGTGAATCAGAATGTGTTCTCCCAATACAATGCTTGTTTAGCCGAGGGCGAATGACATTTCCAGCATTTTCTGTAAGGTAAGAGTGTTATACATGCTTTACACGCAGCGTTTATGTAGAAGCAAAGCTGACTGTGGCATATTCAATCGCACAGAGGTGAAAAGCAGCGTGCCCTTTAGGTTTTAAATAAAGATGTCACTTCTTTATACCCAAGTATACATACTACTGAATTTATTCCACTTCTCAAAAAATGACTGGAAAAATATACAAGTAACTTCTGAAGAAATAGAAGAACTTTCACAGTGTACAGAAATTTGTATCAATCAGAACTTTTTCAGTTTTAATGGACATATCTACAAACAGAAAATGGGCCTAGCTATGGGCAATCCATTATCTCCCTTTTTAGCAGATTTATTCATGAGTACTTTTGAAACCCATATCACAAAAATTTTCCAAGTTATTTCAAAGTTTGGTATCATTATGTTGACGAAATTTCTGCAATAGTACCTAAGAAACTCATACAAGATGCTCTTGGACTTTAATAAAACAAGTTAATCATCCCATAGATCTTTCCATATGGGAAAACATCTTCATTAACAAAAACCGTCATAGAAGATGAACTTCGAAACTCCACCACTGGACATCTTTGACAAATATATCAGGCCATCTATTGATGATATAGAGAAAGAGGAAACCAGTATACTCTGCACTAGTCGAGACTCAGCTAATGATGGGAGCAACAGCTCTTGAAACATGTCCTGTGAAAAACAGTGTTAGTGAAGCAATGTATCAATATCTTTTCGATTCACTTTTATTTTAAAGAACCCTGTACTTACAATTGTGATATGTTTGATTATTTTTTTTATTTTTTAATTCAAGACATTTCACTGAAGTTTCATTATTATTCAGCATAAAATGAGTTAAAATTTATACACCTTTTTTTTTCTTTTGTTTTTGTTTTTTTTCAGATTGTCATAGGAATTATGTAACTCCAAATATGTAACAAGCTAAGTTCTTGATTTCATGCTATAGGCTGAGGTTTTTAAATATTATAAAATGAGTTTTTAGGTGCATAAGAGGTGCATTTGTTTTATACTTTCATTCACTGTGTAGTTTTCTGCTTAAAAATGTTAAATTTACCAAAGAAAAGATGCACAGCTTGAAGCATTGGTCAATTTATTTCAAATTTGATTGATATCATAACAAGATTAAGGTTTTACTAGATATGCAGAGAGTGTTTTAAAAATTTACTTCTTTTAGGTGAATGCTGCAAGTATCTAGAGTTTATATTTTATTTGTAAGAGATTAAAGAAATTTTGTTAGAATTATTTAAAGCTTGGATTAAATTTGAGCAGACTGAAGATAACTAATTTAAATTCAATTGTAAAAACATATTGTAAAAATATTGCTATGCTACTACACTATTTCTGCCACAAAGTGAACATATTTGAAATTTAATGCTATGCATACAATTAACATCCTGTTTAAAAATTTATGTAACTTACGCATACACAAACAGAATCAACTTCATTATATAGGGCATATTGTATCTCTTATGCAAAATTGTTAAATATTGCAATCCTAGGAAAAAATGCTATAAAACAATAGAGATCTGGATAGTTTTTAATAGTGACGGTTGTGATTTCTTGAGAGAACTAGCTGATGACAATATGAAATGGCATTTTGATGTTTCATGTTGGAAAGATGCTACCTGCAGAAGAAATTCCTTGTTAAGCTGACCTTTGGAGTGAAATTTCCAAGGGTGCATGATAAAAATTTTGATTTTTATAGAGCCAAAGATTGAATAATTTTAAATTTTGTGGTATAAATTTTGCATTATTTGCTTAGATCATTGATTAATCTAAAATATTTTATTACATCAGTCAATTAAATGCCTTTTGCCTTGCCTAGCTTTCAGTTGACATATAAGAACTTTTATCTCTTGTCGTGATCTTGGATTTTAGTGAGTTTAAAAAAAGGAATTACATAAATAATCATTCATATGATTCTCTATGCACAGAATTTTTATATTTCTTGACTAAATATAAGAATATGGATATATTTAAATAAGACTTTTCTGATCCATTCACTAACACTTAAAAAGCATATCTTATTTGCTTTGTGTCTTTTTTTCAGAAGAACAAGATTATTGATTTTTGTTGCCTTAGCGACAAATGCCTCCACACATATTTGAACATCTATAACCTTCACTATAATGTGCACTTCTTTCACTCACTAATCTTCTCATTCTCAACAAATATTTTGACACTTTATAATGTAAATTTTAAAATAACATGGATAAATAATAATTATATTTGAGGTTTACACAAAACAACTGTTTTAAATAATAAAATAGATATTAAAGTGAATGAATTTATTCTACAACAGAATGACAATGTAATAAATAACTTAAAAGGCAAAGTATATGTTGTGTTTAGATTAAGCAAAATGTCTTAAAAAGAATTTAACTAATTCAGGTAATTATATTTGAAATAAAGTTTTCTGTATGTCACGGGCATTAGTTAAAAAAAATGCTTGATGCCAAAGGAACTTTAGGCTTAAAACTGTTGTTTAAGAAAATGTAAAATGACCCTCAAATTTGTATTCTGTAGAAAAGAAACTCAAAACTTTCTTTTTTTGTTCCATTTATACTGCTCCTTTAACTGCAATGGTCATATCGTTTGCTGTTCTCATTTACAACACATCACCTGTTGGCAATGGTGTTGACTCGTATATGTTGGGTTGCTGGTACTTTGGATTTTTAATCATTGGATTACGCACACATTCACACTCTCATTCATAATTCAGATGGGGAATCATCTTGGTTGGAGAAAAATTTCCAACCCGAGGCAGGAATCATACCTGGAACCCCTTGCACAGCTGGCAGGTGCTCTACTGACTGAGTTATGGGGCCAGCTTAAAGCATTTAAAATATCAAGGATATTTAATTTATTTCCTTACCAAAATTCCGTAGATGTTTGATGGCATTATTTCCACTCATGGCGTTACTCAGCTCCCTTCCAAACTTGAATTCAGTAACACGACCAAAATCAGTATAATCAATCTCTTTGACTGCTTCTCCACCTGTTTGGAATCAGCAAAATTAATCACAAGTGAACTGAGTGATTTCTTTTGCTATTTATGACCTAAACATTTTTGAAGAGTAATTAATTTTAGAAATAGCTTGAAGAAAAAGTTCAAAATTGAGCTGCCTTTAAGCTTTGTATCTCTTTTATCATAACCAATGTGCATAAAATACATCATAACTGAATAGGATAAACAAGCATAAGACTATATTAATATTAATAAATGTGGAAGTTGATGACTGTGTTGTTGGAATCACATTAGAACAGAAAATGAGTTGACTAATAACACTAAACAACACTCAATTTTTAAATTTCCTGCAACATATTTTAGAGGCTACTTTCATTGAATCAATGTACAGCTGATTTAAAATGTGAGTGTTGCTTATTGTTTTAATTGACTCATTTTCTATTTTAAGCATAAGACTCTTTCCCATTTAAACACTTAAAATAAAATAAAGAAACTCTTTCTTCATATTAACATTACAGCATTCTAGTTTATGTCAACTTATAGTAGTGTTTGGTTATAACTCATTTTCACAAACATGCTTCTTCTCTATACCTGATGTATGGAGAACAAGCAAATAACTTAGAACATATTATGAAGGAAGTGATATGTAGCTGGAAAAAATAACCAGTTAATTTGGGTAGGTAGAGTTAGACTGAATAATTCAATGTCATAGCGGGGAGTTGAACTTTTGTACTTAAGTTCCAGGCTTCATAGTTAGACCACTATTAGGTTAATTGATGGAAATTAGCCAATTAATTATTCTATGGTATTATTTTGTCATTTATTGTTTTGACTGTATAGGCCCATTTAATGTCTATGGTCATACCAGGGGGCTTTAATTGAAGAAATATCTCATTGAATCTTGGTTCTTTATCGTTGGTTTTTAATAATTTTTAACATGAAATACACTTATTTTTATTCCCACATGCACACGTACTAACTGAAACAGGACAGCAAAGAAATTTAAAAGTTTTAAAGGTTTTTTTCAAAGTATTGAACATACAGAACTTTTATTTAGACACTGGCCACATTTCAAGAAAATGCTTGCCCTGCCCTGCACTGTTTCTAGCTGGTTCTGCCACCTCCCACATTTTCTCTCCTTTCCCTGTGATGGCTAATCAGCTGATGTGAGTTCTGTACTGTACAGAGGTTATGTTTGAAGCCATGTGTTTCATTGTTACAGAATGTTAGTGGTTACAATGACAAAAAGTTTATGTAGTTTAGCACACAGGATCTTCATGTATAATTCCTAAGTGATAACAAACTTGTGGAGTAGAAAGATGGTGCTTTGTGGAATATTCCTGCTGTTGATGCACCTTGAAGTGAAATGGTTCATAACCTTGTAAATAAATTTAGAGAAATGTAATCATTCTTGATAAGAAACCAAAATTAAAGCACTATTTTTTTACAGAAGAAATAATTGATAACACTGAAGAAAAGAAGGATGTCCAAAGAAGCCTGTGAAAAAGCCTATACAGAATCGAGATTTTGCAAACCTCAGCTCAGAATGCCAATAAACTTGTAAAATTAAGAGTGAAAAAGTTATTTCCTATGAGTACAATATAATAAAGCATAAAATTAATATAGTTTTGAGTCAAATTAGTACTCAATGCTCCATTTATTGATAAATGGTAATCATTAAGTAATAAATAATAAATGAATAATACGAGGGTGAGTCAAATGAAAACCTTAAATATTTTTTTTTAAATATTATTTACTGTGCAGAAGTGGTACAAAGCTGTATCACTTTTCAACATAATCTCCCCCACTCTCAGTGCAAGTCCTCCAGCGCTTACAAAGTGCATAAATGCCTTTAGAAGAAAAAAATGTTTTAATAGTCCGCGCAACCACTCATGCACCTCGTGGCATACCTCTTCATCGGAACGGAACTTCTTTCCTCCCATTGCATCCTTGAATGGTCCAAACATATGGAAATCACTTGGGGCAAGGTCTGATGAGTATGGTGGATTAGGAAGACACTCAAAATGCATGTCTGTGATTGTTGCAACTGTGGTATGGGCATTGTGGGGCCTTGCATTGTCATCTTGCAAAAGGACACCTGCTGACAGCAATCCATGTTGCTTTGATTTGATTGCAGGCCAAAAATAATTTTTTAGGAGATCTGTGTATTATGTACTGGTGACAGTGGTCCCTTTAGGCATGTAATGCTCCAAAATGACGCCTTTGACGTCCCAAAAGAGAATCAGCATAATGTTCCCTGCTGATGGTTCTGTTCGTAACTTTTTTGGTTTTGGTAATGAGGGATGATGCCATTTCTTGCTCGCTCACTTCGTTTCTGGTTGGTGGAAGTGAACCCAGGTTTTGTCCTCAGTAATGATTCTTGCAAGGAAGCCATCACCTTGCCGTCCAAAGCGCAGAAGTTCTTCACAAGCATCAACACGTCGTTCTCTCATTTCAGGAGTCAGCTGCCATGGCACCCATCTTGCAGACACTTTATGAAGATGGAGCACATCATGCACAATGTGGTGTGCCAACCCATGACTAATCTGTAAACATGCTGCAATGTCATTCAGTGTCACTCTGCGATTTTCCTTCACATGGCTTCAACTACTGCATTGTTCTGTGGAGTCACAACGTTGTGCCTGACCTGGACATGGAACATCTTCCACTGAAGTCACAACATTTGTGAACTTCCTACTTCATTCGTAGACTTGCTGCTGTGACAAACATGCATCACCGTACTGAACCATCATTCGTCGATGAATTTCAATAGGTTTCACACCTTCACTACGCAAAAACCGAATAACAGAACGCTGTTCTTCCCTGGTGCAAGTGCAAGTGGGGTGGCCATCATTATACTGATACTGCAATGGTATGTGTGCATCTGCACTATGCTGCCACCTACAGGCCATTCTGCATGCTGTTTGATTGATTGATTGATTGAGTTGAGGGCGCTCAACTGCAAGGTCATTAGCGCAGCATGCTGTTTGTAGCATGCTTACCACCTTACAGGATAACGGCACGAAATTTTGATTTGTTATTACAAATTTAAGGTTTTCATTTGACTCACCCTCATAAATGGCATTTAATGATATTTATAATCATATTAAGTGTTGTTCTGAGCATTTTGATACATTCACTCAGAAGACAATTGCAGTTTTACCATGACTGACCAAAACAAAATTAATTTAAACTATCGTTATAAATTCTTGGCATTCTTTATTGCCAAGGGAATTTTAGTTAATTTAATCAGTTAATTTACTAATGAAATAATGACTAAAATTTGCTTTTATCTTTAGATGTTTTATGTTCATTGCAATTTATAATGGAATGCAAAACAACATTATTTGCCAGTCAATTGTTATTTCTGTTTTTGGTAGCGGTAGCATGATTTGCAACTAGAAGGCAAGTTGTAATGCTGCCACAGCATTTGGAAAAATGCACAGTTCCAATATAAATTTTATACTTTTTATGTGTTTTGGTCTAGCAATCTATTGTGAATGATTTCCAAGAAACAACACTAGAGTAACAACATAATGAAACTTACCATAATCAATCACTTCCTGGAAATAAAACGGTCTTGATCCCTGATGAAATCCATGTTCTGTGTTCAAATTCTTTACATGACCATAAATATACCGCAGATCTTCAGGCCACATATGCTTAGCGGCATCCACCCTGTTTAATGAATTCATCTTAATTTCATAAAATTTACCACACCCTAAGTTACTCATTTAATTATAAGCTTTCATTAATGTTAAAGTAAAGTACTGCTAACCTGAAACCAGCTATTCCAGCATCTACAAGTGTATCCATGAATTCAATTAGTTTTCCTCTAACATAACTCTTACTCTGATCTAAATCATGCAACCCTACCAATTCACAGTCACGAACCTGCAACATACATGAAAATTCATCAGTAGATATCTCAGGGTGTTAATGAACTATACCAAAATAATTTCGATGATTGTAGAGGTGACTAATATAAGCAAGTTGAGAGAGGCAATGTATGGTCTGCAGCTAAACATAACACAGTTATATGTGTTAAAAAATAGGCATCAGATGCTGATAATTTGATACATTATTACTGGATTATGTCTTTAAAACTGCTTCACAGGTATAGAAGTATTGGTTCTTATTAGCTCGTTATTGGTATTCTAGAATAGAGTCTTTAAACTTCAAAAAAGAGCAATAAGGATACTAAGTAGGGTGGATAACAGAACATCTTGCAGGCCATTATTCAAAAAAATATCAAATATTACCTCTAGCATGTATGTATATTTTGGAATTAGTAATCCATGTAAAACAAAATAAACTACAAATACAAAATTACAAAAATGCCGATATTCACAAATACAATACACGTCAGAAAGATGACTTTCACATTCAAAGTTGTAGAACGGAAATCTTCAGCTCTAGTGCTATCAATAAAGGTATAAGATTATACAACAGGCTAGCAGAAAATATTAAACAGATGAAGAGCCTTATACATTTTAAAAAGGGAGTAAAACTCTTTTTACTGCAACATTCATTTTATTCTGTAAATGAGTTTTTAAATGTTAATTAGTTTTAAGTGATTGTAAATAATGAAAATAGCCATTAATGTAATTTTTATACTATGACGTGTCTGATATCAATCAAAAGGACAAAATAAATTGAATTGAATTAAATCATGAAGTAGAGTAAACTCCACATTTGTGAACAATTACTTTTATATAGCATTTCTCTATGGTCTTTATATAGTCTATATTTATTTGCTTTTTCTACTTTAGACTTTTGTTGGATCCTGTATCTGTTACAGTTATGTAACTATTATTAACTATTATGTAACTATTATTATTATGTCTTATGTAACTTTTTATATTTATCTTTGTATCTTGAACTGACGTGTCCTATAACATGTATTATGTTCCAAAGGATGAAATAAATACAATACAATACAATGCCTCAAAGATCTCTCAAATCTCAAACTAATCACCTGCCAGTGCTACACTGATCAGCGAACAACTGCCTTCTTGCATTATGTAGTCTACTCTAGAAGGGCTTCTATAACTGTTCTGGTTGTGTAATCCATAACACAGAAAACTGGCGTTTCTAAGGTCATTGGTTCAGTTCCTGTCATATAGTTAATTTTTTTTTCTTTTTAATATGTGCCGTAGAAGAGGACCTAACTGCCTGAATAACAGCATGTGAAATTATTCAACACACAAGGAATTTTGGATAGAGTATGAAATTCATACCTTCGTCACTGTCAACTTTGCATTGAAAATGCAGGTCAACATTTCAAGCAGTTTCTATAAAACTGATGTAAAAGTTGCATTTATTTTTTATTTTATACAAGTTCATTCACCTTTTAAATCACCTCCCATTTAGATGTACAACATGTGTTAGAAAGAATTATAATTAGCTGCAATGATAAGGTGAAATTGTTCCGTAAACTGCACATATTTATACAAGAATTAAAAGCTTAGACAAAATATTAAAAAAAACACCAAACAAAGAAAACAAAACTAAAAAAATGACAAAAAAGTGAAGGAGACTCAAACTCTTTTACCTTTCACTGGAAAGCTAATGTCATAACCATTGTGCTAGAGGAAGTGCTCCAAAAGTCTCTTCATTTTTGTGTGTTATGCACTCACATGGTATCATTATTAGCAGTGGCATACTGGTACTTTAGGAACTTATAGCCAAACTTCTACATCTGAACCATAAGTCTATCTCAAAATTATTGTTTAAAGTATCTAACTTGCTCTAAAAATATTTCAGTGTAGCTCATTAACACCTTGTATATTGAGAAAGACATTGAATAATAAATGTCTGCATAAATATTCATAACTGAGTTGATCAGTTATTGTACTCAATTGTCTTAATGTTTTTCAAGTGTGAATAGTAATTTGTGTAAATTATCTGTAAACTTTAGATTGTAAATACCTCATAGATGAATTGTAAATATTGTTAAATACTCTATTGACAATGCCTATAATTCTGTATGAAACCTGTGGCAAAAGATGAATTGTAAATATTGTTAAATACTCTATTGACAATGCCTATAATTCTGTATGAAACCTGTGGCAAATAAACATTGGAACCTTATCTATCTAAGAATTTTGATTTGTAGCGAAATAAGAAATACTTTTAAACTACAGAAATTTATTAGGATATTAATCTTTACTTTGTTTTTATTTATTAATATTTATGATTTAATTTGTACAGTAGCTAAATATAAACTGCCCACCTTGGTAGCTTAGATGGTAGCATGTCTGCCTCACATTCAAAAGGTCCCGAGTTGGAATCTTGGTCTGGGTGAGTTACCTGGATAAGGTATTTTTGGGGTTTTCCCTTATCCTGAAAGACGAATGTTGGGTAACTCTAAGTTTTATGGACCCTGGGCTCATTTGAGCATCATTTCACCCATTCCGTTCATCGTCTGTTGTGACTTAAAGTTGGAGGACGTAAATTAAAAAATTAAAAATAAAATAATAAATAAATCTAAGCTGCTCTTTAATGACTAATTTTTGTTTTTTGCAATTTATGTCCTCCAACGTTAAGTCATATCGGACGATGAATGAAATGGGTGAAATGGTGCTCAAATGAGCCCGGGGTCCTTAGAACTTAGAGTTACCCGACATTCATCTATCAGGATAAGGGAAAACCCCGGAAAAAACCTTATCCAGGTAGCTCACCCTGGTTGAGATTCGAACTCGGGACCTCTTGAATGTGAGGCAGACATGCTACCATCTACGCTACCGAGGCAGTCTTAATGACTTTAAGATCAACAACCAAGATATATAATTCATTGACAGTTTACTACAAAGTTAGTGCTGGTAATCTTGCTGCTGGAACAGTCATCTTTGTCTGGGTGGCTCAGTGAGCTAGGCACTGACCTACAGATCTCAAGGTTACAGGTTCAAACCCAGTCCACAGATGAAATTCAAGCACCCTGATGCCACTGATATGATCCTGGCAATTGACAATGTCATTGATAAAACAATATATTTAGTTATTTAATAGAACCATCATGTTCAACAGCTGTTAGTAATTCAATTTGTTTTCATAGAAGCATTATTTATATTATTCACTATTCTCAACAAAATAGTTTGAAATGCACATATGTTGATACATTGGATAATCTCAGAGGTAGAAATTACTCAATTTTGTCTTATATTTTCAAACTCTTCCTCATTCTCCAATGATGTACTTATTATACTGGTATCACAAAACACTATTGCGGAGTCATTGTTTGTATGCAGCTACTTAAACTTCCTCCAGTGTTAAGTATTATTGGACAATCAAATGGGTGAAATGATGCTCAGATGAGCCCAGGGTCCATTGAGCTTAGAGTTACTCGGAATTTGTCTTTCAGGGTAAGGGAAAATCCCAGAAAAAACTTACTTAGATAACTCACTCTGATCGAGATTATAATTTGGGACCTCTTAGACGTGAGGCACACAGGCTACCATCCAAGCTACCAAGACAGAAAAGCCCATGTGTGATGTAATATCCTAAGTGTATCTTACATTACCCAACTATTTTGTTTCACTTTCTCCTTTTGCCCAATTTTCATCCAATCCAATTTTCATTTACTATGATTCAGATGCAGAGTGTTTAGGTAGTATTTCACAAACATACCATCAACTTACATACATAGCTACTTACATTAGTCTCGTTATTGTAGTTATTGATGTTACAAGATGGATGAAAATCTCCAGGCCCATAGGGTACTGCTGGATATAACAGATGTTGAGGATCAGCCGTGTTACCTCCAGTACCCACAGCATTGTTTGCATTTGCACTCATGTGGTTAATTACAGCATCTACATAGATCCTAAAGATAAGAAGTTACATTACAATAACTTTCTTCTTATGGTAAGACCATAGCCTGCTACTTTTATGTATATTTTACGAGGGCTGTTCAATAAAGAATGATCACAACTTTTGACAACATACCTTTACTCATCCTCATAATTTTGATGGTTCTTCTCAAAATAGTCTCCCCTGAATGTGATGCACTTGTCCCAGCGTTTCTGCCAGTCTTCAAAGACATGCTGGAAACCATTTTTGAGAGTCCGCAGCATTCACCACTGCTTCTGATGATGGATAATGCCTCCTACGAAGGTGTTTCTTCAAGTTAGGGAATAGAAAAAAGTCACATGGGGCTAAATCCGGACTATAGAGAGGGTGAGAGATGTGCTTCACGTTGATTTTTGCAAGATATTCAGCAACAACATTGGCAATATGCGGCCGCCCATTATCGTGGTGCAGTATCCAGCCTGCTTCATGGAAATGTGGTCTTTTGTGCCTGATATGGACTTTCAAGGTTTTCAGGACATCCCTGTAGTATTGTCCAGTTACTGATGTGTGTGCAGGTACAACATGCTGATAAACTATTCCATGAATATCAAAGAATGAGATGACCATAACTTTCCCAGCAGAAGCAACCACTTTTGCATTTTTGGGGGTTGATGATGAAGGAAATTTCCACACTGAGCTTTACTATTTGCTGTCAGGATCAAAATGATATAGCCAAGTTCCATCAGCAGTGATTATATTTGAAAGAAACTCTGGATCTTCCTCTAACATCAACTTTAACTGCATGTTACCTCCATTGTAGCGGTAGGCGATACTGAAAATGTCTGAATTTACCTGGTTCTCACAGGTGGGAACCAGGAGTACCAACAATGAAACTACTACAACGTATTTGTTTCATATTAAGCTAACAGAATATAATAAGATTGAATTTTAGTGCAAAAAATTATGACCGTAAAAAAATTATGATCATTCTTTATTGAACAGCCCTCGTACTAAGGTACAGTACAATCTTTAAGTTTCTCCATTGTGGTAAAGTAAGTTATGTATTAGAATGTTGTTGGTAATTCTGACCTATACATTTGTGTTACTATAAATACAGTGGTTATCTATGGTAGTCTGGTTGGAATGAATTACGGAAAACAGTAACTAGAGAAAAGAAAGGAATAAAATGTATAATTAAGTAACCCATTTTCAGAAGATGTTGAAACTATCCTCCACTCTATTGCATTAGAGATTCCAACACTTAATTTTGTTATTATACACTTTCATCTAGGTTTGCAGGCTTTCACAGCTAGTGTCAGTATTAGGTAAACAAATTCCCAGGCATGTAGGCCGTGATCCATTAGGCTCCGTCTTCCCAGACGTTTCATCTATGCCTGTGATAGACATCTTCAGTGGCAGTAACAAGGTCAAAGTGTTCTTACAGAAGTTCTGATGGCAGAAGACAGCCACTTTTCCTATTACAGCCATGAGTCAACATATGAGCCCGATGGAGAGATTGGTGAAACTCAAGTCATTATACATCTACTATATAACTGGACCATGGCCTTTAAGTCTGGGAACTTCTTTCTACTAGACCAATGGCGGCTGTACAAGACTAAGTACTTAACTTATAATATTACTTTGATTAATGTTTTTTCTGTCATTAAATAGTATAATTTATTACTGCCAATTTGAATTCATCTATTGTTTTCAGATTATGTTTAATGTTGATTAGATGTACTAATTCTTTTAGCATCATGAATTGAACCAGTCATAGAAAGTATATTTATTAAATCATAAACAATACCCCAGAATAATATTTTAGGATTTAGAAAGTGCTCTGTAAATTTTTTTTTTTTTTTTTTTTTTTAAATTTGTTTATATCTTTCCCACACTGTGCATTAAAAACATAAGCTGTTCAATGAAAAATTTTTTCAGATCAACATAAATGAAGATACACTTGCACAGTGGCATTCACAGTCTTACAATATATGATTTACAATAGTTCTACAATAGGGATAATGCTTTGGACAGAGATGGCAAGTTGACCATGGTGCTCAATGGGTTAGAGCGACTGGGCGGAAACCAGGAGATCCGTGGTTCAAATACCGGCCATGGCATTGAATTTTTCATGTTGACTCTATCTATCAAATACCTTAGCCTATAAACTGCTATTGTGAAGAAATGATTAATTTACATCAATTAAATAAAGTAATAAGAGTTAAATGATGAAGCCTGGGACTCAAGTACTTATGATAGTAAGTCACCACAAACGACGTATCTTGGATATGAGAGCCCCTAGTGATTTACCGGGAAAATATATGAGTCAAATGGAGAATTTAATGTTATGACGGCAAGTTGACCATGGTAGCTCAATGGGTTAGAGCGACTGGACGGAAACTAGGAGATCCATGGTTCAAATCCTGGCCATGTCATTGAATTTTTCATGTTGACTCTATCTATCAAAAACCTTAGCCTATATACGGCTAGTGTGAAGAAATGATTACTTTCCATCAATTAACTAAAATACAATCATTGTTTCCTTGAGAGATACTTAACAATAACTTGCTACCATTCTGGGAGTGTACAGAAAGCTTTTGACTTGCACAACTATGAAGAAACCAAAAATTAACATGATAGCTTATTAGGTAAATTAATGGAAATTAATTATTCTTTCACACTGGCCGTGTGTAGGCTAATTTGTGGAAACGTAGAGTCAGACTGAAAAATTCAATGCCATAGCCGGGATTTGAACCACGGATCTTCTGGTTTCCGTCCAGCCGCACTACCATTGTGCTACTATGGCCAACGTGCCGATATGACATTAAATTCTCCATCTGACTCGTATTTTCCCGGTAAACCACTTAGGAGTTCTCATAAACACATGAGACAACTACCTTAATGGCGACTTACTACATGTAAGTACTTTAAGGCCCGGGCTTTATAGTTAACCACTATTAGGTAAATTAATGGAAATTAATTATTCTTTCACACTGGCCGTGTGTAGGCTAATTTGTGGAAACGTAGAGTCAGACTGAAAAATTCAATGCCATAGCCGGGATTTGAACCACGGATCTTCTGGTTTCCGTCCAGCCGCACTACCATTGTGCTACTATGGCCAACGTGCCGATATGACATTAAATTCTCCATCTGACTCGTATTTTCCCGGTAAACCACTTAGGAGTTCTCATAAACACATGAGACAACTACCTTAATGGCGACTTACTACATGTAAGTACTTTAAGGCCCGGGCTTTATAGTTAACCACTATTAGGTAAATTAATGGAAATTAATTATTCTTTCACACTGGCCGTGTGTAGGCTAATTTGTGGAAACGTAAGTCGCCATTAAGGTAGTTGTCTCATGTGTTTATGAGAACTCCTAAGTGGTTTACCGGGAAAATACGAGTCAGATGGAGAATTTAATGTCATATCGGCACGTTGGCCATAGTAGCACAATGGTAGTGCGGCTGGACGGAAACCAGAAGATCCGTGGTTCAAATCCCGGCTATGGCATTGAATTTTTCAGTCTGACTCTACGTTTCCACATGATAGCTTATTTTTTAATCAGTTTTAACACCTAAAAATAAGTTTCCTTGGGACAGCAGAGACATTAGCTTTTGAAACCTTAGAGCTTTTTCAGGGAAAATTTATTTTCATATTACCTCAAGAAAACTTAAACACCTATCCGTGATTGAATCTGATTGAAAGATGACAAGTATCTAAATAATGCTTTACATGGCCAATTTTATACTAAATACATAATTGCTTACTAAAAGGTAAATTCTTGGTTTGTTGAAAACTTTAATTTGCACATTGTATTATCATGGGACATACATATTTTTAAGTGTTTACAAATCTGTATGTGATCCTTCTAATGAAATAACTATACAGTACCCCTTTTATTTTGTTTTCAGACAAAGTCCATTTTTAATATTAAGTATTTGTATTTATACTCATCTGAAAACAATTAATGGTTAGAGACATATAAATTAAGTATAAAATCATTTGTCAATCTTGTGAAAGTTACCTTACTCCAATGTTGTTACATCGCCGTACCATGTCTCGAAAGTCTGACTCTGTGCCAGATCTAGTTGTAAGCTGGTATGAAATGGGTTGATAGCGTTCATACCAAGGTCTGTTTGGTGTTGTAATCACCAGGTTTTCATTAACAGGTGAGGTCTGCAACATAATGTATGGTGCATATTTTAAGCATGTAACTGCATGAGAAATAATTTGTACGATATAAACATAGGCTTATATTATTTCTAGAACATATTTCAGAAATTGCTTCGAGTAAGCAATTGGATTGTATTGGATGTGTAACAGAGCCAACTCCCCAAAAAATTCCCCCAAATCTAAAATCTACACTATAAAAAATGAAATGCCACTTTATCTTCAAAAAAAGAGCTAATCTATAATTTTTGTGGTGATTTTTGAATTCAGCAGATGGGAATACATGCAAATTCAGTATTTTTAAACCCGAAACATTTTCATTGTCGCCCAGTGTTATTAAATATAAAATTTCGATGCCTATCACTGAAGCAGTGAACGACTTCTTTCGACGTCACACGATATAAAGAATTCCACTCTGTCGTCTGGAATGCTTTCCTTCTTACTAATTTTCAAACTTTCACTTATTTTTGTTATTTATGTCCTCCAACGTTAAGTCATATCGGACGATGAATGAATGGGTGAAATGATGCTCAAATGAATCTGGGGTCCATGAAGCTTAGAGCTACCTGACATTCGTATTTCAGGATAAGGGAAAACCCCGGAAAAACCTTATCCAGGTAACTCACCCTAACCGAGATTCGAACTCGGGACCTCTTGAACGTGAGGCAGACACGCTACCATCTACGCTACCGAGGTGGGCAAACATAACCACTATTTTTGTTTAGAATGTTCTGGAATTTAGCTTTCACCTTTTCGAACCTGACAAAAGAGCTATCCTATTAATTGAATTAGCTAATTCTTATGCTTATGCTCTTGGACATTCCCAAACCCGATTTTTATAATTGTTTAGTAGGCTTTGGGCAGCACTGCAAACTTGTTGGATAAGAACTGAAAGTTTTCAGATAGTTCATGCGATATTAAAGACTTTGCAGTTACAACAGCAGATGAATCTGCATCACACAGAGCGCTAACAACATTTACGGCCTCTATCCAAAATTCCCTAATTCGCAGAGTAGTACGTTACGTTGTTTTCGACGTTTGCTTGTTTGCACATTTGATGGTCGTGCTGTACATCTGACGTCATTCATACTCTGCGTCCATCTAGTCTGTAATGTATGCGAGCACACATTCCCCCGGCCTTTAGTTATACTGATAAAAGCAAATAAACACCCAAACCAGGAATAACATTGCGGGACAGTTAACTTTTTGAAACAATTTAACTTTGTGGCCCATATCTATTGTTGCAATACAGTTGAGCTCTTTATGGACATACTGTTGAACTGAAGTGCTCAATTAAAGCAGGAAAGGAGAGGTTGAAAGCACATCTTTCCACCCACTACGATAGAATCGCGCGTTTATTTGTGGTTACTGAGTTCCGGTGGTGGAACATCGCTATCATTCTGATGTATAGAAAATCATAAGCGTTCGCACTCATAGTTTACTCCTTACTAACTAATGCTTCTGTGTCACAAGTTATGCTTTACAAGGTCTGTAATATGTGGTACAAAAGACGAAGTGCACAGTCTCAAAAGATAAGCAAGGTGATCGTCTCTGATCTTTCTACGATACTCTTTTTAATGTAGTTCACCTTTGAAAAGGTTTGTTCGCGGATATATGTACAGCCAAATACTGCCAGTATGTTATATGGGAACAAACGTAATCTCTGATAATCACTGCAGGGCAAAGATTTAAATAATTCCCATCCTTCCTTCTCAGAACATTTTACTGTCGTGCAACGTTGCAGTAAAAGTAGTTCCATTTGTATCTCGTGTGGGACCTCACTACAAGGAAAATACAAAGGAGTGCAAAATAATTAGATACTTATTACACAAATAAAAATATTTGTAACGGAATCTCCACTTAACTTAAGAAGTTGATGTTAATAATTCCTTCTTCTTTATAAGATCGATTTCGATGTGCCTTCGAAATCGATCTTATAAAGAAGAAGGAATTATTAACATCAACTTCTTAAGTGGAGATTCTGTTACAAATATTTTTATTTGTGTAATATTTGTTGCTTCACCGTTACTAGCTTCATTTTCTGTGTAATTAGATACTTGTCTCAAATATTTTATATCTTCAAATTGCGAAGGGAATGTGTCATGTAGTTGCTTTAGAAGTTCTGCATACTTTTCCAGAAGCATGACGTTTATTGTGAACACGGAACGCAAGCAAGAGAAATGATGTAAATCTGCAACTACCTGTTGTCCTTCCCCAGTCGCAATTGTGCCATAAATAAGATGTTTAACTCATGATCAAATACAGAAATACAACTAACTGCACCTCGTCAGATCTGTCTACCGATTTGTGCAGGGCTAGAGAAAAACATGTTAATGACCTTATTTTGTCCTTTAATTGCATTTCCAAATCACAACACAATTCTTCTGTGCTGCTCGTTACTGTACCACGAGAGAGACTGACTGATGCAAATACGAGGGCCGTTCAGAAAGTAACCTCCGATCGGTCACAGTGCGGGTAGTGGGGGGAGTAGCGACGCCATCTGTGCATTCACGCACTCAGCAGGTCAGTCGGCATCAAGGCAACTAGAGTAATCAGGTAGGCCATTCCGGAGAGTCGCGGTGCCATTGGCTAACGCGCATGACGTCACTGAGAATACAGTTCAACCGCGAGAGTTAAACACTAGCCCCTCAGTATGTGTTATTTAAGCTCTGCTACGTGTAAAATCGGAAGGCATAAACATCCACTTGTGTATTATAATGAAGGTTCCTTCTAGCAGTTGTATTAAGAGTTTAAAACATGTTACTATTCATATGTACTTAATCAGTGTAGCTCAAGAAAATGACGAAGCAACCCATTGAAGACTTTTCTTTGCTGCAAGTTTCCTGATCATTTCTGCCTTCGCTCTTTTGTTTAAGTGCCTAATTCTAATGAAGGTTCTTGTCCCCACATTAAGAGAGATCACTTTGTGATGAATTTCGGGAAACTTGGAACTTATTATAGAAATTAAGTTTTGCATCACTCCATTACATTTCGCAGCACTTTGTCCATGGAAGCTACAAAATATTACTTCTGTACCTTGTTCTGCCGTTTCAAAACACTGTTTTCTTTCTTCAGGGCTTGCATCTGAGTCTTTAGTCTAATTATTTCCTCTTCAGCAACAACAGAGTGGTCAGGAGCTACCTCCGTGCTGGACAACGGGTCAAATTTTGTTTTTTTGGGAGATAAAGATACTATAATAGACAGCGCCCTCTTTCGCACGGTCCTAACTTCGCACCGGCGATCTCTTGCTGATATTGGCTATTAATAAAAACAGTTTTATTATTATTATTATTATTATTATTATTATTATTATTATTATTATTATTATTATTATTATTATTATTATTATTATTATTATTATTATTATTATTATTATTATTCCACGCATCAAACTTTTCTTATAAAAAAGGAGCGAATAAACTCAGTGTACACAGAGAAACAAATACATAAATGGAATGTGTATCTGATAATTACCTGCAAATTGGTTTTGCTGGTACTTGCTATTACCGCCTCAAATACATCCCCATGCCAATTAGGAATTTTTTATGACGGTACAACGTCGCCCTTTAATTTTCTTTTCAGCGGCAAACCTAACAGCTCGTTTTCTAAATCCCGTTCGTAGTTTTCGGGCAGGAAGTGATCGGAACAAATCCTTGCATTATTCACTTTAACCGGATCAGCCCTTTTACAGCGTAAAACCCACTTGCGCTGTAGTTCTCGATCTTTAGGCAAACAATGGAAAATCACATTCGTAGTTTTATACGAAGCATGTTTGCTTTCAGCAACAGCGCAATGGTTTTCATAATGTTACGACAAAAAACACAGCCAATAACTACAATAGCTCATAAGCAAATGCATCTCGTTTATTTCATCAGAAGGGTTGTGGAATTTGCATGCATCAGCGCCTTATCTTATCTTATAATGTGCAATCATAATATTGCATTACGCACATTCACGTGTAAGCGATCTTGCGTTGTATTCTCAGTGACGTCACGCCCCTCAGTCAGCAGTGACAGTGTTTTGCGCGGGAAGCCGGGAATGGCCTGCCCTGAGTCGGCATCAAGCCGTGGTCGAGTGAACGTCGTATCTGCGCTAGTTTAGTGTTTGTGGCCGTTTGAAATGTGTGCTGCAATAGAAAACCCCGCCAAATGTGAAGTGCGTGCTGTTATAAGGTTTTTTACAGCCAAAGGATATTCTGCAGCAGCTATTCATCGTGAGCTTTGTGCCATGTACGGACCAAGAGTTATGAGTGAAGGAGTGGTCCGTGAATGGGTACGTTTATTTAAAAGTGGACGAGAAAACGTTCATGATGAAGAGAGGAGTGGTAGACCATCATTGGTGACGGACGAACTCGTTCAGACAATTGATGCAAAAGTTCGTGAAAATCGACGTTTCACAATGTCGGAGTTGTCTACTGATTTTCCACAGATTTCTAGGACTCTCTTGTACGAGATAGTGAGAGCAAGATTGGGTTACCGTAAGTTCTGTGCACGATGGGTACCCAAAATTCTTACCGACCACCACAAAACTCAAAGAATGGCCTCTGCATTAGACTTTCTGTTACGTTATGTGGACGAAGGTGAACCATTGTTAAACACAGTCGTGACCGGGGACGAAACCTGGATTAAGCACAAGAACCCTGAGACAAAAGAACAATCAAATATGTGGGCAAATTCAAATTCGCCTACCAAACCGATAAAAGCCCGACAAGAATTTTCTGCCCGAAGAGCTCAAAGATGCGGTCACAGGCTGGCTCCAGGCACAAGCGGGTGATTTTTATGCAGAAAGAATTTCAAAGCTTGTGAACAGAGACGATAAGTGCCTCAATCGTTATGGAGACTATATAGAAAAATAGTGCAAAGATGTAGTTGTAAGATGTATATATTAAAATATTTTTATTTAACTTGGTGAATTTTTTGCAATCAACCGGAGGTTACTTTCTGAACGGCCCTTGTAAATCGACTAAATCAGGACAAAATTCCTTCGCAGAAACTAGCAAGCTTTGATTGATAAATTCGCCTTCACTAAATGCTTACATATTTTTTCAAAACGTTCTGCCAGATTATAAGAAAGCTGTACCACATTTTCAACATTAGGGTCATATTTAACAGGTGCTTTCATTTGTTCCAGTTTCTGTGATCTGACTTCACCTAGAACAAAGATATGCTAAGCGTTAGTACAATAGCAACTATAGTTCTGTGCCGGTGACCTATTGGAGAGAGTCTATACCCAACCATCACTTGCATCTTCTGCTAGCGCTAGAAGATGGAAGACAATGCAGTAAGGCCATATTTCACAGACTCGTCTTTACTAAAACGCATACCTTAAGATATGTGAGCACTTCCTCATCTTAGCCACTGAGAAACAACAAATATTCTTTACTGTTTTACTTCTTTGCTTTCACAAATGTTTTAATTTACAGGAAAATAAAAATCTGGGGTGATGCCTTTGTGGCTTGTAGCGCATGCAAGTGAGTTAGCCAATTCTCGTATGAAGATATGTTTCATCTTCATAGATAACCAACCTTCCTTCGTCTCTAAGCCTTTTAAGGCACGTAAATGTGACACACGCCAATTTCTCATATACCTTTCCTATAACAACACCTCATTCTTCCTTGTTTTCTTCCACTTGAAACCCATTTAAAGTTAATGGAATCTTGATGTTTCAGGAATCCCAAATTTTGACAGTGGGCACAGTTTTCTCCTGAATATACAAATTATAAATTGTTAATTATAAATTGTTTAGCGAATTACACACCTGTCAAAGTTATCAATGACAGTGATTGTTTCTGGTACATGTTGTACTTTGCAGATTTTACAAAGGAGGTCACTTGTGCCTTACATTTCTCCCCTTCTTTAATTATTTTACGTAATTTTCTCTCAGATAATTTTGTTACTGCACTCACACTCCCTTGCATTTTATTAGCATATCGACAGAAACTGCTTCCCCTTTCAGAATAGATTGACATTATTAATAACTTCGCGGTTTGGCTGTGAAGTGTTTTTCCACCAAGTTTGCTTTGAATTGGAGCCATTTTAATAAAATAAGAAAATATATAAAAGCACACACACATACACACAGACAAAACGCTAATCACCAGTGCGATTAGTAATCACAATTTCTAAAACTTTAAAACCTTAACGTAACGGCACCGAAGCATTAGAAGTTACCCGGTCAAGTCTCTCCACGATACTGGCCATTTCAGCGTACTGCGCATTACCGAGAGTGTAGGCTCAGCAACTGGATTCTACACGACTGCGCACACGGTCTCCACCGGCACAGAAGCATCGTCCGTACTATAGCAACGCCTCTGACTGCTACCTCTGTCTCTCGCTGTCTTGATCGCTGGTGTAGGGAAAACATGTGTAGGGGAAGGAAGCGTGTGCTGTACAATGGAGCAACCGTACTGTTGAGTGTAGATAACTTGAAGCCAACTTACGCAAATAAAAATATTTGCTACTAAGGCTTCACTTATCTTAAGAAATTGGTGTTGATACTTCTTTTCAAACGGAAATCGATTTCGCAAAAAAATCGCTTGCGTACTCAGTCCACAGATAAACTCCGTTGTCAACAAACTTTATATTAGACAACAATATTGCTTCACTGTAGTTAGCTTCATTTTCTACGTAATTTGAAGCCAACTGCTTAAGAATTCTAATATATACATCATACCACTCGACACCTGTGCTAAGAATTATACACAACGTCAATCCTGAAATATTAGTAAACCGCTTACGTGCACACTTGCACACAGTTAAAATGCATGTACACTAGGAAAAAGGAATAGCAATTTACACTTGAGAAAAAAGTATTGTAAGAAAATGTAAGAAATAAACTTCAAACCATCAACAAACAATGTCCTGGAAACGGTTAAAGCACTAGAAAAACTAACAAGCTAAGTTTAATGTTGATGTGTGCTGCATATTCATACTTTTGTGGCATTAAAATCACAGACATGCTAGGATAATGCGTAATGTACCATTCTGGCTTACAAAGCTGCGATCTCAGAGCCTTTAAGTATGATTTACAGTTTCTGTAGTGGAGCATGAGTAGGGTTATCAGAGAGTTCCAGCTGTTCTACCATTAATTTCAATGCTACTGTATCAAAGTCATATTCATCGTCAGTGTCCACGTAGTCACTATGTCATTTAAATGAACCTAGATGTGCCAGGAGTACATTTGTTTTGTACAACTTTGGCCAGGAACTCCTAATCTACACATTAGTGAACATTAATATCACAAAATATTGAACGAGCTTTCTGAAAACTCAGGAATGTCCATTTTCATTGTCATCTGAACTCGAAGTCGATATCATTTTGACTTTTTCCTCTCATAAAGTTTTCAAACTACGTTTATAACACCAGCCAGACATAAAAAGATCTGAATTTCACTCATATGCTTTCTTGTACTCGTATACAAACTATTCTTATATACGGTGTTCAGGCCCAAATGACCTTGCTGTCGACGGGCCCTAAAACCCCCCACACTCACTATACGGTGTTCATTTTTATCTGTGATTTTAACGCGCAAAATTTGACGTCATCAATAGCATCGCTGATGGAGCGAGATTATATACGATTCCCCTAGCGGCTTGCGATCATATTTGATGTGCTGAAAGCAGCTTTGAGGCCTTCCTCTACCGGCAGGTAAATATACTATTTGAGAGGTGGGTCTACCCGCCTAATATGAATATGCGTAATTTCGCCTGGTGCTAGATACGATAACTGTTTTTTAAAAAAAGACTATATACTGCAATGCAATGCAATGCAAATCTAATTATGCAGCCATTAAAGTATACCATGAATAATATACGAAATGATAAGTCAATGAACAAATGAACATATGTTTTCCTGGTATTATAAACCTGTCACATAAAATAGAAATATTTCAATTTGATCTCAGTTCTTTTCTATCACCCACAGATTCCTTACAATGTAACTTCATTACAAACCAGAAAATTAGCACAACATGTTCTAGGAATGAAAAGTAAATTAGTGTTACAATATGTACAAAGCTTTTATCCAAGTCTAAACAAGAAAATATCTCTAGTACATAGTCTTATGTGTCCATTTTCTTATATTTCATTTCTCTATTCCCCTTAAACATTGTCTGTATTGCGAGAAGGTATGCTCGAGGTATTTCTGTCAAAACATTATTTATTGCTTCTAGATTGGGATCAATCACTTTATAGCGTCCAGTATCTCTCTTTTTGCGAGTAACTGCTCCTGTATCTTGGAAATATTTGATGCACCAATTGGTTTTAAAAGACATAAGGATACCAACATTAATAGACATTTTAATTAAGCGTGAGAATGACAAAACATTTATATCGAATACTGATAAAACGTAAGACGTTTATGTTGCAAACAAAAGTATGTCAATTTGACGTTACCTGGACACTTTTGACAACATTACGCTCTGAGGGACTTGTCTGAATGTTGGATAGCGTTGCATAAACTCCTCTTGCAGCGGTTTAAACAATATATGTCGCACCAATTTTAATTCCGGTACGAAAGTAACATTCAAACATGAAGACGCGGTGGTCTATGTTCATATCCAGGGGAAGCTGGTTGTATTAGTTACAGCGCAACCACTCTCAGCGCTGTAATTTGCTTACTGTTCCGCAAAAATTACCGCTTCTTCTCTGTAGAGGGCACTATAATTTCAAGATAGAGTCACCAGTCAACTATAACGTCATTCTTTCTCAATCTGAGTGTGGGAAATTAATAAAATCTCGGTAATGATTTACTCAAGCGCATTTGACAGAAATTGTGTTTCAGCCAGAAGGACCTCTGATGACATTCTCAGAAAATTAAGATATACTCGTACATATACATTTCATTTGTTAGGAAAATAGAGCTTAAATACTTACATGTTTTTGTTTGTTTGTTGTTGTTGCAGTTTACGTCCTCCAACGTTAAGTTATATCGGACGATGAATGAATTGGGTGAAATGATGCTCAAATGTGTCCGGGGTCCATGGAGCTTAGAGTTACCCGACACTCGTCTGTCAGGGTAAGGCAAAACCCCGGGAAAAACCTTATCCAGATAACTCACCCTGACCGAGATTCGAACTCGGGACCTCTTGAACGTGAGGCAGACAATCTACCATCTACGCTACCGAGGCGGGCTATACTTATATGGTGTTTTAATCCAAATCAGTAGGGCCAGTTTTGAGGAAGTCAAACTTTTAGAGACATTTTCCATGCAAAGGGTAGTCGAAGTGGAGGTTCCTGGAAATGTTTTGTAGTGTTCAACGACCCCTTTTACTACATTCCGCACTGCAGGCAGTGGCACTGATACATGAGATGATGGACTGATAAGACTGAGGATGTGTGGACAGCGCATTTTTTGTTGTACTTAATGGATTTTGCACTGCATTTAGCGTTTTATTTTTATAGTCAATCTTATTCACTTATACTAGTTCGTGATGTCTTTTACAATCTTTTTGGATACGTTCTTCCTTCCCTTATAATACAGTGCGATCCATATAAACCTGAACCATTTAAATAAGTCATAACTTTTGAATCAATAATAGGACACATGTACAACTTTGGGAGAATATAATACACAATTGGGAGATTACATTACACTATTTACATCTCAGAGAAAATGTTGAAAGTGTCCTCCACAAGCATCTATGGACCGTAGGTCCCATTTTCTTTGATACGATTGTAGACAGTGAAGTTTATATGGGTATCTTCAAGACATTTGTGGAGCAGCTGAATGGTATCGAGTTGAGAGAAGGTTATTTCCAGCAAGATTGAGCAATGTGCTATACATCTAATGAAACCATGGAACTTATAACCAGTTTCTTTGATAATCGAATAATCTCGAAAGGTCTGTGGCCCCCAGATCCCCTGACCTAACCTCACCGGATTTTTTCTTGTGGCGGTATCTAAACAATAGAGGGTAAAAGAATAGGCCACGGACAATTTATGTTCTCAAGGAATCCATTCGAACCGAAATAAGTAGCATTATCGAGGATACTCTCCGTAAAACTTCAGAGAATATGCTGAGACGACTGCAAACATGTATAGATGCTGGTGGAGGACACTTCCAACATTTTCTCTGAGATGTAAATAGTGTAATGTAAACTGCTAATTGGGTATTATATTCTCCCAAAGTTGCAAAGTGTCCTGTTATTGGTTCAAAAGTTATGGCCTATTGAAATGGTTCAGATTTATATGGATCACACAAAAAATTATTCTAACCTCTTAGCACCTAACTTAGGTAATTATGCCTTCACCGCTATACAACTTTAAACTAGGGCGTTTCTCTGTGATTTCTAAATTATCTGCAGCAATTTTTAGGTGTTCTGCATTATACTGTGTCCTGAACGCACGCTTTCACACATTTTTGGGTCATTCCAGGGATTTTGAGGCCATTTTATCTGCTTTTAGGCTAATCTTATGTTTCTACATCGGTTTTAAGCACTTTTGAGAGTATTTGGACTGTTTTCGTGGTATTTTAAGTCGCTTTTATAATATTTTGGTTACAGATAGGAGCTTTTTCTACCTCTATAAGGTTTTAGGACTCTGTTAGAGGTAATTTTGTCGCTGCTAGAGATGACTATTGCATTTTAAGAGCAACTGGAGATGTTTTTTTGTAGCAATTTTCATGTTATATCGGAGTTGAAGCTGTCTTCATGACTATTTATCTAGGTTTACAGGCACTTTTTTCTCGGTACAACACTTACGACTGCTTTCATGTTGTGATTTTCATTGCTGAATGATTTGAGGCGTAGAAAAATATTTCATATGATGAGTAATTATAAAATGTAATAATTAACATAACCTAAACTATTTACAGCAGCAATGTAGTAAGTGTATTAGTACGTAACTTTTCTGATACGTGATTAATGAACATTTAAAATTAGAGGTATATGAAAATTCAGCTTAAGCAAGGCTACTAAGCAACAGTAACTACAACAATGCCGATACATTATCTCCCTTCTTGTTTTCTAAATCGACTACTGCGTTAGAGATGAATCTGCAAGATGCAGTGACTCACCTGGACACCGGCGTAGCCATAGGGTGCCAGAAAATCTTCACATTCACGAGCGATGTCTTGAAAGCGCCATTCGAAAAGGTGCACGATGACGCTCCTGCCGGGAGCAGCATGGGGATCCTTCTGAGCAAGTACAGCTCCAAGAGCTAGCAACAGTACCACCAAATGTCTCTCCATGACTACGGCAAAGTGGAAAGGATGAATTCGTTTGCTAACACTGTTGACATTACGTATTATTGCCCAACTGTGCCCCCAAGGTCACGTTATTCAGTTGTTGCCAGCAATGTCCATTAATTAATTGCATACACCATTGCCTTTAGCAGAATAAAGCTGTCATAACAAATGCTTGACACGAAAGTAAACAAACAGCCTTAACCATTGTTCTACGTACGTGCCATGGTTCGAAATATCTCACACTGACTAATATCTAGTGAGTAATCATACCTAAGTAGTGAGCATCACTTTTTAAACATAATAATTCTTGAGGAAACGTAGAGTCAGACTGAAAAACTCAATGCCATAGCCGGGATTTGAACCACGGATCTTCTGGTTTCCGTCCAGCCGCACTACATTGTGCTACTATGGCCAACGTGCCGATATGGCATTAAATTCTCCAACTGACTCGTATTTTCCCGGTAGACCACTTAGGAGTTCTCATAACCATATTTTTTTTAGACAAACCAAGTACCTACACCTTACTGTACAGATTTTTCTGTCACTTTTTAACATTAATTTCCATTTCTTTTACCAAGCATACATCACATACTAACATACATCAGGGTTGACTAGTACATACCTTTCTCCTCCATCTCTAAATGTAAATTTAACTGAACTTTATCTGGAAGTTTTAAAGTATGGTGCTAAAAAACCAAAAGTTCCTCTGCACGTGTGCTTATAACTATAATCTCTGCTGCAGTTTGATTAGACATCTAGAAAACCTATTCTCATGCCTTTCCCTGTTCACTATTGGCAGTTGGCACAAATTATAAACATGCAAAATTTAGTGATCTTAAGGTGAGAAGGTACTCCCTATCTCCGCAATGCTATTTCCATGATTTTTGGGTTCACATTACCCAGAAATTATTTTTGATATGTACATGAAAATATTCAGGCATGTTCTTAAAAACTTTATCTTGAACAATACCTATTATTTAAGTTAATTGATGGAAATTAATCATTTCTTGACACTAGCCATATACAGGCTAAGGTATTGGATTGATAGAGTCGACATGAAAAATTCAACGCCACGGCCGGTATTTGAACTAAGGATCTACTTGTTTCCGTCCAGTCGCTCTTACCCACTGAGCTACCATGACCAATTTGCCGTCACTTAATAGTGTTAGAGTATGAAGCCTGGAACTTAAAAGTATTTACAGCATTGTAAGTCACCATGAATTTGAGAACTTATGGTTTACTAGAAGGAAAAAGCAAAACTGTGAGTCACTTGTACAATGTAATAATGTACCAGCATAATTACCAGCATAATTGGAAAGATAGAATCAGACTGAAAAGTACGATGCCAGGCTGGGATTTGAATAGTGGATTTTTGCTTTCCATCTGGTTGCTCTTGCCAACTCAGCTATCATGGCAACATGTTGGTACAGTATTACATTGTACAAGTGACTCACAGTTTTTTCTTCTTCTGGTAAACCATAAGTTCTCATATTCATGGTGACTTACAATGCTGTAAATACTTTTAAGTTTCAGGCTTCATAGTTTAACACTGTTAAGTGACGGCAAATTGGCCATGGTAGCTCAATGGGTAAGAGCAACTGGACGGAAACTAGTAGATCCGTGGTTCAAATCCCGTCCGTGGCATTGAATTTTTCATGTCGACTCTATCAATCCAATACCTATTATTATTTGAAAATGCTCTACTGATAGTTTGTTATAAGTTTTTAGTTTTTTCTATAAAATGCCTTGAAATTTCATGTAATTTTATTTTTTTAAACAAGTATTATGAATCTCAGAGAAAAATCACTTCTTATTATTATTATTATTCTTATAAGTCTATTTAATACACACACAAAAATTCATATGGCTTGGTTGAAGAGTTTTCTAAAAAAAAAAGCGTACCAGAACCTGAAAAAATGTGAAACTGATAAAAACAGCTTTAAAGTTTATATATGGATTACTGACTTCTCACCTGTGTCAGAAAATTCCTGCTGCATAGTCTTGATCTTCCGTGTTCTCACTTGTTCTTTTCAAGTTTCTCTTCATTTTTCTGGCTTTATTGGCCAGTTCTTCAACCATTTTATCTGCTTTTAGGACTTGCAGCATGACTAAAATCATGATTAGCACATGTATGTGTGAACTGGGCCTACTAACCTCAATATCACATGTCTATTGTATTTATATTTTCTAGATTAATGTTCTATTTTTAGTAAAACGATTGCCTGTAAATTTTGTCTTTCCAAATGTTTTTGGCCTACCCATATCATAGATTGACCAATAACTAGTATAAAATATTATTCAAAACAAATAACTGTTCACATACACAGCCAAAGACAAAAGAAAAACAAGAATAATTTGAGTTAGTGATAACAACAGGAAGTTTGGAAGATCCCTTACAAAACAAGGCTTAGTTCAGAAATATCTGTTCAGTATTACAGAAGTTATGATCGATTTTCTGAAAGCTTACGAAAAGGGGCGTAGCAAAAGCTTAACACCCACTAATATAATTAGCAAATTAGATATAAACTATTGCTCCAATGAACTTCTTAACTATATATTTGTAATCTAGGGGGCTGTTATTATAATAAAATGTAAAAATACAAAAAAAGTGAATTTTAACCCATAGTGAAGTACCTTCTCGCCTTAAACTTAACAATTTAAAAAGGTAATACAAGATATAACAGTAAATGACAGCGGTTATACTAAAATTACAAAAAAATCTACATTGTTTTCATATACCTAATCTTAGCAAATACCTCTCTTGTTAATAATTTTTATATAAAATTAAATTAACTGAACTTTCAAACTCATGTTTGCCTTTAGAAATAGTCATTTATTAACTTTAAATTACTGAAAAACAGACAGCACTCATGATATTACTTAAAATAGTAACAGTATCTACAGGCTGGTTTCTTTAAATTTCTGAAAAAGATCTCGGCGATGGTTCAAGTTCAATAAACGAGAGAATCAAATTCACAAAATTTCCGATAACCTAACTTTTAAACATTTCTTGCATTGCAGTTTTTTACTGCAGGTTTTGCAGCTATCTCCCAACATTGTAGATATCTCCACAGGCATGTTGAAATCTGAGGTGAACTTCAACAGCCTTTTTGTCCCCCATCACTAACAAGGAATTCTAAGTCAGTATGCTGTCGAAACAAAGCATTGATGTCCGCCATTTTAGAAACCTGCCTGTGCTCATTTGATAATTCCATAAATCTTCATTTGAACACATCAAGATTACATTAATAGCAGTTAAACTGGTGGGTGTATGTGACAATCTTCATATTCTACAATTTTACATATGCTTCCATTAACGTTGGAAGTTTGCTTGTGTTAGAACGTGAAACTTTAATGCTGTTAAATATGTAGGTACAATCTCTTTTGAGCGCTATTTCCCTCAGTTGGCACAAGATTCACTGTCTCCGCTGCTCGAGTTATTTCTACTTGTCTTTTACCGGATTGTGATTGTTCCTTTTGAATTACTGAACATCAGTTTAATCTAGTAAGAGGATTAACTGTATATCCCAAAAGCTCAATGTTGAGCTTTTCTATTAAAAGATTCGTGTGTGGTGTGTGTCTTTATCATAGAAAATGTATCTGAGCGATAGATCGATAAATAAGCAACATATAGATATGTTGGTATGGTGAACTACTGCAGAGCCCTCTTCATTCGTAATTACTTTTATCTTAAATGTTTATAAATCTTACTGTAATAAAAGCACAATTCATTAACATTTAAGACATTTATATCTGTAACCTTTAGGACTTAAAACATTTGCAACATTTTTGGCGTTTTCATATGGATATTACAAAAGGTCCCTAATATAAAGTCATGTTTGGCCTCCCATTGTAAAGCTGCATTTGTTTGTACGTATTTTGCCCTTTTATTTGAGTTTATTTTTATATTTTCGCACACTGTTTTATATTGTGTAAAAATATAAGATAAATAAATACATAATAGATATACTATTTGTACATATATTGTTGTATTTATATCTAAAGCTTTGCTGTGCATTTTGGGTAATTACATATTTACTATCCATTAATGAAACAAATGACATCTATGACGTATTTTGTTTCAAATATAAATGTTTGGTTCATTAGAGATTAAATTCAGTACCATTTCCTTAAATGTCTTTCTGAATGTTGTATGAACAACCCTATTTCCACGTTCGACAGCAAAAGCTCACCTGTTCGCTTCAGGTGACAAAAAACATAATTTATTGAAGCTAAGGGAGAACTCACTGCCATTCGAAGCAGAGATTACGGGATCAACGCCAGCTTTCATTTAGAAGTACAAGCACCTAGGATGAAAGGCCAAAAAGGAAATCACAGAAGAAATAAGTGATGGAAGTGAGTAGGACATTGGCAAAAGAGAAAGCATGTTCAGCTAAGGATGTTCCTTCTAGAAATTACCAAGACGATCAAGATACTCCTGCAGTGGTCCTAAAAATTCCTGCAACACCTTCATTTGAAGATGCATCAGTAAATGAAGAAGCAGTACTGGAGACACCCAAGAAAGCAACCAAGATGCGACCAGCAGGGTCACTTAGTCTTCTTTCTCAAAGAAAATTGGAAAAGGAGCAATCACTATTGGAAGATGAACACCAAACAGCTGTTCAGATCCAGTCAGAGCCTGAAACTGCCATCGAAACTACACCAGAAAAGACAGCAAAGTTGCCAAGGAAAATATGGTGCTGGAAAAGGAATACTCAGTGCAGGAAGAGGTGAAAAAAGAAGCTAAATTACTACAGGACAAAATTAAATCAGAAATGTATTTACGATATGACCTATACTCTGGCGATGGGAAAACCTACTACGGTCAAAAGTTTCAAGGATTTCTTAAGAAGCCTGCTGATAATTGAAATACTGTCAATTTGGCCAGATACATGGTAAATAATTGACTCTTTGGGCTAAAGAGCAAAGACAGTGCTTTGAACCTTAGATAAATATTCATTTTGGTTTAAATGTTAAAACTTATTGTGTTCATTAACAAGATCATTGCAATCCACTATTTTCTGAAAACCTATTTGTCCTTTTTGTATGTTTCGTTTTGTTTTGTTTTGGAATTAAATATATTTTTAATTGAACTTTAGCTTCCAGATAATTGCAGTTCTGTCAATTGTGGTCAGATACAGAGTAAATAATTGACTATTTGGGCCTAAAGTACAAAGAAAGTGTTTTGTATCTTATATGAAAAATATCCATCTTGTTTTAAATGTGTTCATTAAAAATGTAATTGTGTCCATTAACAAAATCACAGCATTCTATTCCTTTCTGTAAACCAGTTTGTCTTCCTATTTTCTATTTTGCTTCGTTTGGTTTGCTTTGGAATTAAATATATTTTTAAACAAACGTCATGTTTAAAAAATGCTTAAATATTGCAATTACAATACGATTATGGATTTTAAAAGTGCATTATTTTTATATGTATATTATTTGCGGTCTATACTTGTCTTTATATTGAGTTTATGCGTGATATATATTATAAATATTTGTTCCAGACGTTCTCGGGCTTCGATCCAGGTAATAAGATGTGACATTGACGTTTCGGGAGCGTGCATTTCTGCCATCTTAAGGATGCTGAATGATTTAAGAGAGGGGACGACCCATATTTATCTTATCTTCAGCATCCTGAAGATAGGAGAGATAGACGCTCCCGAAACGTCGATGTCACAACATCTTCTTACCTGGCTGGAAGCCCGAGAATGTTTAGAACATGTACGCTACCAGGAAAGATTTAGCTCATATTATGAATATTATTTGTCGATTTCGACATTTTTTACTACCAGAAGATTCGAGAACCCATTATCATTTCTTAACTTCCAGGAAGATGGTAGTTTCTACACCTAGAACATAGATATGGACACATAATGCTGCTAACATAGGAATAACAAACACCGCCAATTACTGAAAAACGTCAAGTATCCTACCAAGGCTCCCAAAGCTTTGGTTAATTACCAACTAATTGTCACACCAAATCAGGAATTTTTTCTATTTATACGAGGATCAGTGAGTAAATAAGTCGCAAACGTCTCTTATCGTTATACCATTTATAAATTACGTGCACATTTTGTGCCAGCAGCTAGGATGATAACTGTGCTTGTAGATGTTGGGTCATATCTCTCCGGCATGCCATCTCATTGACAGCCAATGCAGGATGGTGAGTGTGTTGTATGATTGTACCCGAGCAGAACAGCGTACGGTTGTGCTTTTCTGTGGGCCAAACGACTGTTCACATAAGTGTGTCCGTGTATGGTGATCAGATTTCTACCTGAAAGCTTTATTCAATTGGATCTAGCAGGTTAAATAGGCAGAGCTCTGAGATCGGGATGATTTGTGTTCACCACTTTAAGCCAGAATCAAAAAAATCTGCTGTGGAATGGTACCATCTCCACCTCACCAACAATGTGGTTCAAGGTGGTTCCATCAGTTTGCAAGGTTATGGTCACCGTGTTCTTGGACATGTAAGGCGCCATATTGCAGAAATTCCAGCCTCAATGTGATGCCACGGTATACTACACCACTGTAAGGGAACTCCGACAAGGAACTTCAAGCGACCTGGACTCCAGCAAGCTCAACACAGGAGCTGTTACGAACATTTCATTGGGAACGGTTAGAACATTCAGATTACTGTCCCGACTTAGCCACCAGTGATTTCCCTATGTTCGGGCCTTCGAAACGTTCTTTGGGTGGCCGACATTTCGAAACTGATGATGCCGTAATCCCAGAGGCTGCACATTGGCTGCAACAGCAACCAAAAGACTTCTTTGTCTATGCTTTCAAAGACTTGTAAAGAGATGGGACAAGTGCCTCAATCTATAGGTTGATCATGTCGAAAAGTAAAATACGTTCAAGATAGTTTGATTATTGTTGACTCTATCTGATTTTGCGACTTGTGTATTGTTTCA